>JAJGOT010000070.1:1717500-2083131 GCA_022457155.1 Cladopsammia gracilis
GGTGGGGGAACTGTGTGAGTATTTGGTTAGAAGGGGTTATAACAAGCATTTTGTGGAAAGTGAAATTGATAGGGCGCGCAGGATTCCTAGGAGGGACACTCTTAAGGATAAAGGGCCTAGTAGTAATAAACGACTTCCTTTTGTGGTGACATTTCATCCGGCACTTCCGAACATCGGGGAAATATTGCATAAACTACATCCCGTCTTGCAGTCTTCTAGGCGTTGTCGGGGAGCTATAGAACATGTGCCCATGGTGGCATTTAGGCGGCCTAAATGTTTAAAGGATATTTTAGTTCATTCGGCATTAGGGTCTTCGGATATTAAAAGGGGCTGCTTTAAGTGTGGAGTTAGTAGATGTAGGGTTTGTGATTTCCTCGTCTTAGGAACTAATTTTAAGAGTGGAGATACGGGTAGAAATTATGTTATTAATTCTAGCATGGATTGTAATTCTAATCATGTAGTCTATCTTATTTCATGCACCGTTTGTGAAATGCAATATGTAGGATCTACCATCACTAAATTTAGAATTAGGTTTAACAACCATAAGTCTAGATTGGCAAATCACAACAAGCTTAATGATGATGGTAAGATTAAGGATGATTGTATCTAGAGGCATTTTAATCAGGCTGATCATCAAGGTTTAAGTAATATCAGGATTCAGCTAATCGATAAATGCACTAAGGAGGAAACGTTTAGGGAAAGAGAGGCCCAGTGGGCTTATCGCCTTCGAACTATTATCCCTTCGGGGTTAAATAGCGATGACTTTTTTTGCAGCAGGAACCCTCGATGGGACTTGTTTTAATTTAGATATACACATAACATAGCTTGAATTTTGGAAGCGCGCGCTTAGCGCGTACAAGGTAGTTATACATGTCTCGCATCTACGCCACTTGATGTATATTTTGTAACGGTCGGTGACGCTTAGTCATTTGCCCTGACGAAGTCTTTTACAATAAAGACGAAATATCGGCAAGGAATTTATTGTCTTTATTTCCATATTTTGAAGAATAGAAGAATAGAATAGAATAGAATAGAATAGAATAGAAGAATAGAATCTTTATTTCACACGTTGATCATTTCACATGTAGAGCAGATTAGCACACTAGCGAATTAATTAGCCACTCATCTAACTTGTATATAAGAAGGTATGTTCTTATTTGAATAAAGTTCTGTCTGACGAGCGCTTAGGCGCGAAACTCAGTCACAGAGAATCGATGCGTCCTCTGTATGTATATATATATATATATATATATATATATATATATATATATATATATATATATATATATATATATACAATTATGTATACAATGTGCCCTCCCGGTTGTTACCATAATGGCTTTATGGCAACTCCTGAACATGGGCACAGGATGTACGGTTACACGTTGTTAAATTGCATTGTGGAGTCACGAGAATGCTTAAACTGCGAGCAGTGAGCGAAGTAATATGCCAATAGTGAACACCTCTTACGAGGCTCTCAACCCAATCCAGAGAGTGCTCAAACTGTATGAACAGTTAGCGTAATATACAATTATGTATACAATGTGCCCTCCTGGTTGTTACCATAATGGCTTTATGGCAACTCCTGAACTTGGGCACAGGATGTACGGTTACACATTGTTGGAATGCATTGTGGAGTCACGAGAGTGCTCAAACTGCGAGCAGTGAGCGAAGCAATAAGCCAATAGTGAACACCTCTTACGAGGCTCTCCACCCAATCCAGAGATTGCTCAAACTGTATGAACAGTGAGCGTAATATACAATTATGTATACAATGTATTATATTGTACAATTGTATTATATATATACATGTGGTCCGATGAACGGACTGATTGAAAATGATGGTCCGTTCTGGCTGCAAAAAAGTAGCCGTAATAGCAAGGTTGTATTATCGGGGTGGTTGTTTGGCGGTGTACGATCTACTGAAAAAAAAAAAAAACAATAAAACATTCAAACTTTTATTACCAATATTTAAAGTACATTGCTGTTAAAATACTCAGCGCGTCCCGCTTATCGTTAATCGGGAACGGATTGCATTATTGAAATCAAAATTCAGGTATAACATTGGAATCTTCCAACGGTAGCCTCATTCGAAATAACGAATGTTCGTTGGTTTATTTACTGACATCAGTCAAAAGTTCACAGGCGAAATACGGAACGGGGCGGTACGCAGCTCTTACAAGGTCTTACAAGGTCTTCTCTGCTTACACAACAATGGCTAACAATAGACCCTAGACCTAAAAACAATAGAGCTGCGTGGTATACAGGTCCAATGAAATTATAGGTTCTAAAGAGCTGCGTGGCTACTGTACGGAACCGTTGGCCGCTGTTGGTTTCAGTCGCTTGGGCGTGAAAATGTCTCTTTCAGAGCCAGCACACTAGCATTTTAAGAATTTATGAATGCAGAGCTTCTTTACGTCAAAAAAAAAATACTCAGTGATGAATTTTTGTTGAGCGAACAGAAATGGAACAGATGTGTCAAGCCGCCAACTGTCACCTGCTTTGCATTTTGCACATCCACCTCACGTCAATAACAAATCAATCAGGCTACCGTTGGGAGATTTCAATAATCGATTTTAAACCTGAATTTTTATTTCAATAATGCAATCCGTTCCCTATTAATGAAAGTCATTCCCAAATGATAAGCAGGACGCGCTGAGTAATTTTCCGTAATGACAACTTGGCCATTCGTTGAGTAGAGCATTTTGTTTTCGTTTCAGCGTATGCAACAAAACTGGAATACAATGGTGAGTTCAGGGGACTTGTCACTTTATAACTGCTATTGTTTTTCTTCATTCTCGGACGTAATAAAAATCATTTTGTAGTATACATTAAAGGGACTGTGTCTCGCCGATAGATCGAAATTTCGCTTTTCTTATTTCCATATGATATTGCAAAATGCCATCGAATATACAACTAAATTGGATAAAAAAGATTTTACAAAGCAGAGAAGAATACGTAGTTTTGGTGAAAATGCAGGATAACAGGGAGGAAGTGGATTACAATACATCTAATTTGATTCCGTAGCAGGTGGGAAGAAATCACAATTTATTTTTTTTATTGTACTCGAACAAAAATGTTACATCATAGATAACTGTTAGGGTAGAAAGCTTAGTGTAAATATAGCTGTAGTTTATTTGAAATCATAACTATGAAATTACAACACGCTACTTCTACTAAATTGGTTACAGAGGTTGAGCTATGGCGCCCAATAGCGGAGCACTTGCGGGCCGAAGGCACGGCTGCAAAGCCCCATACTCATAGAACCTATGCCCGTCATTTTTCATGGTTGTGGCTAGCGGAATGTTTCGCGGGCGCTTCTCCTTGTCTTGTCTGTCGCGCATTTTCCAGTTATAGTATAAATATTTGTGACTCTGTAAGCTTGTTAGGATTTTTAGCTTTTTAAGTTATCCCTGTAAATAGTTCCACCTGAAGAAGGCCGAAGGCCGAAACGTCGACTGAATTAAACAGCCGGAACAGTTAGAAGTTTGCTTCTATGTCACATCTTCGTACACTTATCCATATATATATATTTACATTATGAAAATGGCCGAAACTTTGTCTCAATAAGACAAAATCGATCTACTGGTATTTCTGTAAACGGAAAAGGAAACGCACCAATTTCTAAGAAGGCCAACAATTAAACCCCACTAAAAGCACCTTTGAAAAGATTAAAATCAGCCTGGTATAAGGCGTGCAAACAGAACGGCTATGCCCTCGTCCTTTTAGCAAACAAGCACAGTCGAAGACATGGACCACTTGAAGTTATTCAAAAATTGATACAGGAAAAGCGTGCGGCCTAAACAAGAAATAAAATATTTGCTTGCGAATGGGATTTTTATGTTTTGTCCCACTGGGCTTATTGCTAGTTTTGTTACAGTCGCGTAATAATGCGTGACACGGGAAAAGGGGTGGAGGAGATGGTCAATGCATTGCATCCCCTCTAGACAAAGTACTTGCTTGGTAACCTCGTTAATGTGGTTGTGCATTCACTCAAAATTTTTCATCGAGTGAGGACATTTACTTGAACTGCGGAAGTTAGGAAAGCAATATTTTCTGCTTTTGATCCCCCTTCTCCTCTTTTGGGGTATTCTTTTAGTAAGATTGTCTTTGGACCCTGTTACGGTTTCGGTAAACATAAACTCGCCCTTTGGAGGAGGAAAAAACCTGATTAATAAGACGATACAGGAGCGGAGCACGAAATCGCTCTATCGTAACCCTTTTTAGCCTGGGGGTGTCGCTGACGTTCAACATTCATAACGTTTTTAAAATTTATCTGGCAACAATTTGGTATTACTTGATGTTTCCGTGGTAACGGGATTACGACAGCCATGCTTTCGTTATTTGTTTTGATTACTTTTGAGTCAATCTGGACGGTTTTAGAAATCCAAGATGTTGGATCCAAGATGGTGGCTTTGTAGAGTGAATGACGTAGTCTTCACGTCATATGACGTCATCATCACCATTTTGCGGACCGCAAAGGAAACAGTCATGGATGTATCATATACATTAACGGAGAAATGCGCTGACCTTACATTAAGATCGCCTTTAACCCTTTAACTCCCAAGAGCGCCAAACGGCGCTACAAGACCCACTGCTTTAAAAAAAATTGCAACTTTCTCAATCGCGTAAACATTGCCTTATCGATTAGTTGTGAGCATTGACTAGAAATTTCTTCCAATTGAGATACCCAATAAACCCAAAAAAGTCCGCGATTTTTTCAAAATGTTAGCGTTTGAATTTCGACAACAAAAAAAAAATGACCATTTTCAACGTCACAGAAAAACAACAAAAATCACATTTTTTTCCTTCAGTTTTTTTTATTGAAATCTTCGTTACAAGCCCAAAAGTCAACATTCACGGTGGGCACAGAAGGCTAAAAAAGATGCAGATATTCCGTCGTAACAAAATGGCTTAAATTACAACTTCGAAATTTCGCAACAGCACAGAACTCATCACTTTCACAAATTGAATATTTTTTGTTTTTCCATTTTTGCAGTTTTTTGGGGGAAAATGACGTCATAAAGTTGGCGCCAAAAAATTAACTTAGTATTATGGGATATCTGATGACAATTTATGAAAGTACTCGCCACAAGCATGTCAAAACTGAAAAAATCTTTTAAATATGTTGATCCGATCAAAAGATATGACGTTTCAAAATTTGAATTTCCCGCCCATTTTCTGCTGGGGTCAAAGGTCATTTAGAATCAAATCGACTGAAAAACTAGCGCTTCAAATAACTTCAACAGTTTTGGACCTAGGAAGCTGAAATTTTACAATAATATAGAAGTTATCATTCGCAAAATTCCTATGTTTTTTGTTTTTCAACGTTAGGTATTTTTGGCGGGAAAATGACGTCACAAAGATGGCGCCAAAATTTTAAATTTGTATTATGGGATATCTGATGACAGCTTCTGAAAGTATACGCCATAATAATTTCAAAAGTGAAAAAATTTCGTAAATATGTTGTTGCGACCCAAAGATATGACATTTCAAAGTTGGAATTTAAGCCATTTTGTTATGACGGAATATATGCATCTTTTTTAGCCTTCTGTGCCCACCGTGATTCTCAGCAAAATTCAGTCCTAGTCTTAGCTTAGCAGTGAACTTGTTTACTCTTATTCGTTGCTCGGGCCGAGCTACAGCCTCTCGTTCTGAGCATACTGACCTTGCCTCGATTATCAACATCACCATCGCAATGCATGCTGGGAAATAGCCACAATTTTTGACAGCGTTCGTTTCTTTCCCCACACATTTCATATTTATACTAAGTCCACAGCCACTCCGACCTACCACCGAAATTTCGCGCTTGTTGTGTTCTTCAGTGGTCGCAACTTCGAAAATATGCCGTGGTAGGTCGAGAAATCCATCCAGAGTCGAGTCCAAAGGCTACTTTGTTTGTTGCAATTCAACGAAGCAAAATGACAACGTCACAATGACGTTCCCAGTAAACTCGAGCCTTCAGTGTTTTAGAACAGCACAACTTTCCATGGTAACTTTAAATATGGAGTCATGAAAGCCCATGGAGCGCGTGTATCCAGAAAATCGCTTCAAAAGGGCAAAAACCCTTGGAAGTGTAAGGGTTAATGTCTTTCGGTTAATTCGATACCCCCTCGGGTATATCGAAATGACGCATATCAATGACTTCCTAGTCACGTTTATTGCTTTCGCATTTCTAATGTCTTAATTATAAAGTGTGTTATCGTTTTTTTACAATGTGCAAAACTACGTTTCGTGGGGAGAAGTGGTCACATGACTAATATCACGATGCCTTCACTAATACAAAAAGGTATTTAATGGTGCTCATTTGATGGAAACATAATTAAAATAATATGTTATAATTAATATATATAGATAGCCCAAGCCTAACAGCATCGCATTTTGAACAAGCTTAACTAAGGCGAAACTTAACTAAGGTGAAACTTAACAAAGGTGAAACTTAACTAAGGTGAAAGGTTGGAAGCACAAGAATTAAGATTGACGAACGGGCTATTTTCAATTTTAGCAATTCTCAAAAACAGTATTACGCGACCGTCTGCACAGTACATGTTTATAGACCGTACAAAAGTTCTCTGTCTAGAATAACTAGTACCACTAGTTTCCGAATAAAATACAGTTTATGTTTGTCAAAAATTGCCCGAGAAACTGATTTGAAAATCAAAAATTGCAAAAATACACAAACATATTTGCATAAGGCGATGCGAGTGAAGATAGAACTGTACTATAAAATCAGTCTTGTTTTGTTTACATAAAATCGCTTTTCAATCTATCTAATGAATGAACAAACACATAAAAATGGATAACACAATCTTCTTTCGAAAAAAATTATTCAAATCTCCATTAGTTTACGTTTAAAAGCAAAACGCGTACCATATATTTAATTATAGGTCATCGAGTTCAAGCTTTCTTCGATGAAATTCAAGAGATCGATACAACTGAATTTAAGCACGTTTTAAAATCAATTCTCCAAAACTAACAATAACACTAATAAAAAGTCACTCACAGATTGATATCAACATAAATTCTCATCGAAAACTGTAATTTGTTTTACCTTTAAGTCCCTCGCTTGCTTGGAAATTCAAATCACCGCTTCTGGTTCTGAAATCCGTAGAAAACAAACATCTCTCGCATTGATAAAAACATGAAGTTCCTAATACATGAAGTTCCTCGAAGCAAGATTTTATCCCTGAAAGCTCGTCTTTTTCCACTAAAGCGGCTTCTGAGTATACCTTAATTAGTATCCCTGTCTTCAGTAGCAAACCGCGAAAAAATGCAGGAAAATAACGACTTTAATTTTATCCGTTTTCTCCTCTCAGTAAACACAGCAAAACATCAAAGTGTTGCTGACGTGACATTCGGCCGTGCAACCGCGCGAAAAAAAAGCCTCGCTTTGGTGTCAACATGACATCGTACGCGCATGTTTTGCGACGTCATACGCGCCCGCGAGCTTGCCCTGCGCGACGGAGCCCGGTCCTGCGTGACGGCGGAGGGCACACGCGCACCCGCAAAACATTCCGCTAGCCATGGCCATGAAAAATGACGGCATTGGTTCTATGAGTATGGGGCTGCGCAGCCAGGCCTTCGGCCTGGCAAGTGCTCCGCTATAATAAAAACCTTCCCAGCACCCTTTGTACCAGAAAAATTTTCGATGCCAAATAACTCTGTCAATTTTGAGTGTATGAGGATACTACACCACATGCTGTTTACACCTACCATGAAATACCTATTTAAAATGCCTAAGTGCGATGACGTCATCAGTCACGTGACTATGCCCCCAAGTGCCTCTTAACGTTTTTTAGAAATTTGCTTTGATAAATGTAAATACAGTCAACGTGGCAATTAAGGCATTCGCTTGCAACAATTCGTCATGCCCGCTATACTTCTGAATTTTCAAAATTAAGGGGGCTATACACATGAGCAAATATGGGGTCTGGGGACTAGTATCTTTGTATACATGTATCTTTGAAAGGGTGAAATGCAAAGTTGATGAAATTTGTATGTTGGTAGATATAAGTATAAAAATAAGTTCCTTATCAACGTCATTAGCATGACGTCTTGAATCACGTGACCAGAACGCACGGAATTTGATTGATTTTTCGCCCAGTTCCGGTTCCAGTTCCGTTTTTATTAACTAAAATAAATCCCCGCTTTTACACCCAGTTAAAATTTATGTCATTGTTGTGTATAAAAAAGGTCATTATTACTCCTCCAGTAAAAGTGAGTAAAAATGAAGGTGACGAAAAAAGTTTTACTTCTTGGAAATCCATCCTTTTCTGATTCTGTTCAGCGACTTTTCAGTTTAAAACTACAAACAAATCTGCATAAGTGGTTTTTATTTTACCTCTTACAAATGGTGTTGGCAGTTTTCCTGTAGCATTTTTCTTTGATACCGATCAGGGGTTAGATTTTTCCGGGAGAATATTCCCCACCCCACTCCCCTCGGTCCACTTTCCCTTCCCCGCTCGGGTTTGCAGGACATGGTCAGCGGGAGGACTGGTTCAAGTTTTCACGACAACAATTTTTTGCCCGTGGCGTCAGCACAGAAAATTTATTTTATTTCGTCGATTCAGAGCCGTGTTTAGTAAAGAAAGGCTGGTGAATTGCTTTGCAAACTGTTCTTTCCGTGGCTAACTTATGATATAGCGCAAAAGGACAAGAAAAGGTAGGTGACTTGTGTTTTAATTAGTAAGGGCTAGACTACAGAACACAGGACCATTTTTTACATAATTCATTTATCGTTCTTTAATCCACTGCCGAGCCAAACGAGCCACTAAATACATAGACCCAAAACTTTAGCGAGTATATAATTTATTTCTCGTTCTTTAATCTACTGCCGAGCCAAACGAGCCAAGGGAGCCGCTAAATACATAGACCCCACACTGTAGCAAACATATCAATTATTTCTCGTTCTTTACTCCACTGTCGAGCGAAACGAGCCAGCTCGTTTGGTATACGATAAACAGTGGCCGTGCATTCTGTACATGTAGTTGCTTCCTAAGTAAGTTTAACTTTCAACCTAATGTCAAACTGGATAAGGTTCAGGGTTAGTTTAGACCTTTTGGGGCGATTGATTTATATTAGTTTCTATTTGATATTGTGCTCATCTAACTAGTTTCCTGCTCTGGAAACATGTTAGAAAATCTAAATATTTCGTTCGGTTCTCCCGAACTTCATCAGTCTCACATGGATAATGTTAATCAAGGAGGTTAAATCGTGTTTGTGGGGTTCTCGAGGGGGTTAAAATAGTCTCATATATTTTGGCTAATTCATAGCCATTGTCTCTGTTCAAAGAGGGCTTTTTTAAACTTTACCTTAATTGCCTCCTTCATGCGTTGCTTGCCATCTCACGGGACATTCGATAATACGTTTAGCTGCGAAACAAAAGTTCTCGCCTCAGAGAATAAAGAATAACACCTTTAACTCTTTTTCGACGTCCTGGCCAAAATGGTACGATAATGTACCGATAAGACTCCACGGCTTTAAAAAATTGCAACTTTCTCAATCGCGCGAACATTGCAGTTGTGTACATTGACTAGAATGTCCTTCAAATTGAGACACCCAATAAACACAAAAAAGTCAGCGATTTTCGCAGAATATCAGCGTTTGAATTTGGAGAAGAACAAAAATGACCGTTTTTAACGTCATAGAAAAACAACAAAAATCACGTTTTTGCCTTCAGTTTTTTTTATTGAAATCATTGTTGCAAACCCAAAAGTCAACATTCACAGCAAAATTCAGTCCTTGTCCTAACTTAGAAGTGATTTTTTTTGCTCTTATTCGTTGCCGGGCCGAGCTGCAGCCTCTCGTTCTAGTGCATTTTGATTTTCAACATCACGACCGCAATACATGCTGGGAAATATCGAGAATTTTTGACAGGGTTCGTTCCGTCCCCCACATATTTCATATTTATACTAAGTCCACAGCCACTCCGACCTACCACCGAAATTTCACGCTTGCTGTGTTCTTCAGTGGTCGCAACTTCCAAAATATGCCGTGGTAGGTCGAGATATTCATCCAGAGTCGAGTCCCAAAGCTGCTTCGTTTTGTGGCGGCCATTTTTTCAGTTCAACGATCAATGAGCCAAATTTGTAAACGAAGTACAACACCTAACTCGCTTCATTGAGAAAGTGGACTCTTAGCTACCCTCACGCTTGATGATGCTCATCAGGCAGCTACTAAAGATGAAAAATGGCTGTAAACTTACCAACAATCGCATACAAACCATATTTGATCTGTTCGTATCGCTTAACGAAGCAAAAACACTACGTCAGAATGACGTTTCTTGTAAACTCGAGCCTTCAGTGTTTTAGAACAGCAGCACTTTCCATGGTAACCCCAAATATGGAGTCACGAAATCCTATGGCTCGTCCATATGCAGAAAATCACTCAAAAACGTAAAAAGTCACCGTCGGAAAAGAGTTAAGCGACGCAAAAGGGAGACAATCGAGATAAAGTCAAAAAGCCCTTTTTGAACAGAGACAATGACTATGAATTAGCCAAAATATATGGCACTATTTTAACGCCCTCGAGAACCCCACAAACACGACATATCCCCCTCCCCCCCTGATTAAGACTGATGAAGTTCAGGAGAACCGAATGGAATATTTCTCGATTTTTTACATATTTTATTATGCTCTGAGTATGGAAATTTTTAGATTTTTTCAGTTTATAATTATTAACCCTCGGACGTACACGCAAACGTATACCCCAACCGTGGTACAATGGGGGGGGGGGGTGTTGTTGCAACCCCACCTTGGCTTTTTGCGACGTTGCAATATTTCGGAAATATTTTACATCAAATCGATAGCCCGCGATGTGCTCTACAAGATAAGGTAAATATTATGGGTTGTAACGCTGCTGGGGGTCCGTGACGTCATCCAAAATGGCTGCCAAAACGGCCGCTATCTTGGATTTCACTAAAAATTCAAATTTATCGGGAAAATGCGGAAATTGCAAATATTGTTTGCTAGAGTCGTAAAATAACATACAGTTAAACATTTTGATGCTTTTGGTAGCATTTTATATGTTTTTTCGCTGAAAAAGGTGAAAACATGCATTTTTCTTCAAAAATGGCTTGACCACATGTTACTTATGTCGTCATATCTCGTTACCATAGCAACCGGTTATCGCCAAACTTTACCAAAATGTGTCTCAAGGATAAATAAACAGCTACTGAAAACGACATGTACTAATCTTAAATTGTCTTGAAAATATCGGAGAAAAACCTTATACCCCCCCCCCCTCCCCTTGTACGTCCGAGGGTTAAGCGTATTTGTTTACAAACAGATTGGTAACGATAGTCGCTTTCCTGGTCATTTTTTAACTTAATACATATGCTATATGGTAAGGTTTTAAGCTTGCTCTCGACAAGTTTTAACCACATTTTAACTTATAAGACGTGTACACCCTGTACATGACGGTTAGCAAGAAAGACGTTTCGTTGCCTTTCGTTTCACCTGTTTCTCTGTATTTCAAGCACGGAGATGTAGATCTTTGACAGTGGAAATTAGAGGTGGAAGTAAAACAAAAACCTGAGGGTCTGAATCTTGCATCATGCTCTAGAATTCAATTTGTGATCAGCCACAGTTGCATTGCTATTTTGGATTTTTTTTTTATTTTTGTTCTCCTAAGGTAATTAGACTTTCAAAGACTACAGTCACATGTACATGTTGTGGTTTACATTTCAAAGAAGGAACCAGTCGGATAAAGGTAAACTGTTTGCTGGAGCAAAAATCCCACAGCAAGAAGTGGCGAAGAAATATCAAACAGTCCTATCTATCCATGAATGCCTTGCATTGTCTTGAAAAATTGTATGCTGTTATTCGTCTTTCTTCTTCTCAACTTAAAACACGAGACCTCATGTCAACCAATCAAACCAGTGAGACAAAAATATGCATGCATAAATTTGCATGCACAAATGCGACACAAAGCAAAACTTTATAACTTCTTCCTCGGCAATGCCCTATGCCCAACCTCATTCCCAGGGTCTCTCATCTTCACCTCCCCCCCCCCCCCCCCCCTGGATCGAGAGAAGAGAGACCCTGGTCAACTCTGGTCACGTGCGTCCGAAAATCTGGGATGTAACAACTGAAAGATTCGAGGGAGGGGAGGCAAAGTGTGAAATTTGTTCAATCTAACAGAGCATTGCAAATCAAAACAAATCCAAAAACGTTTGGCGGCTTGCGATAAATGTGAAGCGGCGGTCATCTGCAGACTTCAAAACATATCCACATTGACTGGTTTGAGAGTGCAAGTTGCTTTAGGATTTGTGAATTAACGGTTGGGGAATTGTCACGGTGCTTGAAGATTTGTCTCAGTATAAAAAGCTAATTTTGGACTCGCTACACAATGAGTGAATGCAGGCCAACTTTATTGTACTGGTTGCCGCCGCTAAGCACGGTCTCGGCAGAAAATTATGGCATTGTTCCGAACGGGGATGAATTATCGCTACATACTATTTAGCAGGCGATCTTCAAGCTTCATTCGATAGGCACATTAAATTCTCGCTGTGCTGTTCTCGGACGATGGCGAAGTGGAAAAGTATTTGACATGCAGATCGACTCTACACTTTTATCAGCTTTTATAACAGGAAACGAGGTAGAGAAGATAATGAGAGCTTTTATTCTTCTGTTGTTTTGTTCAACACTTGCCAGTTCCAGTCGTTTGAATGTCTATGCAAGATTTTTACATTTCATTGTTTCATTATACGATTGTGAAATTATTGAACGATAACCATTTTAATCCTTGCGCATAATTCATTCGCTTTTGTTTAAGGTTACAGTGTACCTTCGGGGGTGTCTCCAGCATAACAGCTCTAGCGTCTTAAGATTACATTTAATATACCTAAACCCAGATATCAAATTAAAGCTTATAGAGCTGGCTATCTAAATATGGAAATCATTTGGTAATAAAATGAATTGTCGAATTTTTTACGACGTCTAAATTCGAACGTCCGAATCAGCTTTAAAACGCTATAACTCAAAGCGATTATTATATTTTGCTAATTTGATTTGTTCTCGGGTTTCCGGACACGAAGCGCTAAAAAAACGTGTCGGCGATTTTCCATATTCAATTGCAGTGAAAAAATACAGAATATTTTCGAAAAGGGGAGAAAAAAAATTGGAATGATCGCACGGAATTGCCTCTTGGCGAAAACGTTTTCGGAATTAAAAAATTCGCCGACACGTTTTTGTTGATTATATGTTAGCCTAGCTTCTGTCCAAATTTAAGGAAAATCGAACAAATACCCTTTGAGTTGTAGCTCTTTAAAGTGTCCCCAACAAGCGAAAAATTAACTTTGAGAAAACGGCGCTTAAAAAAACATATCGCTTAATAAACAAACTCCGCCCACAAAAGTTACACCGTCATTTCTCCGTCAATTTTCACTATTTTTCGATACTTTTTTTTTGGATGAAAGTTCATTCTGTAAACTTTATTTTAACGCCAAAAAAAAATTTTCAATAAATTTTCGATCTGAAGGTACACTGTAACCTTAAATCGTTTCATTGCACCATTTCGACATCAACCCACTCACGCGCAGCACGAGCCACTGTGAAGAAAACGAGACAAAGTTCCAAACACCGTCGATCCCTCCTTAGGAAATTCCAGGAAATTCCAGTTTAGCTTCATACTTTGCTTCTAAAATGTTGGCTTTAAAGACCCAGTTGCCCTAGGAATTTCCAATGACCTTCCATGGGGTGGGTATGGATTTTTTTCTGGAACTACACTATATTAATCAAATTGTTTCTCCCAGGAAACATCACATACTCTACATTTATAACATGACCCGTGCGGCCCTGCGAACCTTTCTCATTTCCGCCGGAAATTCCTTCAAACGCGTCTCCATGATCTGTGATTACTGCTAGTATTATAAAATACTTATTGACTGAGTTAGGTCGGGCCGGATGGGAAAATATTTGGCTCTCGGTCATGGCGCACGGACCTCGCTGCGCTCGGTCCGTACGCCATGACCTCGAGCCAAATATTTTCCCATCCGGCCCGACCTAACTTAGTCAATAAGTACATATTACTGTCATGGATTGTGGGCGGCACGGTGGTCTAGTGGTTAGCGCGTCGGACTTTCAACCTGAAGGTCGGTGGTTCCAGCCTGGTCTCTGCCGTCGTGTTGTTTCCTTAGACAAGAAACTTTACTCCACACTGTCTCTCTCCACCCAGGTGTATAAATGGGTACCGGCGACAAAATGCTGGGGGTAACCCTGCGATGGACTAGCATCCCATCCAGGGGGGAGTAGCAATATTCCTAGTTGCTTCATGCTACGGAAACCGGGTTAAGCTCCGGCCGTGTGGGCCATCGTGGCCCGAGTGCGACTTTACCTTTACTGTCATGGATTATGGACATAAAAGTCTACACCACATTGCAGACCCATTACAAATGTGCAATCTTTCTAAGGTACATGTACAGTTGTGTGTTGATTTACATGTAAAATTGCTAATATACTAGTTTCCATGTAAATAAGAATAGTTGGTTGTGGGTTTATATTATATGCATGTTAATTATATTATGTTTTCATGATAAATGCTGAACATTTACATGTATATTTTGTGCCTCTTCACGCATACCGACGACTGCTTCAGCACAATGTGCAGTTATACTATGCATATTATATGGACTACACATGTTCAGAACATAACTTGCAAGAAGTTGTCTCTTTCATTGCATAGCGATAGTAATTGCATTGCCAATTTCATTCAGCAAAAATGTCATGATTCATAAGTTCTTATGAAGATCTAGATGGTTCGTGATGAAGAAAACTAAGAAATCAGAATATTTATGGCCCTTGGGGAGGTTTGGCCAAAAAAATTTCTAACATTGATTTTTTTTAATACTTTTGCTACAGCTTTGTAATAAGTAAGTCATGTCAGGGCCATGGTAGTGTTTCAACTAGCGACAGTGTGTATTTATGCCAATCAGATCTCCCCGGATAAATAAATGAATAAAAAAAATGCAAATAATAATAACAATAATAATAATAATAATAATAATAATAATAATAGTAAGGTGACACCAACTTTTACTTGTATTTAGCAAAGTTAATACAATGGCCACCAGTCATTCATGTGGTTAGTTTTCTTCCTCTGTGCATGGGCTGAGTTGCAAGATGTAGCATGGCATTGTGACATAAACTTTATGTGCAGTAAAGATGCACATAAACAATAAGACAATGGGAACATGATCAATTAAAAGTTTTCTATTTCAACAGACTGTTGAAGAGGCATCCCTTGGCATATTCAGTATAAGCATAAGGTGGATTTTCTACAACGACTGAAACAGTGAATGGATTTATTTACAATGACTAAAATAATTTTAATAAATAATGATGCTGTCTATTTGTAGAAAGCATTGTAGTGTTATTATCTGATCTTCCCTTTAAACCATTAAAGGGTCATTGTCAACCAGGGTACATTGATTTCCAGGTTCTGTTTGTGGCCATTTTTGGGTGCTGTGAAAATGGCCACCAAGTGATTATTGCAAAAATTGAAGGTTATATTAAAGTGTACATTGAAACATTGGCAAACTGGATTTCTTTTTTTTTTTTTTTTCTTACACTGGAAAACTTGAACCATTTACAGACTTCATAAAAGTTGGTTAAATCTCTGTAAAATGTCTAGATTTCCTTTGTAAATTAAGAACTCTGTAAATGCGCGCATTCACAGAGTTTTTCTAACTCCGTAAAAAGTCTGTAAATTTTAACACATTTTCTCCGCTAAGATCGCATAAAATGTGTATATAATCTTGCTAAAATCTCTGTGAATTTGATGTAGAATTTACAGAGATTTTATGCGACAAACAACAAATGTCTGTAAAATCTCTTTACTTTCTCTGTAAAAATTACACGAGAAAACAATCTCTGTAAACCCGTAAACATAAAATCTCCATGTTATCTCTGTAAAAAGTGAGCGAAAAAAAGTGCATGAAATGTCTGTGAAATGTCTGTAAAATGGATACAAAAAAACTACACAGAATGTTAATGTAAAGTACATAAAATGTTTGTAAAATGTAGATATTTTAATGCACAAAATCTTAGCAAAATGTTCACGTTTTCTCTGTAAATTAAGCATTAAAAAGTGAGCGAAAAAAGTGCATGAAATGTCTGTAAAATGTATGCAAAAAAACTACACAAAATGTTAATGTAAAGTATATAAAATGTTTGTAAAATGTAGATATTTTAATGCACAAAATCTTAGCAAAATGTTCACGTTTTCTCTGTAAATTAAGCACGCAAAAAGGGACGCGTGAACAATGCACAACATAAAATGTCAATAAAATATCTGTAAAAAGTTAACGAAACTTTGAACAAAATGTTAGTAAAATGTCCCCGATAAGAGCACAAAAAAATGTCACAAAGGAGTTCATATGTCTGTAAAAATGTAGAAAAATTTATTGCAACTATAATTAATACCTTTCAAAATGTGTATATTACATGTACTCTCAATAGAATCTACCTGTAGAAATTAGACTGTTGCTGCAGATAAACAAATGGTTTCTACAACTTGACTGCCATAAAACTGAAGTTCTAGAAAAAGGAATAGCGAAATTCATGTTTTAAAAATTAAAAATGTAAGCACCAGCTCCCCGTGTATATGCATATTATGTTGTTTGAGAAGCACTTTCGTCAATCTATGCTCATGTTGTCATAAAGGTATTTCTTAAGGTATACTGTACATGTATTCTGTGTTAAATCTTGATGTAAGCCCACATGTTGTATTTCCTAAGAACCAGAACAAGAAAACACTCAAAACTACTGAAATTATAACAAACTGTAATAATTATTTTTTCTCTTAATCTCTATAATTTAAGGTATAAAAATTAGTCCAACAACTGGGTTACATGGAAATAATTCTAAAATAAATAGTATTAAAGAATCAATTTTATTACAATAATAATAAAACATTAAAACTTTGCTCTTTCATGAGAATAGCACTAAACACGGTATAGACATGTAGCAGATTTAAATAAATTTTCATTTTATAAATTATGTAAACAATAATTATTAAATAAATAATTCTGAAATTATTATTGAAATAATCCCATATAATAATAAACCTATTTCAATAATATGCTCATAGATTGTATTAATTATCGATATTATTATTATTATTATTATTATTATTATTATTATTATTATTATATATTTCTGCACAATCCTTTAGAGTGATTTTACTTAACCCGTGAAATAATTAATAGATAGTGGACTACTATGCACTAATTCCATTGTATTTCTTTGTTCACTGTGGCTGTTTGGCCATAATTGTTGGATACTGTTTCACGAGTGTAGTACAATCACTCTATTACCTTTTGTATTATTCAGCTGGTAAATTCTTCTTATGTTTAACATTATACTTTTCCCGGCCTGTTAAATCAATAAAATCGATGATCGCTAAAGTCGATGCCAATTAATCGATATCGATATCGGAAATCGATGATCAATCGATGACGTATGTTTTTGTGATAATTCGATAGAACATCGATTTCCAATCAAGTAGATTAATTGATATCGATTTTATCGATTACCATCGATCCCTGGTTATATGGATGGCAACATAACAAGACTTACACTGAAAACGGTTTTTGAAGTCGCTAAAGCGGAGCGACTAAATCCCTCTGTAGGTGACCAAATTGTCCGCGATGACATCAGTCACCTTAAAAGCATTACCATGATCTCCCCTTTTCTTGCTTGCGGAGAAGTTGTCACCAATTGCAACAGTGAATGAACACTCCTGGTAGACCACATATTGTGTTCGGAATTTTGTTACACGAGCTCCGAGAAAACACGCAAAAATCGATCATTTGCGGGACATTTTTTTGTCATTATCGATCGATCATCGATTGGCCGATATCAATTAACTAATTTTACTGATTGATCGATTGGATTTCCGATGATCGAGTGTCATCGATTTAACAGGCCGGGTACTTTTTAAAGGCCCATTTTCACCCTTGATTCAACGGTTTCAAATGGGTTATCAATTCTTTCATATTGCTCCAAATACGTCAACCCAATAATTTTTTTTTAAATAAATTATGAACAAAATATTATTACATTATCCTCCCTCAAATTAATCACTCAACATAAGGTTATCTTTTGTAATAAGGTTTGTTTCATGTTTTCTTCTGACTTTGCCTTTATCAAAAAGTGCTTTTCCTAAAACTACATGTATAACCAATCCTTCCTTAGTATATGACTGTCCTTTTGGGACAGTCACACCCAATGATTATTTCATCAGTGCCTTCTTGACATTCACTATGGTGACACTTTTCACTTTCCCTTTATTAAAAAGTTCCTTTCCTAAAAGTATGACTAAAGCTTCTTTGCAATAATTATGTTTGACCTTTTTGGAAAAGTCACGTCCAATTTTGTCAGCTCCTTTTTGAAATTCATTACTTTACATCACTGAGTTTCTTGGCATTCAGAAAAAAACAATGCAGTAATTGATGCATAGGATGGTGAAATCTGAAAGGAAAAAAATAATGCATGTCAGTCAGAATTTATTTTTTTATAATTTAAACATTGAGTTTGAGACCTCCATCAAAACCAACTAGTCTCACACTAGCTTTTCAAAATTATTTTTGGAAAATGTAGCCATGTCCTACACTGTACACATTGTACAGGTCAAAGTATACAAGAGCAGGGCTTTGCTGTAGCAGTGCCTGGTGTTTCCTAGCAACTTACTTTTGCCCTGAGGCAACTAGGAAATTTAAGTTTTTGCAGAAAACTCATAATGCTGGGCACCCTGGTTTTCACAAGTTCAGAGCTTTCAGTTCCCTACAATCTTTCTCAGAGCACAGCCCTCAAGAGCCACTGCTCTTGTTTCACAACCTGCCTTTTCTCCTACTCAATGTTGTCATCCCTGCCTAGTAACGGGTAACCTTGCAATACAATAAATCAGCTTTTTCAACAAATGCATCAAAATGTTGCTAAACCCTCAACCTGAATCCCCTTATCTAATCACAAATATCAAGCCCATTATAAATGTATTAACTTACTAGATTCTGTTTCAACAGCATCAGGTTGTTTAATATCCTCGGTTCTGTCCTCATTCTATAAATTATGAACCAGAAAAATAACATTTTTGACTGACAGTAAACAGCTGTAGGGTAAGTGTTTTTATAAGGATTTAATTAAACTATGTACTGTACAGGGAGTCATATTGGTTATCATTAAGTTAAAAAAGCATCATATGATAAAAATAATAAAACAAAAGCCAGAGGAATTCTGCAAACTCTAAATAATGCTGTTACTCCTCTGATTGGAATGCTGTATCACAAACAAGACTCTGCATGTTGTCTGGTAATGTGGCAGTACTCATTTACTCCTAATCTTCAAAACAACTACAGTGTATATAATTCCCTTTTATATAACAAAAATTAGAAATTTATATATGAGTTTTCCTGTTTCACTTTTCTTGAAGTGTGTTAGTTTCCCAGTGTTTCTGCTGGTAATATGTACAATGTAGTTCTTTATTCAGGGTTTAATTCATAACAACATACTTACTTGCATGTTGTCATGCACAGTGTCACTGCAATTATCATCACTTCATGTATCTTCTACAGTGTACCCTGTTGTTCTGTTTTGTAATAAAAAAATATTGTTAGATTAAGAATGCCATTTGTTCATTGTTTACGTGTAGATTAGTTTGATCAACTAAATGGTTGACAAAGTAAATTAAGGCTGAAGTTTTGAGGGCTAGCACGAAGAAAACATTACCTTTTTAATCCTTTTATGGTGGAAAAAGAGTTTTTATAGACATCAACATGGCTGATAACAATTGTTTCACTCCCCCACCAATTCATTATCATAGTTTCATTTGGAACCCAACTGCTTTATATTCATGTGTCTATCATAATTATACATGCAAAACAAGACCAGTGCAAATTATGCTCCTGTGCATGTATAAACACAACACAGAGTCACGCAACTCCTGCATACAGCACTGTAGTTTAAAGTCTACTCTGGGTTAAAAGGGAATTGTGTGCTAAAAATGAGACCATGACTACAGAATCTATCCTCAAAGAGACAGGTGGAGTCCATAAGCAGAGGTTAGTTAGTAATATTGATGTCTACGATGCCCAAATGCACTCTTACAGTACATGCATGGGAATGTTAGAAATCAAGAGGAATTCCCATGGTGATGCAATGCATTGTAACTTGCAATACAGTGTATCAGGCTGGGGGTTAGACAACAACAAGTTCCATTGCTGCAAGATGAAAGAAACAGTAGTATACATGTACCTCTGGCTCAGGCCATTCTACATCTCTTTCATTACTGCATGTTATATGTACAGCAGTACTGTAGTTTTGTAAGCTTTCTAAGAAATAAAGGAAATAGTCACCATTTAAATGTAGATTAAAAAAAAAACTACAAACTTTGACTACATACCTGTACATGCATGTATTAATTAGACAACCAAGGCTGTGCTCTAAGAAAAATAGTTGGGAGCCTGAAGTCTCCAAACACTTGAAATCTGGGGTGCTCAGCATATATTAAGTTTTTAGGATATATAGGTAATATATAATCCTTTCAGTCATATTACTAGGAGATGTAAATTTCATATTACTAGGAGCTAATGTTAATTTTTTTTTGACAACCCGCCTCGATTAGCTATGCTAACTGCAGATTGTCAAAGTTTAAAATATTGTTATATTAATAATGAAATAAAATTGTTGCTGTTGTTGTTGTGCAAAAACAAAGATTTCCTGGTTGTCCAGATCAAGGTAAAATTTTGCAATGTTGGGCTGTGTTCTAGCAACACACAGTGGCCCATAGCATGTCACTTTTGACCTTGGGTGATCAGAAAGTGTACAAACATGTAGCTTTTGACAATACTTCTAAGCTGGCACTAATAATGTAGATTTAGAGCACAGCCTTACAGTCTTGACAAGGCTGTACAGTCCACTGTAAAGTAAAAATAATGTAATGATGCTACAGCATGTATTTACCCACACAATGGCTACAGCTGTACATGTACAATGTACATGAATGTTGTGCTTAAAACTATCCTTGATTCTACACTGTATTTTTGTTTTATCCTCGTTAGCAAACATTACATGTACACATACAGCTGTATCTCACACAGACTAAAGAAAAAAAAATAAGTGAAGTGCAACAGCTACCTACATGATCAATCAACATGCTGATACATGTACCTACAACAACAAATTAAAATTGCCTTTTTTTGTGGTGGGCCTTTCTTGTCACAAAGAGCTATCCGATATGATGTTTGTGAACTACATGCATTAAAATCATACATGTACTAAAAAATACACTGAACTGAGGATATTTACAAAACATGGACCCGGGTCCATGGACCACCCCTACTTTTTGTCAATTTTAATTTTTTTTTCCAAATTTTTCTGTCAGTTTAAAGGATGGACTGTGGGCTGAGGACCGGGTATAAAACACAGTCTTAAGTTTAAATAAATATGGCATTCAACATCAATATTTAACTTCCTACTGTTTTATGCTTTTGTCAACATTGTATTTTATACAATGCATGCAGTCTGATTCCTGGCTGGTACTGTTGGGGCAGGAGCATGTGAAGTTTTAGTGCTCTCCTAACAGATTTTGTTTTTCGATGTAGAACAAGAAGGACTGGGCCAACTCCCAAGCTACGGTGTGCTATTACATGTACATGTATTATGGGATGCAGACAATCCCATGTGCTTTTCTTTTGGGTTCGGATAAAACAAAGTCTAGTGGAGTATAAACAAACACATGCCAAAGCCAGTACCATACTAACTGTTTAGAAATAAAAACAAACAAAAGCAATCTTTATCTTGCTCTGACATTCATCAGTATGGTTGCTTGTGCATGTGTTTGTTTATACTCCACCAGGCCTATCAGTACAAGCACATGCACAACGAATCCAAAAGAAAAGCACATGGGATTGTCTGCATCCCATAATTATAGTCGCTTGGGACTTTGTCCAATCCTTCTAGTTCTTGTTCTACATGTACTTGTGTCTTGACGTTGCTACTTGATGTTGAATGCCATATTTATTTAAACTGAAGACTGCGTTTTATACCCTGTACCTTGTCCGCATATACTGACAGAAAAATTTGGAAAAAAAATAAAACTGACAAAATTTAAATGTGGTCCACCAGGTGGTCCATGTACACCTGGTCCATGTTTTGTATATGTCCCTGAACTGACTATTGTCATTTTTGGTACTGATTAACTGAGCAATGTTCACCTTTTCCAAAAGTTTTACCTCCAACAATTTAGCATGTGTACATAACAAGTCAGTGGTCTTATGGCCTACAGTATGGTTTCTTAAGCATGGACGGCCCCAGCAAATAAGAAGTAGATAATACTGTACATGTACATGTACTTCATGTTAAAAATCAACATCACTTGAACAGAATTGCAAGATTGAAAGGAATATTAAAATAAAAGTTTTAGTTTCTTATAAGCTTATTTATTCAAATTGGATCTGTCCTGGTCTTCTGGTTTACCGATACACAAGGACAAAAACAAAAGACTAAACAAAATACAACGTGAAATCCCTTGTGAAGACTG
This sequence comes from Cladopsammia gracilis, assembly GCA_022457155.1. Taxonomy (NCBI): domain Eukaryota; kingdom Metazoa; phylum Cnidaria; class Anthozoa; order Scleractinia; family Dendrophylliidae; genus Cladopsammia; species Cladopsammia gracilis. The sequence goes on from JAJGOT010000070.1 coordinate 1,740,037, forward strand.
TGAGCTCGTACAGTCGCCAAGAAAGAACCCTGAAATTCGTAGAAAATCTTCAGTACAGGTAGCCAAAACTAGTATTTTAAGTGGTTTACATTGTTAACGTAAGCTTACTTACCTTTGGGAACACAAGGGCAGCAAGAATGAAGCTCTGGAATTGGTGTAGCATTAAAGAACTAGCCAACTGTCATGGCGGTCAAATTTGACTTGACGATGCGTGTAGGTTGAAAGGAATCGTATGCATAGCGATCGTTGATATGTTGTAAAAACATTGCATGCAGCTTATTCAGAAAACGTGGAACGAGAAAAAGGCTCAAATCCCGATCACAAGTTGTCTTTTAAAAGCAAGTGAAGTAAAACTGTTTTGAGCACTGAAAGCGACCAGCAAAAGTTCGTTGAAAGAAGCGCCAACACGAACTGCCCGCCGGGAATGACTGTCTTGCGCATGATACATACGCACCCAAGACCTCTCGGCCCAGCGGCCGAGCGGCCTAACGGAAAATTGCCTTGATGATTCCTTTTGATTTATTTTATTTTATTCACCATAATGCATTTCTTTTGAATCTCTCGTTCTTCGGAAATCATTCCTATTTCCGTTCCAGGTAAATCCAGGCTTTAAAAATACCTCTTTCAAGAGCTGTTTAGGCAAGGCTAAAATATTAAACTGCTGTGTCAGCTTTGTGCCCGTCACCGGCGCGGTTTTCACTTTATTCATTGACATGTGAAGTAACGATTTGTCGTCCAAATGGTACACAACCGCCGTTGAACTAAGCTGTGTCTTGTATTTTAAAATATTTTTTCTTTGAATGAAACCTTTTTTTTACCGCGCTCGCTTGCGAACTTGAAGCGACAATCTCTTATGTGTGTGCTTTTGCTCTCGTTGGAGTAGATGTCGGACTGTTACTAAGAGACGGACCATTATTTTTCTGGAGGGGCGGATGAGAAATATTGAAAAAAATTGTTTGCAGGGCCTGAAAAGACAATAAATTGTTTGCAAACACGATATGTGTAAAAAAAAATGTTTGCAGAGAAGTCAGATAAATTATTTAAAAATATTAGTTCCAAAACTGAATATTGCTGTGATGATTCTTTCCATTTGGCTGCACAAGACAACTCCTTCACCTTGCCTTCGCAAAAAGCAGCCAAAAAACTCTTCGTTGTGCCAGAGCTTAAGGTCAGAATCTCAACGGGTTTTCATTCAAGGAATGCCGCTTGCCTTGACATTTAACGTTGACATTCTGTCCGAGAAATGGGCGAGTTTCAGAAGTCTGTCATCTTCCTGACAATATCACCATCAAAGCTAATGGGTCAATAACTGTTTACAAGCTAGTTATTTGACCGACTAATATAACCTATGGCGATGGGAATCATTTTAAATCAGCAATGTGCCTGCCTTCACCGCTGGTACCACAGCTAGGTCGGGTGGTACGAGTATGATGGCCTGTAGGAACAACGTCAGAAGAGGATCAGGACTTCGGTATTGTGGAATCGCGAAAAAGCCTGCTACTCCATTTGCCTGATTTCCTGTCGTATGCCCTTTATTTGCGCCAGTAGCTACGTAGGAATTAAAACGGTGAATCATGTATAAAGGAACAACAAACTATAAATTACAAGGAGCGTATGTGGCCAAAATAACTGGCTATAGCCCTACTGATTTTTTTCGAAAAATAGCTTATCTCAATTATTTTTAGCACCAGAGAAGATAGCACTGTAAAAAATGAAAAAAAAAATTGCAGGAAGGTGTTCTTGGAAAAAAATGATTGCAGAGGCATATAAGTTAAAAAAAAAAATGTTTGCAGAGGAAAATTTCTCATCCCCCCCCCCCCCCCCCCCAGCTCCAGAAAAATAATGGTGCGTCCCTAAGTTCACTCAAAATAAAGAGTTGTTTCAACAACTCACTTTATTGGGTTAAGAATAAACACATATTTTGAATTTTAGTGAGAAGCACTTTAATACTCACTGTGCTGAGTAAGTTTTTAATCGTATGTTTGAGTAAAAGTGACTTCCACTTGATTTTCTCAAAATAAGGAGTTGTTTCAACTCAATGTGAGATTAAATATTTAAGTCAAATTTCAAGTAAACTAACTCAAAATATCGAGTAAAATGCTTACTTTACTAAAAGAAAAATTAATCAGTTTTACTCATTTGCATCAATTTACAGAGATTTTGTGATGCCCATATTACATCAATTTACAGAGATTTTATAATTCCCCATTGGTGTCAATTTACAGAGATTTTATAATGCCTCGTTTGTGTCAATTTGCAGAGATTTTATAATGCCCCGTTTGTGTCAATTTACAGAGATTTTATAATGCCTCGTTTGTGTCAATTTGCAGAGATTTAATAATGCCCCGTTTGTGTCAATTTACAGAGATTTTATAGTGCCCCGTTTGTGTCAATTTACAGAGTTTTTATGATGCCCCGTTTGTGTCAATTTACAGAGATTTTATGATGCCCCGTTTGTGTCAATTTACAGACATTTTATAGTGCCCCGTTTGTGTCAATTTACAGACATTTTATATGCCCCGTTTGTGTCAATTTACAGAGATTTTATGATGCCCCGTTTGTGTCAATTTACAGAGATTTTATACTGCCCGGTTAGGTAGGTAAACTTATTTATCGTACACGGTGTCAGTTCATAATACACGCTCTTCCGTCGAGCCTTAAACAACACTGAATAGATTAATTACTTAACTAAATTAAATTATCAAACTAAATTCATTATATATACGGATTATACTAAAAACCATGAAAAGTATCCTTTATTAACTATTAATAAATTAGATATAAAGTAAATGCATGATTTAAAAGCGCGAAGAGTGGGCTACATTTTAGCGCTCAAAGGCAAGCTGTTCCAGAAAACAGAACCGCTATATTGAAAACTTCGTTTGCCTGCTTCAGTACTCGGTCTACGAACGAAAAGGTTGTATTTTGAATTTCTTAGATTATGTGAGTGAACACTGGATGTAGCTACTATTACTATGTAGACGATTCGGAGAAAGATTATGTTTGTATGTGTCAATTTACAGAGATTTTACTGATAATTCTCCGTTTGTCATTACTTGTTCAGTCCGCTTGGGGACCACATTAATTTACAGAGATTTGCCATTTACAGACATTTTATATCAGAAGTCTAGGCATTATAAAATCTTTGTAAATAGTAGATTTACAAACATTGTTGGCAGATTTTATAAAGTCTGTAAATTGTAAGTCTTTCCCCTCATTTCAGCTCCTAGAATTTATAAACATTTTACAAACATTTTATAAAGAACAAGACAACAAAACTATATAAAATGTCTGTCAAAACAATTTACAGAGATTTTGTTTTTAACAGGTGAAAGTACCAAGTCTGTAAATTCAAGATTTATAGACATTATATGAAGTCTGTAAATGGTCCAAATTTTCCAGTGTTAAAACAACATTAAAACAAATACACTGTAGTTAAAGTAATAAATAAAAAAAATATTTTTTGAAGAGCTGTCAAAGTGATTTAGATCACTTGATGGATAGGACATTCTTCTTAGTGAATTGTTCAATTCTTAGTGAACATGTACATGTACGAATTGATCATACCCAGATAAGAATAGAGAGTTTGAGCATCATGACAATGTTCTTACTTTTTTTCTAAAGCCAATTGTCATCTTCTAAGTGAATGTACACTGGTTGATATAGGGAATATATGGAATGTGACAATATTTTAATAATGATGACCATTACATGCATTTTGTCAAATCAATTACCTCTTGTGTGTGTCAGAAAGTCTTTTAATGTATTATCATTTGAATTTAAATAAATATATATATTTTTTAAATACTGCTGTATTATAAATCAATGTAAATGGTTTTATTATGCAACATACATGTAGCATTTGACATAGCAAATATGCACTATAACAAGTGCAAATACAATCTATGATACGTTATTATTTAACATAACATTCTAGAGTGCAGATATGCATCAAAACGAGTGCAAATATAACACGTTATTAAAACTTAGTTTCAGGAGAAGATTTTCGTCATATAACAAACAATTTATTCTGTTGTGAAATACGGCTGGGTATTTTTACTCGACAGTAAATACTCAGCCATATTACACAACTTTATGCTGAATAACCTCTCAGCACATTTTTTTGCTGCCCCCTCAAACTCTATAGATGGTTTTCACGTTACGTCACGGCGGCCATGTCGAGGTATGTCCAGAAATGCACGCTAATGAGATTCATGCTCTTTATGATAGACATCATGAAGTGTCCCCTAGACTTAATTGTGTGTGTAATATGAAGTGCCCAAGGTCCGAGTTACGTGCATTTCTGGACATAAGTGGCCATGTTAGTGTACAACTACAAAATAATTTTAATGAACTTCTTTTGTTATGTACACCAACATGGCCACCATGGCCTTTGTCATTTCAATCCCACAGGACTGAAGGTCACGTGAGTGAAAACCATCTATATAATTAGTATGAACCCCTTCCAACCCCACAATTAGCACCTTTGAAAAGCAGGCCATGTGGTGTACACATATGTTTGTTTACGGGATTTACAAGAACGGTGCATTTTTTTTTCAATGTTGTTGTAGTTCTTTTCTAGTCTACGGAATACGTTAAATTAATTATAATATATTATTTCCGGTTTCACTTGTAATAATAATAATAATAATAAATTATATGAAATATGTAATAATAAGCTGTTTCATCGTGGTAAGGCTGTTCCAGGTTCATCGTGGTAAGGAGTAATGAAGAAGTGCATTATATAGTTTTTCTCATTATATAAGCTGTTGTACTCGTAACATTACTGAATGACCTAAAGATTAGAAATGCATGTATATCTCTCGCAATTAATTCCTATGGCGTTAATTTGTTTTTGATCGCTCAATAAGTACTGCGAATAATTCGAATTTTTGGGGGGCATTTAGCATCTCAAACATCCTAGCTAAAGTGTGAAAGGTCGACTGAAAAGGCAAGGTCAACGGCGAAAAGAAAACAAATGACGATATAGGCATTTTACCTACACGTTTTCCTTTTCCTTTTCAGTTGGTGGAAGATAGCTACTCACCTTGCCTGGTCTTTGCTGGATTTATCAGAAGGGTTGAGTGACCTCAAATCAGATGATTACTTTTCAGAAACTCTTGCCCATCTTCTGTTTGCTACTTATCTTGTTTTGGCCCTAATCCTTCTAGTTAACATGCTGATCGCGTTGCTATCCAACACTTACCAGCGAGTACAGGTAACATATTTTATTGATGAGGTTTTGCTTGCTCTTTGTTTTGATCAATTTACTTTTTTTTCATTTTTATTATTATTATTATTATTATTATTATTATTATTATTATTATTATTATTATTATTATTATATTTTTAATTTTTTATGCAACGTCTTTTTTAATATTATTTCTACATATATGCTTAATGTTACACAAATCGAATGCAATACATATAAATAACAACATAACTTAATTAATAGTCAGTTATCAGTGAAATAATAAAAATGTATAGAGAAAGAACTCATACAGGGAACTAAAACCTATCCACTTCTAGTACGTTATACATTGCTTTTCTGCAATACTACAATGGTAATTATGCCGTGTCATTTTGTGACGGGTTTTTCTTAACGCGAGACCACTTCTTTTGAAAGGAGTTTATGGTATTGTTGTCAAGAGTTCTTAAGGAATTATATATATATATATATATATATATATATATATATATATATATATATATATATATATATACCTGCAGCTCAGGTAAGGTATTCCCAAGTTTGCAGGTGTATATATAATGTTTAGCTGTAAGAAGTAGGTGGTGGAAAAACAATTTTTATCGCCAATTAAACCAAGACAAAAACATGGAGAGAATGAAGAATCCGTCATTTCAGTTAAGTTTTCAGTTATCCACTTAGACATATTTTTCCACAAGGTTTGGGTATGTTTACATTTCCAAAACAGATGAACAAGGTTTTCTGGTGTTTCTTTGCAGAATAAGCAGGAATCCACTTGTTTTATATCCATCTTGCAAAGAAAGTCATTCGTAGCTATTCTTCCATATGAAGTAGTTTAAATTGGAACACTCTAAGTTTTGTTTTATTGTACAAAAAATGGTAAGCAATAGGTGTTTTTCCAATTAACCGCTACAGTAGAATTACTAAATATTTTCCCTTCTGTCAACCATTTCCCGCCGACGCTTTGAAGGTATGGAAGCCTTTTTATTTGCAAGATGCTGATATAATTTTTTGCACACTTTTGGGTTAGACAAAAAGTTCTCAGCGAAATCGTTTTGGGCGTGGCTATTGTGAACTTGGGGGAATTTTTTCATGTAATGCTTTATGGCTGATACTACTTTGTAATACTCCAGAAAGTTGGTTTCAATATTGTATTTACCTATAAATGCATTATAACTTAAAACGTTTTGATCATTATCTAGCAAATCTCTAATCTCCTTTACCCCCGCATTAAACCAAATACACGTGGAAGCAAACTGAATGTTCTCAGCACTGAAGTTGAAATTGGTCCAATATTCTACAATCTCATTTAAAAAGGGTCCTTTACATGAAGCTGTGAAGTATCCTGTTGTTTTAGATTGCTTTGAAACAACAGTCTGCCTCCGTGCTTCAATAAGTAGTTCTGACGTTGTTCGTAAGAAGAACAGAGGAAGAACTTCAACTAAACTTGTTTAATCCAAACAACTTGCAAGCTACGAAAGACAAAACCGGAAAGCATGGCCTTTGAAGATCTGTTGTCATGGTTAAGCGATGACGTAACCACGCGCGGACCGGAAAAGAAATAAAAGTAAACTAAAATACAATAATATCGTTACATCTCCTCTTCTTTCAAAAAAAAAACAAAAGAAAATACTTAAGGCAAAAATCTGAATGTCACTGTCCTATAGCTCAGACAAGATAACTATTTTTTATGTCCTTTCTTGATGGATAGCAAATCACTGGTAATACTTGTGACTTGTCTGTCTGCAATCTGTCTGTGCTCACAAGGGTACTTGGTGTGGCAGGTGGCATCAAGGGTATTTCTGTACTTTTTTGTTGTTTTTTTTCTGTGTCCTTTTTATGTAAACCGTTATGAAAAAATAAACAAAATACAAAAAAACAAGGGTATTTCGTTACTGTCGTTTGCTGTTGTTGGACGGGGTACTGGTCTTGGAAGTAGTTTTATCCCAGGGTCACTGTTGCGCATGACTTCATGTGTGTGTCTCAAATGTCTCCTGTTTCTCCTGTAGACTCGTCCATGTTCCGTTTGAACTCGGCAGGATCTTATGTCTACTTTGCCTTCGACTCTACATTGCGTCCAATCCTTCTTCTTGAAAATCTGGGATGTTGATGGTTGCAGCCGCATTATGTCTCCTGCGCAAAGTTCCTCTAACTCCTTAGCTCCCTTTTTTCTCAAGCTTCAACGGCTTCTGACTAACTTCTTCTGGGAGTTTAGGCTTAAGCAACTGGTTAGAGGTCGGAAGCCAGGTCTTGGTTCTTCTTCCAAATAATTGCAGAACAGGTGAAGAGTTCAGGGTTTCTGTGGGGTGTTCCTCCAATCCAGGAGCGCAAGGTATGGGTCCTGTTTTGACTTTACTGCTTTAGCTAAGAGGTTTTTTGCCGTCTTCGCTGCATTCTCAGCTTTCCCGTTTGACTGGGGATATGCAGAAGAACTTGTTACATGTTCGAAACCATAACTATTTGCAAATTCTTGGAACTTGACAGAAGAGAAGGGTTGCCCATTGTCTGATACCAGCTGGTCTGGAATCCCGTGACTCGCTAGGTGGACTTTGGATTTCTTTACAACTTCTTCTGCTGTCTTGCTTGTCAATCTGTAAACTTCGAAAAAACTTGAATAGTAGTCGGCAGTCACCATAAACTCTGTGCCATTCAAAGAGGTCCACTGCAATATTCTCCCGCGGTCTAGTAGGCAGTTCATGGCCTATCAGTGGCTCTTTCCTTTGCTCTGCTGGCTGGCTGTTGCAAACATCGCACTTTGCCACATAAGCTTCGACATCCTTGTATCATTCCCGGCCAATATACTATCTCTCGGGCCCTCCATAAACAACCTTGAATGCCGATATGACTAGCGTGAATATTAGCTAGCATATTGTCTCTCATACTTGCAGGAATAACTAGTCTTTCCCCTTTGAAGACAAGTCCATTTTGCATTAAAAGCTCTTCACGGAAGGAAAAGTAATCTCTGACGTTTTCTGATACTTCTTTGCTAGCTGGCCATCCTTGTATGATTATGGTCTTCAGCTGCCGAAGGGTAGCGTCTGCTTCTGTTGCTTCACGAATGACAGTTTGCGTTGCTTCTGATACGGGCAGATAATGTATTATATTGATGCTCTTTAGCTGTCTTTCTGTGTTTGCTCTCATGTTCTCAATGTTTAACACATCTTCTGCCCCGAGCTGTGTTGTGTTTCAGCGTACTCGATACCCTCTACTTAGGGTATCCTCCAAATACATTTCGGTGCCGTTTTTGTAGGACACTTGGAGGTCAGACTTCTGTAATCTCAGCAACATTCGCTGGAGACGTTTGGGGGCACTGAGTAGGCTCTTGCGGAAGATGCTCTCTAAAGGTTTGTGGTCGGTTTGAATCTTGACTGGTCGTCCATACACGCACTGCTCAAAACGTTCCACTGCGAACAGGATTGCGAGTATTTCTTTCTTTATTTGCGCATAATTTACTTCTGTTGCAGTCATGGATCGGGATGCGTAAGCAACTGGCTGGCCTCCTTGCATGACATGCACCCAGCCCTCGGTCAGAAGCGTCACACTGGATTTCGACTTCTTCTTTGGGGTTGAAGAACTTGAGGACGGAAGCGGGTGGGAGTATCTTCTTGACCTGATTAAAACTGCGTCCTTGTACTTACTCATCCAACTGGATCTGGTTTCCCTCTTTCAACAAATCTCTCATTGGGGCAGTGATTTCAGACAGATTAGGTGCAAACTTCTGCAAGTAGTTTACCATGCCGAGAAGACGCTTTACATCTTGCTTGCTGGATGGTGTTGGCATCTCTACGATACCTTGTACCTTGTTCAGATCAGGCTTGAGACAATCTTGACATATAACATGTCCCATAAACTTAACTTCTTTGCACCGAACCTTAAGCTTATCTTTGTTCAACTTGATGCCTTTGCTACGGCAGCGTTCAAATAAGGCTATTAGTTTTGCATCATCAGACAATGCTTCTGCTTGGGTCCCTCCAATATCAAAAACTAGTATAGCATCAAATATTGGTTTCACTCCATCCAGACCTTCTAGGGCGCATTCTAATTCCCTCTGAAAGTCTTCTGGGGCGGGCGAGATTCCGAATGGTAAACGAGTCCATCTGAACCTTCCCCAAGGGGTACCAAATGTGGCGGGGAGGCTACTCTCGGAATCAAGCTGTACATGCCAAACCCCATTTTTCGCATCTACTACACTAAAGACCTTAGCATTTGCCAGTAGTGGTGGCAGATCATCTATCACTGGAAGGGGGTAGTGGTTTCTCTTTGGTGCCTGACTTAGCGGTTTTGGGTCGATGCAGAGCTTTATCTTTCCGTTGCTCTTCTTGATGACTACCATGGAAGAAATCCAATATGTTGAAACATCTACTGGTACCAAGATGCCTGTATTTACTAAACGATCTAGTTCCTATTTCAAAGGCTCTTTTATCGCAAAAGGGATTTTTCTCACTGGAAATGCCACTGGTGGTACCGTTCGGTCGAGCTCAAGGTGAAGTTTTTCTTCTAGCTTTCCCTCTCCTGAGAAAATATCTTTAAATTCGCTTACAATGTCCTGCTGTGTGGGAGGTTCATCCCATAGAGACATAATTTTGTTAGCATTGATAGTGATAAGACCAAACTGCTGGACTGTTTCAGCACCTAGGAGCGCACTGTGCCCGCTTGGTACAACGGTGTATTCAATGATCAAGCACTGTTCATTCATTGAGTTCAGGGTCTCAACCTTGACACGTCCTAGAGGATTTACCTCTGATTTGTTGAACATGACTAGAGTAGTTTGCGAGGGCTGAAGGCGTGCCATGATAAATTTGCTGATATATATCTACCGGGAAGATATCTACTCGGAAGAATGTTGACTTCGCACCACAGTCCAACTGGAATTTCACTGTTTCATCACTCAACTGCATGTCAGCAAAGATCGTCTTAGGACTGTCCTTTGTGTGGACTGCACTCACAGACTCTACCGTGAACAAATAATCACCACAATAAGCATCACTGTCTTCCTCACTGAAATCTGGAGACTGCTGTTCTAAATTGTGCACCTCTGATTTCTTACTTGGCTGCTTGTTAGCTTTCTGGATGTTACAAGCTACTGAAAAATGATTCATTTGGCCTCAATTGCCACACTTCTGCTGCCACGCTGGACATAGTTCTTTTTTTCGAGCATGGGTTCTGCGACTGAACTTACTTTTAATTTGACCAGACTGTTTACTAGGGGTGGGGAGCTGGCCTTTGCTGGTTTTCCGCCCTGACTCAGTACGAGCATCTGTCTTCCACTTTGGGTTCCCCGTGGTAATGGCGCTAACGTCCTCCGCTTGGGACATTTCTTTTAGCTGCTCAGATGTGGTTTCACTCGCACGGCAAATATCAATACACTTATTAAGTGTAAGTTTATTCTCAGCTAAAAGTTTTTTTACGAGTGCTGTTATCTGTAATTCCTACCACGACTCTGTCTCGAATCGTTCGATCAAAGTTGCATGTTTTCGCCAACGAGCGTAAAGCTGTAAGAAATGAATCGAACGACTCACCAATCTCCTGAACTCTCTGATTGAACTAATAAGCTTCGTAGATATCATTCGTCTCACCCATGAAATAGGCATCTAGATGCTCTATGACTTTATCGATTTGGGTCTTCTCCTCGGTATTTGCAAAAGGTAGACCATCGTAGAACATCTGGGCCAATGCAGGTTAACAAAGTTGCTGTGCGAAGATTTCCGCTTTGCGTGTTTTAAAAGCCTTGAGGCGACTTCGTAGTTTCTCCAGAGCCGCTTGAATTTCTTCCAGTTCACTGCTAAGTTCTCGCTCAAGTCAAGTGTTGACGGTAACGGAATAGTAGACTGGAAAAACTGAGGAACTGCTGGCTGCGTCTGCGATCCTGTTGTTTTTTCGCCGTCGCTCGAGCTCGAAGTTCCAAATTCACTCAACAATTCAGCGACGATTCTGTAGGAAGAATCCCACTTCTGACACCATGGGATGTTGTTCGTACGAAGAACAGACGAAGAACTTGAACTCAGAAACTTGTTTAATCCAAACAACTTACGAGCTACGAAAGACAAAACCGGAAAACATGGCCTTTGAAGATCTGTTGTCATGGTAAAGCGATGACGTGAGCACGCGCGGACCGGAAGTGAAATAATAGTAAATTAAAATACAGCAATATCGTTACAGTATCCAAAAATGTTTGCGTTTCCCTTTATTGTCTTAATTTAAATACCGTTTAACGGTTGTATCCATTTCATTTTTAGGGATTCACTGAAACTTTGAACATCAATCATCTTTAGTCCTCCTTTCTCGTAATTGTTTACCGTTTCTGTCCTTTTAACTTTGTCACCGTTGTCATCCCACAAGAAATCATACAATAAGGTATTGACTTCTTTAAGTGCACCGGGGGCGTTGGAAAAGAAAACAAAACATAAGCCATTTGCGACGACACGGCCGTGGTTTTTATGATTATGATTTTACCTAAGAGGGTTAGTCTTCTTGGCGACCAATTATTCAGAATGCTGCGATTTTCTCGCTAAGTTAACATCAAGAGACTTATCTTCTAACGTGGAAAACCAAACTCCAAAGGCGTAGACCTTTGTTTCAGCGCATGTTAAATTTTTTTTAAGGGAAAGTAATTTCCGAACTTTAGCTGATCCGATCCAGAGGGCTTCAGTTTCGTCATAATTAACTTTCAGACCAGATATGGAAGCAAAGGCATCTAGTAAGTACAGTGATCTTGAAAAGGAAGATTCTGAGCCATCTAAAATTACAGTTGTATCATCAGCGTATTGAGATAGTTTGCACTCAGTGCAAATTTACTTATATTTAAGCTAACAAAAGATACCCGCAGTAGCCGTTTTTACACTTAAAGACGGACAACGTTTTTGGACGAACAAATCGTCTCAACGAAGAAGTCCTCTTGGTATGAAAACGGGACGTACACGATTTTGGACTCAATATTAAAGTTGTCTGATTTTTTTGTATCAATTTGTCTCGGTCTAAGAAGACGATAATTGCACGAGGACATCGTTTTTAACCCGCGAATACGTGCATGCGTAATGAATGGAGTATCGGTAACGGCGACAGATATGCAAATGAGTCACTCACTCGCTCCTTCCATGAGCTGTAATCTAAGTGACTTAATGCTTTTTACGAATGCGTTTTGTCACAAGAACAGCGTGAATCCAGCGATAACAATAACTAAATTGTTGTAAAGGAATATAAACAGCAATAAACTTAAAGATGTTTCGCATTTGAAGTCTTTAATGCAACGTTAAAATTGATCTAAAAGGAATTTTCAACCGAGACACGCGTTTGATGCTTATCTACCTTAAAGTAATAAAATATATCCATGGTGGCCGAATGGTGTAAAGCGCGGACTAACGGCCGAAAGGCCCAGGTTCGAAACTCGCTCGAGCCATTCTTTTTTTTTTCTTTCTGTGTTATTTTTCTTTCTTCTTGGGACTGAACATTGTGAAAGTGCTGTACTGTATTTTTCTTTTCGCGTTTGTCAAAACTCCTTACGTTTAACCCTCGGACGTACAAGGGGGGGGGGGGGGGGGAGATTAACGGACACTCATTCCAAACGTGAAGGGCTGGAAATATTTAATCTGCATCATAAAAGCATTTTAATTGATGTTTTCTCTTAACCCTGGGACGTACAAGGGGGGGGGGGGGGTGGGTGTCAACCCCCTTAAGGTTTTTCTCCGATATTTTCAAGACCATTTAAGATTAGCACGTGCCGTTTTCAGTAGCTGTTCATTTTTCTTTGAGACACGTTTTGGTAAAGTTTGGCGACAACCGGTTGCTACGGTAACGAGATATGACGTCATGAGTAACATGTGGTCAACCCATTTTTGAAGAAAAAAGCTTTTTTCTCTTTTTTTCAGCGAAAATCATATAAAATGCTACCAAAAGCATCAAAATGTTTAATTGTATGTTATTTTGCAACTCTGGCAAACGATATTTGCAATTTCCGCATCTTTCCGATAAATTTGAATTTTTAGTAAAATCCAAGATGGCTGCCACCTTGGCGGCCATGTTGGATGACGTAACGGACCCCCAGCAGCGCTTCAACCCATAATATTCACCTTATCTTGTAGAGCACATCGCGGGCTATCTATTAGATGTAATATATTTCCGAAATATTACAACATCGCAAAAACCCAAGGGGGGGGGGGGCAACATTCACGGAATCTCATTCATAAAAATGCTCTTTCAGAGAGCCGTGCAAAAATCATGCAATAAAAAATAAAAATGGTCAAATATGACATAAACGATTTCAGGCTTGTCTGCCCTTTAATAGTATATATTTGATAGACTATTCCAGAGAACTGCCCCTCTATAGTGGGGCAGCCTCAGTATACGGTAGTGGGGCAGCCTCAGTATACGGTCTTGCTACAAATAAATTATATGTTGAGTTTCTTAGATTGTAAGAATACATAGAGTTTGTACTATTAAAAATTTGAGCCAAATGATCAGGTACATTTCGATTTTTCAATTTATACATTATTATGGCTAGTTGTCTTGTCCTTCGCGTTTCAAGATTATCCCACCCAAGTTCATCCAGTATCTCAACTGATCGTCTATCGTAGTTAGAGGAGGTTATCACCCTGGCAGCTCTGTTTTGGAGGGTCTGGAGTCTGTTACACATCCTTTTCCCACAACTCCCGCACACTATACTACAATAATCGAAATATGGTAGTACAAGGGAGTAGTACATCATAATTAATGTATGATAAGGTAAGAGATTCCTTACATGTCTCAGAACGCCAATCCCTCTAGAGGTTTTCTTAGCAATTTTGTCTACATGATCTCTCCAAGTTAATGATTGATCTATTTCAACACCAAGATATTTATACGTCTTACCCCTTACAAGGGGTTTGTGATCGGCTAAGTTTATTCGCTATTAGCCATGTATGTATTTCATGTAGATCATGATTCATTTGTTGCTCCACAATGTACTAATCAGCACGTGCAACAGTTAAACTAGTATAATGTGCATACATCCGCACTTTAGAGAAGAGGTTACAAGATGGAAGATCATTTATGTAAACAATAAATAGTAGTGGCCCAAGAATAGAACCCTGTGGTATTCCGCATTTAATTGTGCAGCTATCTGACAGCATACCATCGACAAGTGTTTTTTTGTGTTCTATCTGTAAGGTATGAAGTAAACCAATTTAGGCTTACTTGGAATACACCATACAACAAAATTTCGTGATCTATGGTGTCGAAAGCCTTTTTAAGGTCTAAGAATATGACACCATTTAATAGGCCTTTATCCACATTTAGAAACCAATCATTAGTGACATCTTATAAAGCGGTCAAAGTGGAATGTAGGGATCTGAAACCCGATTGCGAGTCAGAAAGTAAACCATGTTCTGTCAGATAACTGTAAAGTTGGTTAAAAATAATTCTTTCTATCAGCTTAGTGACACCTGGCAAAACAGAAATTGGTCTGTAGTTATCAGGAATGCATGTCATGTCATCTTTGTATATCGGTGTCACTTTTGCAAATTTCCAATCCCTTGGGAAAATTCCAGTTCTAATAGAAAGGTTAAATAGATTGGTAAGGGATGGAGCTATTATTGTATCGGCCTCTTTAACACCCCTGCAGGAACGCCATCAAGACCACAGGTTTTATTTTTAGGCAGAGCTCTTAACAAGTTAAGAACCTCACTAATATACGTTTCCTCAATACTGAAGGAGTGCTGAATAGGGGAGATATAATCTGATGGCTGCCTTGAGGAGGATGGCAGCTGAGAAAATAGTTTCGGTCCAATTTCAGTAAAATGGGAATTTAAAGCATTCCCAATTTCGTCTGGGGTAGTATAATTTGTGTTGTTATATGTTATGTTTTTAATAGACATTGCACTCAGATTATTACCCAGTAAATTGTTAATCCCTTTCCATGTTTGATTTATATTCTTTGAATTTTCTCTAAACTAATTTCCATAGTATTCTTCTTTGGCAGATTTAATTTCGTAGTTAACTTTATGTCTAATACTTATGTAATCCAGCCAGTTTTTTTCGATATTGAACGTATTTGCTATCTTTTTAAGCTTGTCTCTTTCAAACATAAGTTTCTTTAATTCAGATGTTATCCAAGGCGTTTGCCTGGCTCGCACCCTTTAACGTTTCAAAGGAGCGTGAAGGTTACAGACAGAAAGAAAGGTTTCTTTCCATGTTTGCCAGGCAGGATTTGGATCGTTATAATTTCCAATAGTTTCCCAAGGGATTAACATAAGATCTTCTCTAAACTTATTTCGGTCAAAATTTCCATAGTGCCTTGATTCGATAATTCTAGGGCTAGCCTTGATGGATGGTATTTTTCGTATAGCATATATTAGATTGTGATCGCTTACACCAATCTCTGAGACCCCATAATGAGAGAACTTATTAGCATCATTGGTTAGAAAAAGATCTATAGTAGTAGATGTGTTCTTCGTAACTCGAGTCGGCTGTTCTATTAGATGTTGATATTGAAGTATATTACATATTTCAAGCAATCTTGATGTATGGTGGTCACACGGAGTGGCACTTACATCACAATTTAGGTTACCGAGAATGTTAATCTCAATACCCTGTGACTCTAGTTTTTCTAGAAGGCATTGAAAGGCATCCATCAAATTTATAGTTGAGCAAGGAGGTCTATACCACGTTGCAACTAAGAATGGTTTGGCTCTTGATTTTTTAACTTTAACACATAACCACTCCAGCTTGGTGTAACTAAGTGTTAGTGTTTTATCACCATCATAATCAATAGTATTTCTGATGTATAATTCCACACCACCACCATTTCTGTTACGGTCATTTCTTCCGAGCGCATAACCCGGTATACTCATTTCATTGCTACTAATACTGCCATCAAGGCGTGTTTCATTGATAGCAAGAATATCAACCGGCTCATTTAGCATGTATGTTCTAAGCTGGTCAATATGTTTTGGAAGACTAGTTATATTAATTGCAGCAATTTTAAAGCCCCTGGCCTTTAGAAGACCAATAGTTAAATTTAAGTTGACTTTAGGTAAGTCATTAGGAGAATCCGGGCTCGGAAATGGTTCAGATATTGGATGAACACATGGGACAGAGGGCAGCTCTCTGGAATTATATATATATGGTATCATTCAGATAGATATCTCACAAAATTACTAGCTAAGACAGACACACCTTGGTCATTTAGGTGCAGTCCCCCTTCATTGAGATGGTTCTTGTGGATGTTATTGTGCCTTATCAGTTCTCAGCCGTTCTGATTGCTTTGTTGGGGTATATTTTTACGTGTACGTCCGAGGGTTAATTTAAAAAAATATATATTGACCCGTGTCAGTTGCGTTACGTGTTTTATAGCAGTTCTTCTCACCGGTTGGCTCTTAGGAGCCTTTGATTTCGTGTTGGCGTAAGTATCTTCCAGAAACAGTCTTAGATTCACGATAGACAAACCAAGTCTCTTGAACAGCAATGCAAAAAAATAGTTCTTGGTTTTTCAAACGTTAGACTCATCATTTTCGAGTGTTTTGTAATCGAATGATAATACAACCGGCGATAGGCCGACACGTTATAATTATCGGCTATAAAGAAAATTAAACAACCGAGAGTATTTTCAAAGCTTTCAAAACTTCTCTTTTGTGTACTTGACATACAATCTGACTGAACATTTTTTCCACAAAGTATCCAAGCAATTGGTATAGTGCCAGCCTTCCCGAATTAAAAGTATTATTTATGCTCCATGTTATTACATAAACTTGAAATTCATTTACTACACAATGCAGTGGCTGCGCGAAGTTTTCTGGGAAGAACTGACAAAACATAATGTGCCATTTTTTGGTCACAGAAGTGGCCGTTTATTTTTATAACAATTAACTCCGAAAAACATTAAACAATCAAAATAATTCCCAGCAAAGGTGGGGGAGTACCCGCCAAAGCCCTGAAAGGGACCCTCACCCAAAGTCACAGCATTGTATCAAGCCGCTATGGAAACAAAAATCGGCCTAAATTGAAGGTTATGCACGAAGGCAATTTTGTTGTACTGAATGCGGGTCATGCTGGATTTGTGTTGTTACGAAGTATAAATACATAAATAAAAAAAAAAACTGTAAAATCATGTGAAACAACAAGTAATCAATGAAATCTGAATAATAACTTTTACTAGTAAACAAAAACAGATTTCGGTCCCATCGACCATTACAAATCTGACAACTGTTGACTTTTTTATATAATATCACAGATTATTCCTTGTTAAAACTTCAGGAGAAAAACATGATTTAAAAACCTAATGGAAATAAAGCAGTGACTAACATACATTTTTGCATCTCAACAAGAACCATGCATCCATCTAGCTGTAGAAAGAAATCCAATTCTGGCCCCATAAAGACCTGCTAGAAAATTGTGATTAGGAGGACCTCAGGCGAAAAGGAATTCAAACTGTTGGGCTTGAAAATGAAAATGCAGAGTGTTTTGGCACTCTACTCTGGGTTTGTGGCAAAACAATTCAAGGTACTAAGGAACCATTTTTCCTTTGGGCCCTCTTTCTTGGAATGTAATCAGAGCACAACAATCAGGACTGTGCACATGAGAACAACTATATGTTCTTTCACTTGAGCACAAGTCTTAGGTAATTTATAACAAATGTGCAATTGCCTATGTTATAAGCAACCAGGAATTGGAAAGGTGGTCGCTAAGGAAGGATGGTTGCTTGTGAGAGTCAAAGTACAACAATAGAGAATAGTTGGGGTTAGGGTTAGTTAGGGTAGTTGTTACAATAATTTTAACTAACAACTTTCCTAACAGACAGATAATTATTAATGTGGTATTTATGTAAACCATTAAACAATTCCTTCAAAATTTAAATGCCAATTAGAAAAGAAGTGTTGAAATGTTTCTATTTTGAAGCAGAACTATTTTCACTACAAGCTTCCCCATCCTACTTTATGGTTTTATTGGGTAATTAAAAAAGTAAATGAAGCCTTTTGAGAAGTCAGTACAGAAATGGGAAACAGAAACAGAAATTTCACCTGCTGGCTTACAGCCCCCCTCCACCCTTGCCATCCTTGATAATCAAGGAATGCCCAGGCGCATAGCAAGGGGGGTCCTGGGATGCCTGTGACCCGCCCCCCCCCCCCCCCCCCCCTTGTGAGATAATTTTAGTAAAACACAGCATGGATGTCGACATGACAATCTGGTAAGTACCCTGGGTGTTACACAGTGTAACACCCCCTTTGACAAAATCCTAGCTACACCCCTGCACACCATAGTTAAATGGAGTTGATCAGGAGCCCATTGATATTTTAATAGAAAACAATAAATAGCAATCAAAATAATTATAGCAATTCATAAGTGATACAAAAGCTCCAACAAATATCCAGTGAGCCAAAATTTCCCCCAACTATGAAGGTTATTTGAGATTTTCTTTGTGGGTGTGCCAGGCCGAGTTTCCGAAGGCGACCAGACCAAATTCAAAGACAATACGATCTATTCTGAAGATGTCCAAAGATGTTCTGAAGAATTCTGAAGTTTCCATGAACCTCAGTCCTCTGTTTAATAATATCCAGCTGTAATCGTAATGTTCAGAATGACAAAAACCGACAAAAAGTGCTAAATTTTGATTAACATAACTATATTTTTAATTGGATCATGTGATCAGTTAAGGCTGATAGCTCAAATCTGTAAGTCAAGAGTGAGGAATTGTTCCATAGGCATGAGTTTGCATGAGATTGGAGTTTTGGACTCGCAGGCATGAGACTTGGCAGGTATGTTCTATGCCACCATGCAGAACTTAAGTATGTAATAAGTTTTCATTGTCAACTGAAGACAAAAGTAAGCAACCCGGGGCTGCTGTGCATTTCTAGCAGGCTACTGCTAGAGCACAATCCATCAAATATCGGTATAGACAATTATCATTTATCAACAAAGAAAATATATTTAACAGACTGATTAAATCATTGATGCATTTTGTCTATACGAATTTATAATTTTATTTATATAATAACACCTTACTGATAATTACCTGCTAAAATATGAAACAACTGACAATATTGTGGCATTTACTCAATGACAATAATTCACAGTTCTCAACCCAATAATTTGTGGGTCTCAAGAGCTTTGGATTTTTGCTTAGAGCTGGGCTTTACAAGACATGATAATGACAGACCAAAACCCTCACTGCATGCATGCCTCAAGCCCCAATATTTTGGGCCAAGCAATAAAAATGTAATTCTTGTTTGGCTGCTATTTTCAGGAAAAAGAGCAGACTAAAGGGCTCCCGTTTTGCTGTTGAACCTAGAAAAAGAATAGACTTCATTAGGAAGGCACTCCATGAAAAGAAAACAATAAAAAACATATAAGCCCTTAGATATTACGGTTATAAAAGCTTATATATAAATTGCAATGTTAAAATCTCATGATTAGAGTGTAGATTGCACAAGAATATGAATCAAATATCATGTTTTTCCTCAGAAGACAGAAACTTTGATCTCAAAAAGTCGAAGCAACCTTAGAAATTACAGCTTACGCACACTTGTGATAACCTACGAAAATGACCGAACTTTAATCGCAAATAACAGAAAATTGGTGAGAGGTACGATGTGGTACGACGTCCTAAATTAAAATAATAACTTTTTCTACAAAAGATGGTGCGATTTTCGTGGCTAGAACCCACGCGATATAGCGTCAAGAAACGAACGCGTTGGTTGACTACACAACGTGGACGAAAGCCGCCATATTGGACCGGCTTGCGAGGAAGCCTAATAATAGCAAATTCTACCACAAAAGTTGTAACATAAACAAGTAAATAGAAAAAGTAGCAACATACCTTTTTATAAAAACTCCTTTACTGGAAAAAGCGGACTTCAGATTTGAAGAAAAACACACTAAAAAACCATGAATTGTTGCGTGGAGAAATTCTCGCAAAAACGACTGTGAATGAATACGTTGA
This sequence comes from Cladopsammia gracilis, assembly GCA_022457155.1. Taxonomy (NCBI): domain Eukaryota; kingdom Metazoa; phylum Cnidaria; class Anthozoa; order Scleractinia; family Dendrophylliidae; genus Cladopsammia; species Cladopsammia gracilis. Next base: position 1,760,154 of record JAJGOT010000070.1, read on the forward strand.
TCTGATTGGTCGACTACTCCTACCAGGATACCGTTCGGCCCGTGTCCAACCTTCTCTGCGTATACCCCCCCCCCCCCCCCTTTGGTTTCTGCGACTTTGCAACATTTCGGAAATATTTCACATCTAATCGATAGCCCCCGATGTGCTCTACAAGATAACGTATATATTATGGGTTGTGACGCTGCTGGGGGTCCGTGACGTCATCCAAAATGGCTGCCAAGACGGCCGCCATCTTGGATTTCACTAAAAATTCAAATTTATCGGAAAAATGCGTAAATTGCATTGTTTGCTAGAGTTGTAAAATAACATACAATTAACATTTTGATGCTTTTGGTAGCATTTTATATGTTTCTTTCGCTGAAACAAGGTGAAAAACGTGCATTTTTCTTCAAAAATGGCTTGACCACATGTTACTTATGACGTCATATCTCGTTGGCATAGCAACCAGTTGTCGCTAAACTTTACAAAAATGTGTCTCAAGGATAAATGAACAGCTACTGAAAACGGCATGTGCTAATCTTGAATGGTCTTGAAAATATCGGAGAAAAACCTTAAGGGGAGTGGCAACCATTCCCCCCTCCCCCTTGTACGTCCGAGCGTTAAGAGAAAACATCAAATAAAAATGCTTTTATGATGCAGATTAAATATATCTAGCCCTTCACGTTTGGAATGAGTGTCCGTTATCTCTAAAAAAATAATTATGAGGACGAAGGTCATTTTTCAGTCCAAAATTCAACTTTTAATTATTTATAACTGTAATTTAAAGACTTGAGGACAATCATTCCAAACGTAGAAGGTTAAATGTGTTAAACGTCCATCGGAAAAGCTAATTTATTTAACTATACAAAGAAACTTCGCCACCAAATCGCCTATTTACGTAATTTTTAATTTTTTATCACGTGACATGTCACGTGGCCAAATTTTTGCATTAAGGCAAAAGAAAACATCGAGATTAAAGTGCTACTGAAACGAATACCATATTTGTCTTTTTTCATTTAAAATGATTTTTCAATCTTAGAAGGGTACTATTAAACATTAAAAATGTTCTATAACCACTGTAAAGTTGTTCTGATCTAGTCTTGAAATAAGGTACTAAAGTGCGACAAATTCTTCAATCCTGAGCCGGCGAAAACACCAGCGGTTAATCGCACAAGTGACGTCACATGGTTGGCATCGCATGAAGCTTCGGAAAACAAAGTATTGATTCACTGTTGTCGCTGGTAAAATCATCAAAATTCATAAAATTAAGTATACTTCGTACAGATATGTCTAGTTCTGAAGACTCTGACTCAAACTCGAGCTCTCAGAGCGTTTCTGAGGAACTGGAAAGCGAAAACGTCGAAGATTTCGGCGTGGTTGGCGGACCTGTTGAGCCATATCGGTTCGAGCCTATTGCTCCTGAAGGCTACCAAGAACCAGAGGAAGATGAAGACGGCCTAACTCCGGCTATATTAGAGGCTAGATCCGAAAACCAGATAAATCTGGATGCATGGTTAGTAGAACATTTCACGCTAAACGGACGTTTAAACCACGGAACAAGCGAATTTTTGTTTTTAGTGGCTGTCATTTTGTGGACACGACTTCATGCTTTCCTGTTGTTTATAGTTTTGGGTTTGTTGTTAGCCAGTAACTTTCTAAATGTATCCCATTTCTTCCAAATTTAGGTGCAGTTGTGGTAACTGCAACACAGAGCTGCTCTCCAATGCCATGGAGTTCCGTTGCTGTAAGGAGGTCGTCGAAGCAGTTGGTAAACTTACCTTCGAGGGAATCGAAGGCAACTGTATTCTGGACCATCCAGACTTCGACGCGCTAACAAACGGGACCGTGCTGGAGCAAGTTTGCCCACTAATGAAAGACAGGAAAGGTCGAAGCTACAAGTTTCCAAGCAGAGGAACCCAAAGTGCAAAGAACGAGTGCGTACTGTTGTTTGTGTCCAAACAAAAAGAATTTTAGTTGCATTTCCCGCCTTGTACGATTCCATTCTATAGTGAAACCAATGTTTACTGAATAGACAAAGCCCTTTCACGGTTTTTCGAAATTTTGGGTTTCTAGCAACACTGTTAATGCCATTGCAAGAATTTTAATGCTGTAGGTGGTCTTGAGGCGTGATTATTGGACCAATAAAAGCGTGAAAAATACAGACGTTTGTATGGTCCAGGGACCCCCCCCCCCCACCCGATTAGTGTCAACTCAAACTTCTACAAACGAGTGTTTTGCCTCTTTTGTTCGTGTAATATTAAAGAAATATTCTCCCCTTGATTTACGAGTCTTAGAGCAGTCTTGTGCGAAAAACAATATTTTATTATAAAAGTAAACCCAGTTGCTAATCATTGACTGTTTGTGTCAGCAGATCTTATGACACCTAGCCAGTGGACATATAATTCAATTGCATTGTTTATATGAAGAAGCTTATCTATAATACATGTATGTCTAAGGAATTTCTTTTTCTTTCTAGGAGCCGTCGTGCTACTGCATACCGCTTCCTAGTGCGATGGGTATTTGGACCACTCGGGTGGAACAACACCAGACCACTTCCAGCCTGTGTCTACCACAAAATCAGGCAAACTTTTCAGACTGCCTCCACCAGAGGCTATAGCTCTGCTGAGGCAAGGAAAGACAACTGATTTAAAATACAAGGAACCAAACAACGGCTCTTTTACAAGCCACTGAATTTATAAAAGGGAATGACCACAATGCTTCAAAATTCATGATCTCCATTCACAAATATTTATTATACAATGAACATCCAGCTGAAGCCTAGGACTGTTTGTTTACCATTTCCTGAAATAATTACCCCCCTCTCACATTATCCGAAAACAAAACAGTAAACAGAAGACCCAAAGAGCAAGAAAGGTCAATCTGTTAGACCTATTCAGTATATCCAATAAAGCCAGACTCAACAATCTCTCTCTTAGTCCTTTTCGTGTTTAACACATAAGGTCAGAATACTGACTTAAAAAATAGATTATGTTCATTTTCATGCTGCCTCTAGTTGAATAACAATAATAAATTTATATCCGTAGGATATAAATTATCCATTATCCGTAGGTTCAATAATCAATCCAACAATTCAAAATGGCATAAATTAATGGAAATTTTCTAAAATTTTTAAGGCCTTTTTTGAAGGGGTACATAGGGAAAAGATCCAGATTCACAATCTGAGAGACACTTGAAAAACTGAGCCAGCTAAGGTGATTCCCCTCAGGGTGACTGGATTTTGTTCCTGTGTTCTTGTAGCAGTCAACTGAACTAAGATCTTTTTAAACATCCCAACTGGTATTTTTATTTTTTAAATTACCAAGATATATGTTGTGGTGCGATTTTGTCCTTGGCGTAAATTTTATTTTCCTTTGTTTTTGCGTATGGAAATGTATGATGATGAGTTTTGAAACAAAGAAAAATACAATTTGAACCACAACATATATGTTGTGGGTCAAAATTTGCCTTGATTCAAAATTTACTTTCCTTTGTTTAAAACTCATTATCATACATTGTCATGCATTTTTGTACCCAAAAACAAAGAAAAAGTAAATTTTGAACCACGGCAAATTTTGACCCACAACATATGTAATAAAAAGTACTGCTGCCTTTCAAATTCTATATTGGCGTTTGACAACCACAAATTGGCATTACTGCATTATGCATCACTGGTGGCTTCACTGGTGGTAGCACAGCTACTTTTGGAGTGATTCTTCATAGGCTTGTTGCATTTTCTACATACAGGAGCCTTTCTCTTTTTCTTGGCAGCTGGCTGACATTGCTGCATGATGCCTGAAGTGAATCTTGAACTTCAGCTGCAAGCCAAAACAGTTAAACTAAATTCAAAGTGTATTAACTCCAACTTCTTGATGCAACTATTTTTCTGGGGGTGGGGATTAGTAAGACAGCAACAGCATATGGTGTTAGTTATGATACATCTGTTTTGTAGAGTTAAAAAAAAGAGGCTAGCTTTACGTATAAACTTGATTTAATCAAGTGAATGGAAACTGCTGGCAGCAGCATGAAAGATGAACAAAATGTGGACAGTGGCCTTAATTAGAATTACAATGTAATTGATTTCTAAGTAATACATCTAGTTAGGAAAAAAAATTAATCACTATAAACAACCTCACCTGAAGGGTATGGAGCTGTTTCTTTTCCACGCTCTCCCCAGTGTCATTGTCATCATCTGAAGGAGGACCGTCGTCTTGTTCAGTCGGGTTGTCATTCGAGCTGTCAAAGGAACTTTCATCTTCCTCCTCGACCTCAACAGTAGCAGAAGCACGTGCGGCAGTTTCACGCAAGGCTTCCCTCGCATACTGCAATTGTTTATGATAAAATAGCAAGTAAATGGTTGTATTATTTAACTAAACAAAGGTTTTAATTTTGATAATACCAGTAAGCGATGATATTTAATGCTGTGTGATCCTTGAAAGACCGTATAAACCTTGTAATTTCGGGCTTTTATCACTTCTAACTTTTATCACTTCACGTTCATGATGATCATGTTTCAGTATTTGATTTCCGAACACGAAAACATCTAAAACGGTTCAAAAGCCTTGTATGCCGATAATTTCAATAATAATAATAATGAACAATTCTGATTTCTCCCTCTTGCCTAAATAAATTAATAAATGGAATAAAATGCTAGCAACTAATGATGAATCGAATAAGTTGTAAACAACGACTGGTTTGTTTACTTACCGCCTTCGATCTCCTTCGATCTCGATCGCTCGGTTCTGCCTCTGCTGGCGCTTTATTTGCCGTTTGAATGCTCGGAACCGATCCTGTAATGAGAACACATTTTTCTCGAGGTTTTTCGCCTGTTGAGGTCTCGCCCGTCTCGCTTTTGTCATCATTATCGACTTGTAAAACACTAAGTCTGAGACGCGTGAAACAGCTTTCTTCGAAGTGCACAGAGCACAGCGCACTATATGCCGTATCTACAAAGTCTCACGAACTTTACCCACTGAGCTCTAACTTTTGGATTTTTAGGAAAGATGTGCATCGATACCCCAGGAGAATATGAGTTGTTAGTACAACTGATTTGCCCTGGGCCACCGGCTGCACAAGACTTTCCTCCGCGCTTCGCCATTATCCGAATGAAATTTACAAGCTGTCAGATATCCCGCGCTCAATCTGCAAACCATGTGACGTCATGCATATTTAATTACTCATCGAACATGTCGCGCTTACTAACGACAAAACAACCATATTCGCGTTGCAAAAAAGCGCAGATAACAACCTTTTCACGGCATACAAGGTTATTTTTCAGATTGATATGTTACTAAACTAATATTTTATTGCTATAATCACCCCGTTTCTGTTTCGTTTCAGTAGCACTTTAACATTCAGGGGAAATTTCGTTTTGATCTAGGTTTTCTCGGTGAAGGTGTTAAGTGTCAACCATATTTTCCGAACACACTCATAACGAGCCAGACGTTCTTAGCAACCAAAAAAAAAACAAAGACCTCCCTCTGAGATATAGGGCAATTTGCCCTATATCTCAGAGGGAAACAGTAAGAGAGGTTAAATGTTTGCACAAACTGTTCATAGATTGCTTGTTATGCAATTTACTTACTTATGTTTGTTTTATATACGTACGTATAGTAAAATAAACGACGTTGACTTTCTTCCCGACTTTGTGATGTCTTTGAGTTTCTAATACTCACTACAATAGGTACTGTTGTTGTTCAATATGATGCAAATAGGTTGCGGGGTATTCTGCATTTTAGCCAAAATTACGTTACTCAGCTTTAACTGGTTACTGTATAATGTTTTAAAAATAATTCCCGATCCTGTTTGTAGATAATATATTTTTTTATAGCGTTTATACACAAGCCACTCATAAAGCCAGTGAAATCTACGTCCTAAGCCACGGACAATTCAGGCGACAGAAGAAATGAAACGTATTCCACTGCCCTGGTGCGGTGCAGTATGTTGCACAGTATCCGGCCAAAAATAAATTGTTTTTCGTGTTTTTTTTTTTGTTTTCTTTACCCAGAGTTTTAAGGAAAAAAAACTCGAGTACCAAGGTTTGTTTACGAAAGTTTAAGTACAATATAGCGACCAACTTTTCGTGAGTCATGAGTGAGATTTTCTTCTTCGGACACACCAGATTTTCGAAGTGTTCCGGCGATTACTGCCAAAGATGTACTGACGTCTTCCGAACACTACATAAGATTTTCGAATATGCAAAGACGTCTCCCGAACGTTGCCTAAGATTACCGAAGACGTTTGGAGGGCTTCCGAACGTTGCCGAAGACCTCCAAAAGATTCCCGACTTTAATAGGGCAAAGATAGGCGTCAGAAATTGGCCAAAACGCGGGCGTGAGACTCCGGCATAATGCGTGCGAGTTAGCAGGTATAGTATAATGGCTCAAGTTTGCGCCTTTCACTGCGCAGCAAAACAATCTTCGGCAATCAAGTTATTTTAATTTCCTTAGAAACTTGGTTCAAAGGAAGGGACTTAATGTGTACATGGGAAATGCGAGGTTTGACTAAAACTGGTCACCAAGCAACTCAAGGGGCAACTAAATTAAGTAGGAAGCCGGCAAAAGCCTGCTATCGGAAGTAACGTGAATGCTCTCTTACAGAAAGGCAGCGTCTAGATACCTGGCGGCCGGGTACAGATCTCAAAATTTTAGTGGAGGAATATTTATTGCTGAAGACAAAGAAGGAACATTCCAAACTAAGATCGAAAAATAACAAATAGCATCGAATAACATAATGCTGATCTTACACGGGATGATTCGCAACGTGCGCGGACGATTTTCTTCGCAATTTTTGCGTTGCGAAGTTTTTGAATCAGCTTCAAAAACTTGCAACGCAAAAACACGAATTTTACTCAAGATGTTTCGTGTAACATACCTGTCGTTAATTTTGTTGCGCTAAAAATCGTCCTTGCTAATCGTCCCGTGTAACATCAACTTAACTAGGAATCGCTTTTTTTCGTTTCAAACTGATCTTGTGGAGGACTGAGAAAGGGGGGGGGGGGGGGGAGAAGCCTTTGCTACAAATAGTAAAAAAATAGCTGTTTAGGATGGGGGGGGGGGGGGGTGGGGTTATTACGCATGGGTATATATTAACATCAGCCGAACATTGCAGACTTTTCGGGATTTCGGTGACTACACTGTATTTTAGAACAACGACCGGGAAAATGAACTCTCCAGAGCCACACGCTCGTCACATGCTTCTGAGGTACACGGATCTACAACCCTGGCCAATACGCCTGGGACACTACCGAAACAACCCTGCATAATAATGCATTCCCCCCCCCCCCCCCCCCCCCCCTAGTGCAATGTTGTCCTTACGGGGACAAAATGTTCACACGGCAATTAACCTTGCTGTGGGTGGGGACTGAAATAGCACGTGATAGCAACATTCTGAAGCATACCGAGTACTAGGATAAGAATATATTAGATGAGGCCATATTTTGCGTGCAATTTCAGTTAGTGTCCCAAGACGTAATGCTCAGGTTTGTAGCTGCTACTCGTACAAACAGCAGAAATTCAGCCAGGACTTGTGACCATGTCGCAAGCTTGATGTGACCGATTAACAAGGTTTAAGATAACCTGCTTGTATTGTTTCATGATAAAGCTACATGTATTTCTTTGTTTAACTTATGTTCACATGAAACTGCATTGTTAGAATATCTATATAACAAAAGTAAACTCCTGTAACAAATATATAACAAAAGAATTGCTGACTTAGCTACTGCTTGTAGAAACAAGGTTATATCAAGAGAAGTGCTGACTCTACGATCGATGAAACAAAGGGCTCAATATAACTAGTACAATGTACATGACAGAACTTTTTGATATGCGGCTCAAAATATTAATCAGGTTACATATCCCACAAGCGCCAGGCATACGGTGATGTCAAGTCTCCAACCTGGGTGAACCAGAAAAGATATACAATATTTGCCTAGATTTTTTATGCGGCTCAAAATATTTATCATGTTATATATCCCAGAAGCGCTCAGGCATACAGCGACGACAGGACTCCAACCTGGGTGAACCAGAAAGGATATACAACATTTGCCTAGATTTTCAAATGCGGCTCAAAATATTAATCATGTTATATATCCCAGAAGCGCTCAGGCATACAGCGATGCCAGGACTCCAACCTGGATGAACCAGAACGGATATACAACAATTGCCTAGATTTTCAAATTCGGCTCAAAAAATTAATCGTTATACTGTATATCCCAGAAGAGCTCAGGCATACAGTGATGTCAGGACTCCAACCTGGATGAACCAGAAAGGATATACAACATTTGTCTAGATTTTTATATGTAGCTCAAAATAGTGATCATGTTACATAGAGTACAAGCGCTCAGGCATACAGCGACGACAGGACTCCAACCTGGATGAACCAGAAAAGATACATGTACAGTGTATACAACGTTTGCCTAGATTTTCAATTACGGCTCAAAATATTAATCATGTTATATATCCCAGAAGTGCTCAGGCATACAGTGATGCCAGGACTCCAACCTGGGTGAACCAGAAAGGATATACAACATTTGCCTAGATTTTCAAATGCGGCTCAAAATATTAATCATGTTATATATCCCAGAAGCGCTCAGGCATACAGCGATGCCAGGACTCCAACCTGGATGAACCAGAACGGATATACAACAATTGCCTAGATTTTCAAATTCGGCTCAAAATATTAATCGTTATACTGTATATCCCAGAAGAGCTCAGGCATACAGTGATGTCAGGACTCCAACCTGGATGAACCAGAAAGGATATACAACATTTGTCTAGATTTTTATATGTAGCTCAAAATAGTGATCATGTTACATAGAGTACAAGCGCTCAGGCATACAGCGACGACAGGACTCCAACCTGGATGAACCAGAAAAGATACATGTACAGTGTATACAACGTTTGCCTAGATTTTCAATTACGGCTCAAAATATTAATCATGTTATATATCCCAGAAGTGCTCAGGCATACAGTGATGCCAGGACTCCAACCTGGATGAACCAGAAAGGATATACAACATTTGCCTAGATTTTCAAATGCAGCTCAAAATATTAATCATGTTATATATCCCAGAAGTGCTCAGGCATACAGTGATGCCATGACTCCAACCTGGATGGACCAGAAAGGATATACAACATTTGCCTAGATTTTCAAATGCGGTTCAAAATATTAATCATGTTATATATCCCAGAAGTGCTCAGGCATACAGCGATGCCAGGACTCCTACCTGGATGGACCAGAAAGGATATACAACATTTGCCTAGATTTTCAAATGCGGCTCAAAATATTAATCATGTTATATATCCCAGAAGTGCTCAGGCATACAGCGATGCCAGGACTATTACCTGGATGGACCAGAAAGGATATACAACATTTGCCTAGATTTTCAAATGCGGCTCAAAATAATAATCATGTTATATATCCCAGAAGCGCTGAGGCATAGAGCGATGCCAGGTCTCCTATATTTTGCCTAGATTTTCAATTGCAGCTCAAGATAATATACATGTATATGTACACTTACACTGTAAGATGTGTGAAATCAACATTAATAATTATTTGAAAACTATGCTGGGAAGGCATCACTGCCTTTAGTTACATTTGACAAACATTGTTTTTACTTTCCCTATCATACATGTACTAAGGCACTATAACTCTTTTCCACTGCTCCTTTGAAGTATTTGTGAGTGCACCTGAACCATTTCCTCACAGAATGTAACCTGATGCAACAAGTATTTTTCAGCAACATCTTTGTCTTTAACGAAGTTTTGCAATTTATCCACTGGCAGTGATTGAGTCACAATCCCTTCAATGTTATCCAGAAACCTATGTTCTGTTGACCCTAAAAACCATAAAGATTTTCTTAGTTCTGCTATTAAGATTTCAGTCAAATGTAGGGTTATTAAGGGTTATATAACTGTGTATATAACAGTTACATATACACATTTATGTTTTAGACCAAAACCAAGGCCCATATGATGAGCACTGAGATATTTGTTTCACTATGAGAGTGCCACCCCTCCCCCACCCCCCCCCCCCCTCCCCCCACCCCTTCCTGAAGGTCTGGATCTACCACTGGTATACTGCAGTGGAGTTGAAAACCAAGCATTAATAGCATGAATTTACAGCAGCAGAGGATGATTTGTAGCCTTTGCTTTAATAACTATTGAGAAACACTAAGCTATATTTTTGAATGTTGTGCCGCCCAATAACACTTTCCTGCCCAGGTTTTGTCTTCACTGGAATTCTGTCCCTCCCCTTCACACTTCCTGCCATACTCGGCTAAAACTGTATTGCAATCTTTCAGGCTCTGTCAGTGAAAGTGTTGGATATTTACCTCCACTTCAGTGAATAAATAGAGGTTACTTTATGGCGGGTGAGCGCATATGATTTTTATTCACAAGTTAGGAAGAATCACAAACGAATGAGCGAGGCTTTGCGAGCGAGTTCTTCCCAACTCGTGAATAAAAATAGTACAAGCGAAAGAACTGTGAAGTAATTTGTTTATTATTATCCATACTGAGATTTACACAACAGAAAAACAAGACGAAACGATTAAATTATCAACACTTTACAGTGTAGTAGAAGGGTTCTTGGTTTATTGTCAGACTCAACTTTCAAGTGGAAAAATTCACCAAATTCACAAATCCAACAAAAATGACTACGACAATATTTTTTTTCCAAAACTATAACAAGACTATAAATAATGAGTCACAACTTCAAAGAAACATGACTGCAAATTCTAACATGATTGAACAATGAGTCAAAGTTCGAGAAACACTTATTTTTTATATAAAAGCAGGCCCTGCTAAAAGTAAACAATTCATAGTTCATGAAATCCATGTAAGCTTACTTACTTACTTACCCTGAATCGGAATCCAATGGTCTAATTTGTTTGTATCTTTTTGTAAAGGAGCTTTCTTGAACTGTTAGAGTTGGAGATTGATTCAAAGTGTTCACTGAAACAGTTATTTGTCCTCCGCTGATAACAGCACCTGTGAATAATGACAGTGGTTGCTGGCCTGCTTGTTTGTTTGTTTTCATGAAGCTGAGCTAGAGAACTCTCGACTTTTTTTTTTGTGTAGCAGTCAGTTGTTGTCGAAGATGAGATGTCGACTTGGCTGAATGTTCTCATTTGTTTTCATTTTCTTGTTCGTCTATAAATTCCTCTACGGACAAAGCGAGATCTTCAAAATGACTCGAAGCCATTTTTCAACTAACAGAAATGCCGAGGAGGGCGAGGGCATACTGAATGGCGGAAATTTCCATGTACGATTTTTGTCACTAGTGAAAAATGTTGTATCACGATTCTGATTGGTCATACGATATTCTTCACTAGTGAGGAAAATCGTATGACCAATAGAATGGCCTGTCATACGTGAAGGGACGATTTTTAACTCATAGTTTTCTGGTGTGTAAATCTCAGTATGTATATAATAATTGTTAATTATGTGAAATTTTAATTTCATAAATAAGCATTAACATTATCAAGCTGAATCTTTTACCACTACAGTAAATAAACAAGTTACAGTGGTTTATGAATGTATTCTGATATTTGCCTTGCTCTTTAAAAGCATCCAGAACAGGCTTCCCCATGTGGAACCCCTGGACATGCACATCCCTATAATAATAAGTACATGTTAATGGTTACTGTTACAAGAATAAAAGGTTCAATAAATTTGAGAAAATTGACAGTTATTTATTAATAATACTTAAAGTGCCACTGCGATGAAATTTTTGATTTCCATTTTTTTACATCTTTCGTGTACAATTAGACTTTCTTACTCATCTTGCCAAATTTCAATCTACACTGTATTACGAACATCAGAGGTCATTTTATTTTAACATTTATTTCCGAGAATTTACGGCCGCCATTAATCAACCTTGTTCCAAGGCTTGGTTGCGAATGGTATAAAGTGACATCAAAGGCTCAAACATACCTCACAGGTTGAAATTATGATAACAAACAGCATAAAAAATTGCACGAAGAACAAGTCCAATGTTTTTGTTGTTTTTCACGTGATTTTCAATACTTATGGTTATTATAAGTTCAACCCGCAAGGTATGTTTGAGCCTTTGACGTCACTTTATCCCATTCGTAACCAAGCCTTGGAACAAGGTTGATTAATGGCGGCTGTAAATTCTTGGACATAAATGTTAAAATAAAATGACTTCTGAGCTCGCAACGGATTGACATTTGACAAGATGAGTAAGAAAGTCTAATTGTACACGAAGATGTAAAAAATGAAAATCAAAAATTTGATCGCAGTGGCACTATATTTATTTAATTATCTACCTTGGAAATGTTGCAGGTTGTGGATTACATGTAGTTGTCTGCCAGTCTACATATACATGTTTTCAGTGCAAAAAAACTGAAACTTACATGTAAATATACAGCAGTTGACAACATAAAATGACCTGTGTACATTTGGTGTGATAATGTAGACATTCATTGTACATTGTATGCTAACTACACATGTACAATGATAACCTACCCTTATAACTTTGCAGAACACACAACATGAACACACATGGTCTTTGCAAAGGGGGTTAGACACAGATCTGTGTCTAACCCCCTTTGCACATATTCATTGGCATTGCTATTATCTTCCTTTTGCATCATGAGCATGACCAGTGCCTTATAATCAAGGGTAACTGCCATAAAAAATAATAATACATGTAGTTGTACTTTCATACACTAAAGGAAAGTAAGTTTTTAGTGCTCTAATTATCAATAATTTTCGACTGCCATTGAACCCCCATGTTCCTGCAGCCCAGCTACAAATTGCAGATGACTTCATATTGGCAATCAACACAGTCAAGCTCTCCAAATCACCATCCGAAAAACTCAGTACAGCATGTTTTTGAGTTTTTATTTTGTTATTGAAGTGATGGGAGTGGTATTATGAGCTTTCACTTGAAAATTCAAGGGAGAAAATGATGTCACAGCATTAAGCAATCTAGCTTTGAGAAAACTCACTGATGGCATACTTGAAAAATCCAAATTTTCTAAGCTCGACATTTGTGAAGCCTAACACAAAAGCTAGACAGGTATACATTGTACCTTAAGGCCAAAGGATAAATGATTTCTAGTTGTAAACAAACGTGTGTAGAATTATTCAAATATATTTTTTTACGACTTAATCAATGTAAAATGTAAAACAAGGTGACATATTTTATGAGTAAAAACTCAAAAGTCAAATAACAAAATCTCAAAAGATCGAGAATCCATTCTTATTCAATGAGATGCAAATAAGTGGACGGGTATTCTACAGTTTAGCCCAGATATCTTTCCAAAAGTAAATCGAGACATGAATTCCAAGCAATAAGCAAGGGGTTTCAAATGTAAATCGCACATCTAAATATCATTTTATTGCCTTTCAAACCACTTGGGACAAGAGTATTTTCGACCACGTCCTAAACTCGACTCAACTCTTATAAGTTTCTTACCTTGATTCTTCGCTTGAATCCGCTAGTTGCCGATCAATTTCTGACTCTTCACCACTAGACATTCCTTCATTGTCACTTCCTTCTGTAAATGTCTATTTCAAAACTTCCTCTGGACTCAAACTTGGACTTCTAGATCTCTTCGCGGCGGAAGACATCTTGAATTGTGTTTCACAGGCTTTTGAAAACACGTCATGTAGTCAAATTGCGAGCTGTCCAGCTCAAACTCGCTCAGTGATTGGCTTATAATGCTGTCACGCTTTGTTCAAAATTTGGAGGGAATCGAACATAACCCGAATTTTTGCGAGAATTTTCATATGACCGATGTTATGACTTTTAAATTTAAAAGAGTTTAAGCTAAAGTTCTGCTCTTGAATAGTTTGGATATCCTGTAAGCTTACATGTAAGGTTGATCTTGAATTGTCTACAGGCTGCACTGTTTGGTCACCGATCTTCAGGGAATTTATTTCATCCACCAACCAGACGAATTTGTCCTTTTCGTCTGCTTTAAGTTTTTGATGAATAATGGCGGAAACGACGCCGAACGTGGAGGCAATGGTAACTCTTGTTTGGATACTCGCCGATCAAAGAGCTCGCAGTGTTGTAGGTCTGCAGGATGAATCCTAGCAATATCTTAATATAACCAAAACCTTGTTTATGTACATATTTGAAAGCACTGTAAACATCATGAAATATGTAACCTGCTCTACTACACGCAAGTATTTTTTTAAATACATTATAGATTGTCCAACCGTTCAGATTTCGTCGAGATTACCCCGATTTTGCTTGAAAATCCCGAATCCCGACCAATGTGATCGGGATAGGAAAAATCCCGATTTTGACATCCGGTTCTGTCATTTTCGTCAAATTCTCATAATACTTACTATACAAAAAGACGAAATTGCGTATACTTAACTCTGATATCCAGATAAACTAAAGAAACAGCAAGAAATATAAAATGAAATCAAGTACTTGTATGTGGAGCCACACAAAGAGACGCAAAGCGACGAGAAGCCACATCAATTTGCCAAACATTTTTGATAGAAATTGTTGTCTCAAAACACTAGAAATGGAGTTTCAGAGCATCAAGATTTCAAAATTTTCTGGTGGAGCATGCCGCCAGACCCCCCTAGCGGCTCGCGCCTTCGGCGCTCGACCACTCCATCTCAATTCTTATTTCTCCCCATTTTGTATGCAAAGGTTCGACAGTCTGACTTAAATCTACTCTCCAGCATTTAATACCAAAAATGGATTGGGCCAGTAGTATAAAATAATTGGAGCTTGCACGCATTTATAAAGAAGATCTCAGAAAAAAAAATGCAGGCTTGTACCTCCTCCAAAAAAATAATCCTGCAGGAAACTCAGGCCGAAAAAAAAAATTCATACACTGAAAAATTTTTGACCCCCCTCCCAGGATTTCTAATGGTCCACCCCTAAACAGGCTTGATTCCACGGGAGTTTGTACATAATCTCATAAAGTGACAGACAGTTCAGCAGCGGTGAAACCGCAAATGAAATCCCGATGATAGCTATTGAGCTGAACTATGACGTCACTGCATAGCAACCAGACTATATGAATTGTTGAACTTCCGTTTATCTCTGGCTCGTTATGAAACCCAGGCCTTAAACTGCTTGAGGACGGCATATGCTGGCAATACATGCTCGGCTGAGGCTGAGCCAGCCACGTTTTCATGCTGGAAAAAAATCGGAGAGAAACTTCAGCTGGGTGGCATCCACACCCCCTTCCCCTATACATCTGAGGGATAAATAATCAAACACTTGTTAAAATAGTGAAATCAGAATATCTTTACTGTCCCTTTTTAAATCAAGAGACATGAGAGTTTCAAAATCAGGTTTTATTTTCCACAAACATCACCTCTAGTCTTATCTCTGAAACGCGAAAAGTTACTGATCCCCGTTTCTTTTCCTTTTTGTTCGTTTTTCCCCTTTCATTTCGTTGGTCACTGAATATCCTAATCATGTTGACAGTAATGTTTTTTTTTTAGCAATAATATTTTGGGGTGAACGCATAAGGTGTTCAGGCAACTATAAAACTGTGTGAATTAAGCTGCTCTGTTTTAAGTCGAGGGAAAAACCGGATACCGGCCGTTTGAAACCAGATAAATCATAATTGGGCCGCAAAATGACTAAACGTTATACGTTAGATTTTTTCAAGTATACTGGAACTGTTTATTAACTTGCTCATTGTAATTTTCTTCTTAGGACAACTCGCGAAACGAGTGGGTATTCCAAAAGGCAATCACAGTTGAAACGTATCGAACCTATCATCCCATACCAGCACCATTTAACATCATTTCTTGTTTTGTTGTGTGGATATACCGCCGTTGCAAAAACAAAGCGGAAGAAACAGATAAAAAAGATATACAAGAAGAACCTCCAGTAAGTCGGTAGCTTTTAGTACTAATTTTATTATTTACAGTCCTAATGAATTGTGACGATTTTGAATTCCAAAAATAGAAAACACCCTTAAAAAGGTTTTTATTTGACAAAACACGCTTTTCTTAAATCAATGTTAATAAATCCCCTGCAATTCAAAGGGGACAGAATTTAAAAAAATAGGTCCGCAATGCGAACGTGTGGGGGCTTCTATTAGAATCATTGATCAAAATATCATTGTTCAAATAACTGGAACCCATTCAGTACATTCAACTATACACTTAGTAATAGTAATTGGACTGAGTGGAGTAGACTTCAGGGAGTAATTGGGCGAGTAATTCCAAATAAGCCGACCACTTAGTACGAGGACGATTTGAAATTACGAGAACGATTACCCTGATTTGTACGACATGAAGTTCAATCACTAATTAATCGCATCAATAACAAAATTCGAGATTAGAAAGTCTACGTGGAGTTTTTTGTACTATTCAATTACAAAAAGTTGTAATCGGATAGCCTTAATTGGACAGCCATGTGCACTAATTACATAACAAATAGGCACATCATCGTGTATAAATGGAGTGGTTAAATTGTTGGGAACAACTTGAAGTGGATGTAAAAGACTGCGCTTATAGTTAAAGTAATTAACAGAGAGCTCATCATCTTCAGCAGTCCTGAATTCGGAGTGTCAGTTAAATTAGCCATTAGGAGTTGGGTGTTTAAAGTTATTTTTTCTGTTTTTATTTGTTCAATTCCAACTTCGGCTAGAAAGTAGATGAAATGTTCCAACTTCGATTCCCGGGGTGCACAACGTTGTTCTGCAGACGCTTGTGAAATTGTTTCTATTACGGTTGTTTTTCTCTTGCAAACATGCAAACATTTAGCAAGGGCCAATCTTGAATAGGCCGTGAAATTGCCCGTTCCGAACTTTATATGAGGACTGGGGATGATGTTTTAAATTATAATTCAATTAAAAATTGGAGGCCATATCACAAGAAAGATCGCATTAAAATTAGCCTGTTTACCAAGTTTGGGGTTGTTCAATATGATTCAGAACAATCCCAATTGTAGTTTATCTGAGAAAAAACCTCTTGAAGTGAATTTTGAAGAGACATAAATGGGCCATTGTTAGATGCCATAAACACACTTTCTGTTAATGAATCACTGTATTGTAATTGAATGCACTTCGTCAAAAATTGAAACAATAACTAGCATATCAGTTAAGAGCAAATAATCATTTGTTCACACAGAATATCTTATAGAAGTGTACCGCGGTTATTTCCAATAACTAAAGTATTATTCAAAGTGGAAGACGTCCACAAATTAGTCAAATTAATATCTTTTATATGATGGTAAATAATAGCAGTAAGTGACATTGGTACACATTGGTTACCAGCATTTTCTCCAAAAGAGCGATTTATTTTCTTGACTGGAGTGAGCACATACTGTTGTTGTTGGGTCAATGACATCAAATATTGTTGGGCCTGGATTTTCCTCCACGTTATTCGCTTGTCTTATAATCAATGGAATATAAATATTGTAGAATGTCATTTGTGTGAACCAAAACTTCACTTCGTTCCACATTTTATATTGTCCATCAACTTGTTTCAACTTAGGTGAATAAAACACATTCAAATAAAACATCATTAACATCATGTTTCAAAATCGTCCTCTCAGGCGTGATAAGCGTGACTGCCGATTCTGGATCGATATTGTTCAACTGACATCCCCATAATCTTTTGAATCTTCAGGTACGTTTTTTAAAATATCGGTGACTGAGCAAGTGAAATGCTACTCAATATTATTTCCAGTGTCAATATCAGGCCGTATTAGTATTGCTTTTCGGTGGCTATTTAAGTAATATCAAGTGCTTCCTCAGTGAGGATCAAGCCGAGTAATATTGGCTTGCGTATTAAGCGTATTAGCTTCCCTTGAATTAAAGTGCAATCTGCACAGTCTTCAAGCCAAACGAAATGCTGGCCTGTAGTGTGACCTCGAGAGCTGCTGTAACGATGAGTAACTACAGGAACAGCTGAAAATGTCAAAAACAACAAAACAAGCCTTTTTATTTCGTAGTTGCTATAGCAACTACGAAGTTTAGAGGGCACTCGAGAGAGCGGTCGGCTGTTCATGTAAGCGAAATAGTATATCTTGAGCCCAACGTGTCTTTGTATTGTTGTGTGTTAGACACAATATTTTAGCTTACTTGAACAAGCTATCATCGTCACTTCCGCCGTATGCGTAAATTTTTTTTTGAGCGTGAAGTGGTGTACGTTCGAGGCAGGTTTTTGAGATTTTTTTTCAAAGTTTGGCGCTGTTTCTTCGGTAAAGAACTTTCAAACTGTCACAACAGAATATTATTTCTCAGCCTTGTTGGAAAGCAAACATGATTATTGCCTCGCTATTTCTTCGAGGACTGCTTTGGTAAAAATTTATACGGCAACAAAGCAGGGAATTGTTGGCTGATTACTGTAACACTGTAGTACGTGACTGTGGATACAAGGTATGATGAGACATTCCGACGTGTGATAAAAGAGCTAAAGGAAAATTTCTTTTTGGACCTTGCTGCAATTGAAGGCATAGAATTTTCGTTTTGATTGTTTTTCGAAAAATTCGGGTAGGACTAATCTGCGGAACTGCAGACCGCGGAACCTGCGGAACCTGCGGAACCTAGATTTTTTTTTTAATAAAATGATAGTACAAATCATAAAATGGTCTACAAGTGGTTGATTTCTCAATAAACAGTCAGAAGAAAAAGAGATAAAGAAACGAAATGGGGAAAAAAGGGTCGGGAACCGGACAAAATAAATTAAGTCACGCGTCACGCAATTGTACGCGTAGTTTTGTTGCGAATATCGAATCAGGATTTCAGTTTTCGATTGACAGTTCTCCTAGCAAACTGTTACAGTACAAAACACCGTGAGTTTATGTGATGAATATATGGAATATTTGTACTGCAGATATACATTTTAAGCATACGAAATATACATTTTAAGCTTGCTTTTCTCAACTGCTTAAGTTGAGGATCTTTCATTTGCTTAAAACGGCGTGAGTTTATTGTACTGAAATACCGTTTATTGTTTAATTTCATGTTAAGGGTTCATTAAAGTAAAAGAAAGTGAAATGATTAAGATAATATTGAAGGTAAAAAGATAAAATTGAACCACTTCTCGGTACTTTGTATTCAGCAGTGCGGTAAGTTGCTCATGTATGTACATTTAAAATCGGTTTTGATTTCACCTTTGATGTCACATCACCCCAGTATAATGCTCGTACAAAGATCTTCGGGTTCAATGTCGTAAATAGGGTGGGAAAATTGAGGATTACCAAAGGAAGTGTTGATTTATTCACCTCCGATCGAGTTTTGACTATGATATCATGACAATTCCCAACTATAATAAGCTGTTAAAAAATTCAGGGAAATGATATATTAACGACTTTTCTTCTTGATGGAGTGAAGGGGCAAGGAAACGCCAACTCATTTTAGTCCGCCTAAAGTGTACCATTTAGTTAAGTGAATTTTCCGTTAAATTGGAAAACACTATTGCAAAGTAAACAGAACTAAACGTTTGATATATACCTTTTACTCTTTCTCTTAACTGATGGAGCTTTCTCACTGTTGGCACTAAGGAATTTTCATAAAATTAAGAATTTATTTCACTTCACTTGCACAGCAGTTGAACCAGAAATCGCGCGCTTTGAAAAATTACAACCGAAGAAAGGTTCAGTTCATTCTATATTGCACCAAGACTGAGCAGTAATAACTATTTTCAAAACTCGGCAAGATATGCAAACTACTTGTCTGAGAGGACTTGTTGGAAAAGGGAGAAATGTATGGGCGACAGACAGCTTCGCTACCTGGACAATATTTGTGATAACTGTATCACATATGAGGATATAAAATCCCCAACTAAGGTACTAAATATGGTTAAAGACTGAAAAGAATACGAATTACTGCGCTTCAGAGTTCACTGGAATATCGTTAAGCAGGCCATGACATTATTTAAAGGAATTTTCATTCACGAGTGAACTTGTTTATCCATTAAAATGACGTTAACAGAGGGAACCGCGGCAAACCAAGCTTGCTCCTCGCACATGGTCAAGATAAAGCCGGTCAATTGGTCATTTACAGGATAAGAACTTGTATTCTTTTATCTCCGTTTTCTAACCTGAAGCTATTCTCCATGCTTGAAACTTCCACATCACTACCATGCAAAGAAATGCGAAAATCGATTAACGAAAATACTTTTTCAGCATAAAAACCTGAAGGTAATTATCCACATGACATGTGCGCGACTTGAAACAAAGTCCACGTTTTCCTACCTGTCCTCAGTCAAATCGATTATTTCAGGCTTCTGCATCCTGTTTCAAGAAAGGTCAGAGGCATTAATCTACTTCTAAAATGCAATCGAATTAACTCAGCAAAAGATTGTTTTACTCACCTAAGAGTAGACCGCCATTCGGCCATTTTGACGTGAAGTAGAACTGTCAATCGAAAACTGAAATCCTGATTCGATATTCACAACAAAACTACGCGTACAATTGCGTGACGCGTGACTTAATTTATTTTGTCCGGTTCCCGACCCTTTTTTCCCATTTCGTTTCTTTATCTCTTTTTCTTCTGACTGTTTATTGAGAAATCAACCACTTGTAGACCATTTTATGATTTGTACTATCATTTTATTAAAAAAAATCTAGGTTCCGCAGGTTCCGCAGGTTCCGCAGGTTCCACAGGTTCCGCGGTCTGCAGTTCCGCAGATTAGTCCTACCCGAAAAATTCAACTACTTTTTAGTCTGACAATCCCCCAATTAAATTGCCAGACTGCGTGTCGCCAAATGCTTATTCTTTGTCTTCTTTTATATAAACATCTGGCGACACGTAGTCTGGCGAACACTGAAAAGATGATTTTGAGATTGTTTCTGTTTAGTACATGTAATAAACAAAAATCCACTGTGATGTCCACTGCAGTTTGCTCCCGATTTCTCAACTCAACAACTGTAACAGCGAAGACAAAATAGCACTACTTTCTGAGAAACAACTGCAAACTATCCGTACGGATCTGCTCGTTATCTCTAACGCAAACGTACCAAGATTTACGAAGCATGAAAACAAATTGATACGGTATAGTACACCAGAACAAGCAATAACTTACCTTGAAAACTACAATGAAAATAAACGCCGTCAAATTCTATGAAAACAGACCAGACGCCTTGTAAACGAAAACCACGACACGCCAACATTGCCGATTTCCAGGTTAGTACTCGACACAAGCCCACACAACCTCGTTCCCAGGCTCTCTCTGCGAACTCCTCCCAGAAGACCATGCGAGACGCGATCACGTAAACCCACAAACATAAACCCACAAATCAGTCGATAGCATAGTGGGCGGCAAGCCCCCACAAAAATGTGGCTTTTAAACATATCTGAATGTCGTAACTGTTCATTGTCGTTTACCCGAAGAGTAGCTTCCCATTCTTGATCATGGTCATTTTTATGGACTTGACCGATGAATAACTCCTCGAATTCTTCGTCTTCGACAACATGTTGACCACTTTCCACGAGGTGAAAATTTTTGGTTCAACAATGCGAAGTGTTTTCAATTTGGGCACTTTTGACATATTTTTCCAAATGCTAGGCATTCTCTTGGATCATAAACTCTTCCGAATCTTTTACAGGCAGTTGTGAGTCCGCTCTTCTTCTGTTGGTGGTTCTAATGGGCCTTTGGCAGACATTTACTTTGCGTAGTAGTTTTCTTGTTTACATAGTCGACGTTTTTCGGTTCTTTAGTTATCGATTTCGTCTGGCGTTTTGAATATTCCGAAGCCCTGCAGATATCAATGTCTTTGTGAAGATCTAAGTCGCTTTTTTGCAGTAACGTCTCTCTCAAGGTATTGCAGGATATTCCACAGACGATTCTCGAATAAAGCTCTTACACAGTTCGCCAAATTCACACGTGCTCGCTTTGGTGCGAAGCTCGGTGACATACTGGTCGATACTTTCGGTCGCCTGCGGAGCGCATGTGAAGGACTTAAGAGCAGTTCTCTGTAAGAATCGAGAAAAGTGGGAAATGAAAATTTTTGACCCCCCTTCATATTTTGCATGCAGATAGGTCTTCAGGGGGGATGTTCAAAAATGACCTTTGTTAAGGTTGTTTCTTCTTTGTTGCCATGGTAACACTGGATGTTTGTTGGTGCCACTAAACCCAATTTTGACCTCAGAAACTTCCTTAAAAAGTACAAAATGTAAGACATCGTTTCTCAAGTCCATTAATACTGAACAAATCAAGACTTTCACCAGATGTAAAACCTTTATTCTAGTTTACATTTATGCATGTGGCATTTTGTTACATCAACTGCACATGAACTTAACGGTCAAACAACTTGATGGTGTTTCAGCCATTTTAGTTGACGAGTGAAACTAGCAATACCTTTTCTTGAATTTTTCCAAAAGTACGCCGATTCTAGAACTCAAACTACGTGGCTAGTTTAAATAGATACTGTAGTTACTAAATCTATAAAAATCTCTGCGGGGCGGGTTAATTTTGGACTTTGGTTCACTGAGGAAAAACCTTCAAAAATCATTTGTTGTAAACTTTGGTGAAATTAACATCACGTTCATTCGACAGAAATCCTTCAAGAAAACTCAATCGGTCTTCAGGCTTAAAGAATAGCATGCACTCTATCAATGTCTGGTCAAATTGGCTGTTAATAGCCGTTATTTTATGAACAATCTCAATCCAAATAAAGCTTACTTTACTGTTTTCTGCAGTTCTCAACTTGCGAAGAACGAGTCGGTTCTTTCTGCACAGCATACAGTTTCTGTACAAAATTCGGATATCTAAACCATCTCTTGTGGCTGAGCATGCTGTTTGTCTTCAGTGGAGGTCCATTAACCCATCACAGTGCAAATAACAACAGCTTTTGTAGTACCCGGAAGGTCATCGAAGCAAGCCATCATCGGAAGCTTCGTTCGTCCGCGAACATTTCTAACCTGGATTTACGGTATATTTCTCCGTCACATGTCATCATTCGCTCCAAAAGGAGATAAAACGGTTTTCTGATTAATAGTTTAACGATTAATTACATTTAGCTAAACATTTTACCGTCTTTCTTTCGCCTTTCTTTCGTAGTTCAGGCCACCAGTTCAGGCAAAAACATCTCTGGTCAGCGGTATAACTAGAGTACGATTTGACTTCATAAAATGCCAACATGGCAGAACTCTTCTTTTGTTAGATTTTCTTTCTATTTACAATAGATTACATTTCCCGTACATTTCTTTGCTGATAAAACGAAAACGTCAACAAAAGGTGAACGACTGGATGCTTTCTTCTGATATTATAACGCTTGCCAGGAGCCCATAATCGTTCGCGGGAAAGGCTTATCTAAAAATAAACCTACTTGTAAAAACGTCGTTGCACGAAATTATGACAGTTGCACGCTCCGGGTAATGGTCTTGCTCTCTTTTGTAGCTGACTTTCATACAATATTTTCGTTTTTGGTAAATGCCTGTTCTGTGACTCGGTGAGCTGCTTCTTTTATTTATTTTTTTTTCTTTTGCTGCAAAGCAAGGAAAGTACCAGCAGGTTTGCCTTCTCCTTAGGAATACTTCAGCTGTAAACAACCGAATTTTTGCGTCTTTAACTTTTCTTGGCATTTTCTTTGTTACCGCTTCGATCGCTCGTCCTCTTTTAGTTGATTTATCTCTTTGTAAAAACTTGCTTTCAAGAAAGAACTTTTGATTTTCGCTGAATCTACTTTCATCTGTTAATGGCCACCCGACCATCAAAACAAACTGGTTCTAGCGCGCTCGCCGCTACGAGTAACTTTGCGTCACTAACGTAAGTGCCGTAGTTACAGTGTTTCTGAAGTGCATAGTATCCGGCAAAATAAATTTGTACACACTTTCTAGGGGAAGGAGAGTATATATTTGAAGAATTACATTAGGAGATAAGAACCGTAAATCCTATGTTAAACGCCCCCCCCCCCACCCCCTCCCCAGAAAAAAAAAATAAAATGCTTCATAGACCAAGACGAAGAGAGATTGGGAGGGGGTATTGTAGCGAAACACAAGCAGTTCACCACTCTTTTTATACTCATAAAATTAAAATAGGTTCCCACAACTTAATTTCTATGATGCGCATGTCACTCAGATCTCAATGTCGGAAAATGGAAAAACTGGAAGAAGAGTGCACTCTAGTCTGTTAATTTCTTCCTAGTTTTTTTTTTTTTGCTATTCCAAATCGAAACCATCAGAGCGTTTCTCATCATGAATTCGTACTCGGATTGGTACGGTAAAAAAGTGCATCGGTACCGATAAGATAAACGGTAGACCCACAAAACAGACGAACTTGATGGGAACTTTTGAACCTCTGAAAAAGTAAACTTTGCTCATGCAGTTAAATGAGGAATATCGTATTTGTAGGTGGTTTTCGCATTTTCGGCTTAATACAAAGCTCAACAGAATACAGTCTGCGGCTATAATTTCGTTTTCTGACGTCATTTGATGATCACTTTTGCGACTGAAATTTTGCTTCTTCCATTGAAAAATAGCTGTCAAAGGACAAAGAGCGCTTGCTAAACGGCAAACTTTTCTTCAAACTGTTCATTATATTTCCCACCATTTTCTTGCCGGTAGTTGCTCTTGAGCTGATTGTCTCCTAATACTTAAGATAGTTTTATGCGTCTCCGTATGTTTTTTCAGCAGACACGTGATTCCTCGAATTTTAATTGCGTCGACTTCTAAGATATGCGGCTGACCCTTACCAAACCAAACACTATTTTAAAACTGTTTTTAATGTATTTTGAAAAACTATTTTTAATATATTTTTGAAAAATATATGAAAAATATATATTTGAATCATGTTTTTTAAGTAGTTTTTGACTTATTTTAACGATGTTTAAACCTGTTTAAAACGATATTGAAATATATTTTTAAAACCTTTTCAGAGTGTAGTTTCGATGAATTCAGATCCGCATATACGTTTTAAAATATATTTCAAATACGTTTCAACACCTTAAAAAATAGTTTTAAAAACAGTTCACAAATCTTTTAAAAATACATTATAAATTCTCCAACTATTTGCAAACTGTTTGGAAGGCTATTTTGAATGTATTTACATTCAAAATACGTTTAAAATTCGTGCTTTAAATGTAGTTTTTAAGTAGTTTTTGACTTATTTTAACGATGTTTAAACCTGTTTAAAACGATATTGAAACGTATTTGAAATAGTGGAAAATTAGCATCAAAACAGTTTACAAATTTTTAGAAAACAATTCTTAAACTATTTGCAAACTGTTTGGTAAGCTATTTTGAATGTATTTGTATTCAAAATACATTGAAAATTCGTGCTTGAAATATAGTTTTTAAGTAGTTTTTGACTTATTTTAACGATGTTTAAACCTGTTTAAAACACTATTGTGACGTATTTTGAAAGGCCTCTATATTTCGTGAATGGAGAAAATGGGTGATGTTTCAAAATATATTATAAACAGTATTTGAATCGGGTTTAAGAGCCTTTCAAACTACCTGAAAATACACTGAACATAGATTTTAAAAGATTTTAAAAACAACATGGAGTAGCATTTGCAATAAATGGTTTATTCATAATTATGTCTGTCAAAATACAATAAAAATATATTTGAAATACTTTCTAAATTCCTTACAAATAATTTTAAAACATGGTTCAAACCCTATAATAATATATAAATTTAGTATAATTATAATGAAACAGTGGATAGCATTGTTGGCGTGCTCTGATTGGCTACTGAAACTCGGAATAGCAAGTGCTATTCACCTCCCAGCAACTACCCACCACTACCCACCTCCACTTAGGTGAATAGTTGTTAAATACAATTCGAATTTACTAATTCTTTCTTAATATAAAAAATTCAATAAAACAGATGACAACTGTATGCATGTAATTTGCTGACCCCAAAAAGGGTCAAAATTTGAGTATTTTAAAGTCAAAATTTAAGTATAAAATAATATTTTGGACCTCTGAAAATTAATATACTGATAATTTATATCAACATGAAAACCAAATCCGTGAACTTATTACTGGTCTAAATTCTTGATTATGCAGTTATTCACAATCATGATTTGATTCACGAATCCCATTCCTTGATTCTACATTTCGATTTTTGTTCAATACAAAAATTACGATGCTTGAAGATATTTTTTTTGGCACCTTGATAAATATGCTTTGTGTTTAAGCAGTCAAGTATTACAGTGCGGCTACTGTTACCGGGGTCACCCAGACAAAGTTAACCAATCACAAAACAGAACGAGAACAATAGATTCCAACATTTTTTACTTTAGCCAATGAAATGTCGAGTACAGAACAATGAAATTTCAACTTGTTCGTTCGCCATCAAAACAGATCAATACAAGTTTTGGCTGTACAGCGTTGGATTTTCAATTAACTTCGATTCCATCCCTTTTGAACTTGACTTGTTTTAACAACGGGATTTGGAAGGTTAATGTCGGCGATTCGAGTGAAACAGAAACTCCAAACTGTGTGCAAATATGGAATGCGACGGCTGTACTGTATGTCCACACAAATAAAAGTGCTGGTGGTGGATTTAAAATAATTTGTTTAATAGCTCATAACAGATTCAAGTTTTCTCTACGGCGTCAACGGCGGGGTTGGAAAATAAATACACTTGACGACAGCAAAAGAAGATAGTCTTAACTGCATAAGTACAAGTGAAAGCGACGGTCATAGTTCAGGCAAATTAAAAAGTGACCTATGGATTTCAAAACAACGAAAACATGGCTTGTTCGCAGTCGTGGTTAATTAAGTTTTATGCGCTTTGAGTTCCACGCGTTAGGTTCCGGCAGTCAGATTAAGCTGAAATAAAATAAAGTAAAAGAGAAATTCAAAAGTGCATAAAAAGAGTATCGTCTTATAGAAACGGCGCATTCTTCAACATATATTTCACTGCCGGAAAATCCATCTATATTACAGCGGTTCGCCAGTTGAGTTATTATAATTTTCCAGACGATTCAAAACAGTAAATCCAACTCCCTTGCATGAATTCCTGACAAAAAAAAACTCAACCACCAGACTAGAATATTTTTTTCAGAGTTCGAGGTTTGGTAAATAATTATTTCTATTTTTTTGGCACATACAAATATAGACTTGTAATACTTTCACCAAAATGATTTCTTCAAAACCGTCACGACCACCTTGGGAGATTAAAGAAACCCATCTGGTGCTCAAACTGCAAAGAAAATCTGCAATGGAAAAAATTCTGACAACAATTCAATAAAAAAGAATTGAAATGAAGGAGCCGCTCTTTTTCAAATGGTTAGAAAATAAATGCTTATATATGCTATGCTGGCAGTGTACCTTGTAAGATTTGCAAACAGCCGGCGGTGGAGTTGTTATTTTTTCCGAGAATTCAAATCCGCCACGCAATTTGCCCAAACATACGGCTGTTGCGTTTACTGCTTTCATAGAGTTTGAAATCAGTTCTCGCTCACTTGCATGACACATGACATTCATTCATGTATTATGTGAAACTACTCAAATTTTTAAATCGAAAAGTCAACGCTAGCTAAAGCTTTATTCAACAAAAGCTTCACGAGTGAACAAGTTGAAATTTCATTGTTCTGTACTCGACATTTCATTGGCTAAAGTAAAAAATGTTGGAATCTATTGTTCTCGTTCTGTTTTGTGATTGGTTAACTTTGTCTGGGTGACCCTGGTAACAGTAGCCGCACTGTAAAATGATACACCAAATTGAAGAAACGTTGTCGGGTGAAAAGCATAAACCATGAACGATGCGACCCAAAGGTTTACTGGGAAGTTAGAAAATTTAATCTTTGTCTGTGACAGAATACACATTATATTAACACAGGATGCATAAATCATGCTCTTAAATGTCTCAAACAAAGAAAACATCTTGATTATCAAGAAATAGAATGTTACTACAGCTGTAGCTTGCCAATGCTGCCTACCCAGAATCCCATTCAGTTTCATCATTCATGGTTTATGCTTTTCATGGGTCAACGTTTCTTCAATTTGGTGTTTACAACTTGACATTCTTGTATTTTTTTTTGTGGAAATGAAAGTTACTGTGCACCTCTCAGATGAAATCCAAATATAAATTATATTAAAGGAAAACCGAGCACATACTCAGCATCACATTCAAGTTTAGTTGCAAACAACCTACAGTACACTCACGAATCCACATGTATCATGTTAGAAGGAACATTTGCATTGTCAAATCAAAATATTTGAATTTGTAATGCAATAATGTAGGGCACATTCAATTCACCATTTTCCAGAATACAGTGTAAACAGAATAGTCTCTGAGAATTGGTTGTTCAGGCACACTTGCTTTGCAAATCTGTTAAAACATGTTTATGATACGACAGTAGCAGAAGTTAAGTGTTCTTATGGCTCCCAAATCTCAAAGAATGTGATTTTTTGTGACCATTCTGCATATTCCTACTCCGGAATCAGTCAATCGGACGTACCCTTATTCTTGTGAGTCAGCCCTGTTATGCATCCTGTACCTGCTGGGCCTTTTCCCCCCTTCATTTGCACATACTTTTCTGTAGAAAAACAATAATAGAATGTACTTATTAATCAAAGTTAATTGAAAAAAAAAAAGAATGCACAATAATAAACAATATTGCGGGTTATTTTTAACCTCATACACAACACTGACACTAGGCCACTCAAAGTAGTTTTGCCTCAAACTATACCGACAGTTCTATGCTACTTGCTTTTGAAAGGTAATGTCAGTACTTCAAACTTTTGAGTGGCCGCTAAGCACAACAAACAAGATGGCGCACAAAAGAAACGTTTTGGCGGCAACTTTAATTTTTTTTATCATTCGTTCTGCAAGCGGCTGCTTTTCAGTGTCTGGGGCTATTATTTTGCACTCCACTAATTCATTCTGTTCAGCAGATATCACTGGTAAGTGATAACAATGAAACAATTCCCCAGGATGGTAATTTTATACCACCATTTTTTCGCGGCCTTCTCACCTCGGCTAGCCGGGTAACCCGGCACGAACCGTTTACATGGCAAAAAGATAGCCCTCCTAGAAGGGTGCCTCGGGAAGGTGGGTTACCCTTTCTAACATGTACACGCTTCAATGTATTTTCTAAAGAAACATGAAAAGTTGGCTCTCCCAGGGTAGCTCAGTTAACCAGGGCACCCTCCCTCCATGTAAACATGCCCTAAGTGTCTAGGCACTTACATGTATTCCAATTTAGAAGCTCAAGAATTAGGTTGCTATTATTTTTTGAGATGGGAATTTTATGTTACACACTTACATGTACTGTACAATCATGTGGAGGAGCATTAACAGTCATTAGTTGGTTGCACTTTTGAGACTCAGATCTAAGATGCCTAAACTGTATATCTGTGATGGACAACACTTTCTCACAAGTCTTGCACATCACAGACTTTTGACGACCTCAGAAATTTAATGACCCTAGCACTTCCAAAGTGATAGCAAACTTTAGCCGATAAGTATTTATCATACAACAAAAGTGAGCCAAAGAAACTGCAATGTATGCCAATAGAGCTACTGTAGCACCGAACCACAGTATAAAGAAAATAATTCTATTGACTCTGGACAGCATGAAATCCTCCTATCAATTTAAGAGATAATCTGCCAAGATCAAAAGGCCAACATCATCAAAGAGAACAAATTCATAACTGTGATCTACAGATGCAATTCTCTCTGAAATCTTTATGCTTTAGGCTTTTTAAATACATTTTTGGTACCGAGTGGGAGTCATGTTCAGCCTGTCTATTTTTATACTACTGCATAGGTATCTAAAATTTTTTGACAGTGCTTCGTCCTGCTGCGACACACAAGATTACATCTGAATGCATGTGGCACAATACTACTACACGAGGATCACATGCTTGTTGTACAAGATACATACATGTAAATAATGTCTTATTTATTGAGTCATTTGCAAGAACACCTCTGTACAACTCTACAATAGCTACCCTTTTTGTCAAAAAGTACTATACATGCACAAGAAGTCGCAAAAAAGCCTTCTGAAGAAATACAATACAACATCAAATCAAAACTACAACAATCCTATCGGCTTTATTACAAGAGCCAATGAGAAAACAAAACATTTGATCCTCCCAAGGAATACAAAAGTGACAAATTTTTCATTTTCAACTGAATGGTTTCATATCATTCTACATGTACAAGACATATACACATGGTAGCAACTGAGGATGTTCGCCAAAGAACCGAAAGTCAAGTCTTGCCTAAGGACATTAAAATTAATTGTCTCATTCACTGCTTGAGGAAAGAACATAAGAATTTACCAGCATATGTGAGATTTACAATACAGCAACCACGCCGCAGATTATCTGTTGGATGCCAAATTAAACGCTATTACAAAACAGCAGAGATTAATCCTAGCTCCACTGAGACACACTACTCAACTAAAGAACTAACTAAGGAGCTAAAAATAATTTCAAGAATTCATGATTTCATTGCAGTGGAATTGTAGACTACAGCATTTTGAGACTTGCATCTAAGATGCCTAAATCTGTGATGGGAAACACTTTCTCACAAGTCTTGCACACCACAGTCTTTAGACATTAAATCACGGCCTGAGAAATGTAACGACCCTAGCACTTTCAAAGCGATAACAAACTTCAGCTGATAAGTATTTATCGTGCAACAAAAGTGAGCCAAACACACCGCAATATTTGCCAATAGAGCTACATGTACAATGTAGCACCGAACACCGGCATAAAGAAAGAAAATAATTCTAACGACACTCTGGACAGCATGAAATCCTCCTATCAATTTGAGAGATGATCTGCCAAGATCAAAAGGTCAATATCATTGAAGAGAACAAAATGTACTACAGTAAATTCTCTCTGAAATTTTACTGGGAAAGCTTTCTACTTTTTAAATACTTTATTGTAACGAGTGGCAGTAGTGTTTAGCTTGTCTATTATTATACTAGCATCTATGATTTTTTGACAGTGCTCGCTCATCCTGCTGCAATGCATGAGATTACATCTGAATGCTTGTGGCACAACACTACTACATGAGGATCACATGCTTGTTGTAGAACATGCATAAACTATGTTTTTTCTTGTCCCCCAAAGGCAAAAAATAATTAATGAGTTGTACAGATGGTACATGTATTTAGCAGGGATGTAGATAATAGCCGGGAGCCGGGGAAATTACCCGGCTGTGAACTTCATTTTTCCGGCTGTTAAAGCCTAGTGCAGCTTTAAAAGGACTAAATTTTTCTATTTTTTACCCGTCTGTCAGTTCTATATTCCCACCAGTTAAAAACTGAATCTACATGTACATCCCTGATTTAGGTCAGTAACCGAGGTCAAAATGACAGATACATCCCCTTGGGGTGGCATACTATTTCACTTCCTGTGGTGTTCAGATCACTTTATTTGACTGCATGTTCACAGCTTTTTAGCTGTGGCACAAAATAATCCTTCACAAAACAATCCTGGTATTAAAAGCCTTTGATCCTTATGGCAGACAATCTGAAAGGTACATTGGCCATGGCCATGCATGTCTTGCAGGCCTTGTATTTCATAATGCAATTTGAGTTAAAACTATCCATTTTCCCTTCAGTTTAGTGAGGTGCTGTAGCAGTTAACAGCTGCTGAAATCTCAAGGCTACTGTTTGCTGCTCAAGAACTACATGTAGAAAATAAAAGGCAATAAACACGAAAGCCACCGCTTCACTTCTAATAGCAGTCATGTTTTTAGAAATTCAAGCCAATTCAATTTGTTGCACTGGTGATTTGAGTACTAGCAAAGTAAAGTAACTTGACCTCGGTAAATTGAAACCTTGGTAAACGTTTAAGAGTAAACACAACATTTTGTCAAGTAAATTGTTCACAAAGACAAAATGTTTTTACTTGCTTTTAAATCTGAAACATCAGTGGTCCAACAAAAAAATATCCATAACACATGCACACAAACCATTATTTATAGCAGTAAATACTAGATTAAAAGCAAGGGTTCACTACAAGCTTACAGGTATGACACAACTCGCAAAACGAAACAAGACTACAGATGATCTTTCATGTACAAGCTTCCATCTGTTAAAGTCTCAGCGTTTTATGACGATTGTATGTTAAACGTAAATTCTGGAGCTCATACATGTAATCTGTATCATGACCAGTTAATTTCAAAGCAAAAACCGAAATGTTTTAACTTACATGTAAGCTTAAATTGTACCAAGACAAATATCGAATGTAGTCTCATTTTATGAGTGTACATCATATTGCATGTATTATCGAGGACCGATCGAGGTTAATATATTTTGAATTTAATTTGGCAGGAGAACGAATGCTGTTTCACCCCAACAAACTATATAATAACACTAAACCACTCACTGTTGTCAACAAAATAATCACGTCTTCTAATCGTACATTGCATAAAGTCGAAGCGTTACAGTATTCAATCTCCTACATGTAGCTTACCGTACGCTATATGCTTCGTTCGATTAACTAAATAACCGCATTCCGGAATAAAAATAAATACTACAGCGCTTTCTTTATAGTTTGTTGAGACACATTTGCACTATATACACATGTAAATCTGGCAAAACATGGTTATAATTCGACAGCTTTCATGTTCTTAATATTCCGGAATACGTTCAATCGAACGCCACCTCAAGCTTCCTACATGACTAAAAAGATTAAAAAAAAAAGATTGTACTCACATTTGAAACGTCCCGATGTAGACTGTCGTCTCAGATATTCATCTCTTCTGCTGATAAATTGTTGATAAGCCCATTCTTGGATAAAACAACGTCCACAAAATCGAAATCTCTAAACGGTTGCTATAATGGCCGCGCACAAAATTCAAACGACCTTTGTTTGTGCTCACGTGAGATATCTCACGTGATATGTGACGCTAGATAGAGAGGACACTGGGAACGAGATTAGCGCGCGAGACTGAGCGGGAATTTCACAATCCTTTAGGACTGAATTCGTCGTTCTTCAAGTGAAAAAGTGCAGGATTCCATGATAAGAGGGCCCAAAACAGATATAAGGTATGGCTTTTAATTCTTAAGAAGAGACTTAACTGTAATCATCATTCGTGTATAACTTAATGTTTCCTTTTCGGAGCGCTCCATAAATTGTCTGTTTACAAAATAATGTGTGCTCTCGCATATGGCTTACATGTAAGCTAAATATATACGAGCGATAGGCCTCGCTACTCTAAACACAAGCTTTATTGAGCGGAATAGAATACAACATACGCTGAGGTCACTCAGATATTTGCATTTCGCAGAATAATAATAAAGCATTGCCGTATCGATCGTCATAACATTTATGCTTCGATCTACAACGCGTTCGGACACATCGATATTATTACTGAATCCAGTGTTAAGCGAGGAACTATACCATGGTTTGATTTGACAGCGAGCTACTGCATTTAATAATACCTTTTCAGAAAATGAATATGTCGGGATAAATGTAAAATAAAATGTATTTTGACGCGCCATTCGATATCGCCTTGCTATTCAATTCCGGTTCAATTCCCGGCCCGCAAGTCGGCGTTCGGCTACACGTGTGAGGTTGATAATTAACTTCGGCCTCCGTATATACTGTGATGATGATAAGCAAGGAACTGTGGACGTATTTGCAAAGACCACCATAACAAATAGAAGCACCAGATTCTGTAGTAAAGGATCGAATCGGGAGTGGGGGGGGGGGGGGGGGGGTGGCTACGGGTATGTGTCTATAAAACTCTATAAACGTTTTCATTGCTGCTGCAATTAAAAGGAAAACCGATATAGCTCTTATTTTGTTCTGTGAGTTTGACACAAATACGTTTAAAACAGTTTTACTTACTTATGGAGGGGGATGTGAACTTTAAATATATTTTGTGTACATACCTGTAACAAAGTGTTTTTCTCTCAAAATACTAAGAAAATAGTCTGTTTAAAGTCTGTTTGGAAACAGCTCCTGGTTTCAGTATTTTAAAATCGCCTTTCAAATAGCTCTGACTTGTGAATTCAACTTCAAACATGTTTAAAATAGACTATTTATGAGCTATTTAGAAGCGTAGTAATGAATGTCCATTTCAAATAGTATTTAAACATCATATTTGAAACGTATTTTTATTTTTTACTTGTTACAACTACATTATAAATCGACAACATTTTATGATTCTTTTCCAAACAGTGTTCAAATAGTCTATTTAAAACAATTTAGAGTAACACTTCGGCAGTCATGTTGTCAAAATAGTGTTCAAATACTGTATTTGAAATGTAGTTTTGGCGACAAATAGCTTACAAATACATGGAAAAACCTACCCGGTTTATTAAATAGCATTTAACTATACCTCAAATACATTTCAAGCTCTTACCACTATTTTAGAATTTTTGTTAAAATATAATAAAAATACACCATGATGAGCTCAAAATATAGTTCAAATCGTTCAAATACATTAAATGTACCTTTAAATCACTTTTAAAATACACTTGGTTTGGTAAGGGGAAATACTAGCCATTCCAGCCGATTTCACTGTGTAGATCCGGCCGGAGTATTTCAGACATGATTCACCGGCTATGATTCGCTCGTCATGAATCGCTCATCATGATCAGACAGCTGTGAATAAAATTCACCCATAAACGGAGTTCACAGAGTAAATACTGACTTCCTGAAATAGATACCGCCAAAAATACAACTAAAGGCAATACCCATGCCTATTGTTTGGTATTTTATTTTGTTCACGTGTCTACGTATCAGAAAACAAAAGAATGGGGATATGTACCCTTAGGCTGCTCAGCGTAAACAGAATAGAATCGACAGTCAGTGACAATGTAATAGGATGAGGACGCCACGTTAGACACTTTACGAAGGAACGTTGTATTTTAGATTCTACCGCTGACCAGCAGGGCTTTGCCTGAACTGGTGGCCTGGACTTCAAAAAACGTATAAAGAACGGAGTGAAAAAGGGGTAAAATGCCTCGCTTAATGTGATTGACTGTAAAAGATTAATTAGAAAACCGTTTTATCTTCTTTTGGAGCCAATGATGACATGTGACGGATAAATATGCGGTAAATCCAGAGTAGAATTGTACATGGACGAACAAAGTTTCCAATGATGGCTTGCTTCGGTGACCTTCCGGGTACGTACTACAAAAGCTGTTGTTATTTGCACTGTGATGGGTTAATGGACCTCCACTGAAGACAAACAGCATGCTTACCCACAAGAGATGGTTTAGATATCCGTATTTTGTGCCGAAAATGTATGCTGTGCAGAAAGAACCGACTCGTTCTTCGCAAGTTGAGAACTGCAGAAAACAGTAAAGTAAGCTTTATTTGGATTGAGATTGTTCAAAAAATAACGGCTATTAACAGCCAATTTGACCAGACATTGATAGAGTGCATGCTATTCTTTAAGCCTGAAGACCGATTGAGTTTTCTTGAAGGATTTCTGTCGAATGAACGTGATGTTAATTTCACCAAAGTTTACAACAAATGATTTTTGAAGGTTTTTCCTCAGTGAACCAAAGTCCAAAATTAACCCGCCCCGCAGAGATTTTTATAGATTTAGTAACTACAGTATCTATTTAAACTAGCCACGTAGTTTGAGTTCTAGAATCGGCGTACTTTTGGAAAAATTCAAGAAAAGGTATTGCTAGTTTCACTCGTCAACTAAAATGGCTGAAACACCATCAAGTTGTTTGACCGTTAAGTTCATGTGCAGTTGATGTAACAAAATGCCACATGCATAAATGTAAACTAGAATAAAGGTTTTACATCTGGTGAAAGTCTTGATTTGTTCAGTATTAATGGACTTGAGAAACGATGTCTTACATTTTGCCTTTTTAGGGACGTTTCTGAGGTCAAAATTGGGTTTAGTGGCACCAACAAACATCCAGTGTTACCATGGCAACAAAGAAGAAATAACCTTAACAAAGGTCATTTTTGAACATTCCCCCTGAAGACCTATCTGCATGCAAAATATGAAGGGGGGTCAAAAATTTTCATTTCCCACTTTTCTCGATTCTTACAGAGAACTGCTCTTAAGGCGTTGAAATGTGATATTCCGTCTGGGATTACAATATTCTTTAAATTTCTGAAATAATACGTCGAGGTTTTCCTCTGCGGACGACAGAGAGAAGGTGTTGTAAATATCAAGCACTTCCTCTCCGATGATATGAAGAATGATGGCGACTTTTTTCTTCTCGGGTTTCTTCATCGATCCTGAAGTTTCCATGTACAGTTCAAATCGCAGTTTCCATCTCCTCCAGTTTTCTGCAACATTTCCCTCTAGAATAAGCGTTGAGAGCGGCTTCAATTGACTCATTTTGAGTAAGATATTCTTGATTCAAATGGTGTTTGTATGATCACTTCTGACACCATATCATGTTTATTTGAGAATACTGAAATGGATTTTTTGAGAAGCGAACTTAAATGTGAGATAAAGTCAATCAAAGAAGAATTGAGTCAAGCAACAAAGTCGTAAAAAGCTGTATGGGAAGAAGTCAAATTGCTGAAAGAGAAGAATTTGCAGCTACAAATACGATTGGACAGTACAGCAAAAGATAATTCTAATTTGAAGGACGAGGTTTACGATCTTAAACAACTCCTCGTTAAGCAGGAGGATTACTCTAGACGTGAGAACTTGCGTATTTACAATATTCCAGAAAGCCCAGAGGAAAACATTGAAGATTGTGCTCAAATGGTGAAGGAAGTTTTGTCCGAGCTTGACGTACCATCCAATATAAAATTCCATGCAATTCATCGCACAGGAAAGCCGAATAACGCTCAGGAAGCTCCAATAACATCACAGGATGCGGTAAGATCGTCCCGTCCGAGACCGATAATAGCACGTTCTGTATCTCGTATGGACGCTGACTCAGTGTGGATGAAAAGAAAAGAACTGTTAAAAAGCTCTCGTTTTTCAACAGTCTTAATTGACAAGGATCTCTCAGTCGAGTCAGCGAGAGAGCGGGGAAAACTTCGAGCGGGATATAGAAAAGCGAAAAACTAAACATTGAAAAGGTTTTCATAAGAGGTAAAAAATTTTTCGTTAACAGTGATAGTTATTTCGCAAATAATTTGCCTGAGTATCTTTTGCCAAAAAACCCCGCCAACAATCAACAATCAAGTAACCCAACTTAACTTGCTTAACTTGTATTACTGTTTTTGTAGTCTTTAAATGAGAGAACTTTGCTTAATGTTTTTCCTAATCTAAACAAACTAGCATGCCAGTTTTAAGAGAAGAAGTGTTTGTACATGCCATATTTTGCCATTGTTCTTTACAAACCGTTTTGCATTTTTTCTCTCCACTATAAGTCCGAAGTCCCAAGGGTCTATAGTAGATTTAAATCTAAAGACCTTTTAGAGTCTGATTAGTGTGGAATTTTGGTGTTAATACTTTTTCTTTATTTCATAGCAATGGTAATTTTTTCAACAAACTATTGTTTAGGCGTCTTAAGTAATCTTTTGTTTGGTGTAATTGTGTTCGTTAGTAATCGTGTTTTATTGTTAAAGAATTCATTGTTTAACCCATCTCTTTCAGCTTCATTGGAAACGTTAGCTATTGTTTCTAAAATAATGAAATTTCTTATTCCATAAATTACAGGAGATCACAACAATTTAAAATTTAAAGCCATTTCGCTAAACGTTCGAGGCATCCGTTCATTTGAAAAAAGGAAAGCATTATTCAATTCGTTAATTAAACAGAATGCCGATATTTGTTTTCTTCAAGAAATATATAGCACGAATGAGGTAGTCAATCAGTGGAAAAAACAATGGCCTGGTGAATCTTTTTTCTCACACGGTTCTAATCATAGTCGCGGTGTAGCTATTCTCATTCGAAAGTCTTTAGATTTTAAAATTAAATCAATGCGTGCTGATGATGAAGGCAGGAGTCTTATTCTAGAAGCTATTATTCAAGGTCTCCCCTTTCTTTTGATTAACGTTTACGCGCCAAACTCAACTTCAAAACAATCTTCATTTTTTTCAAACATTGGCTGACTCTGTTTATGACAACGACTACCGGGAGGGCAACTATAAACTATTAATCGGTGGAGACTTTAATGTTGCCTTGCAGCCCGCTTTAGATTGCTCGGGTGGGAACACAACTCTCAAAGAATCGGTCAAATTCTTAGAAGACATTATAATGGAATACGATTTAGTAGACATTTGGAGAGTTCGCAACCCAGACAGCAAAAAATTTACTTGGCGTCAAAAAAGCCCAATTATTCAAAGACGTCTCGATTATTGGCTAATAAGTGATCTGCTTCAAGATGATGTTGCCAAAACGGATATTGTATCTGCAATCAAAACAGACCATGCTGCTATTGTTCTTGAGATCGACAGCCTAGCGGACCTCCCTCGCGGCCCATCTTTTTGGAAATTTAACAATAGCCTCCTAGATGATCCCACATATGTCCAGAATATACGAGGCAACTATCCAATCTGGTTAGAAGAAATTGGATTTTGTAACGATTTAAGAGTGAAGTGGGATTGGATTAAATATAAGATACGACAAGAAAGTATAACATACAGCAAATTGAAAGCTCGCGAAAGGAAAGCAAAGATGAAAACTATTGAAGATACACTAAAAACGCGCGAAGAAATAATTGCAGAAGCACCGACTCCAGAAGATTTGGTTAACTTAGAAGCAATTAAGATGGAGTACGAAAGGGAATTTGATTATATTGTGAATGGTTCAATAATTCGCTCACGAGCCACCTGGTACGAACAAGGCGAAAGAAATTCAAAATACTTTCTTAACTTAGAAAATAATAACAAAAAGAAAAGCTGCATTAGGAAACTTTAAAAGCCTGACGGAATAGAAACCACCGATGCAAATCCTATACTAAAGGAAATCTACAGTTTTTATTCAGATCTTTACAATGTCGAACCAGACATTCAAACTGATTTAACGGATTGTCCCTTTTTTGCAAACCCCGCAGCAATTCCTAAATTAGATGAAGCTATGAAAGAAAGATGCGATGGTCATGCGATGGTCGTGCGATGGAAAAAAAGTGCATCAAGTGTAAGAAAGAAGGACACTTTGCACAGGTTTGCAATAAAGGCTCACAAGTTGACACCGTGGAACAAGAAAATCACATTGATGAAGGCCATCAAGAAGAGAGTCAAGGTGTACTTACATATTTTGGGTCTGTTAAACTGGGAAGTGTTTCTGACAACAGATGTTCTAACAGAAAGACAAACAAGAGCTTGATTACTATACAATTGCAGGAAGAGATGCTCAAATCAAAGCAGACACGGGTGCAGAAGCTGCAGTCATCACTTACAATTTGTACAAAGAAGTTGCAAAGAAGCCCTAACAAAAGATCCATCAACTATTGAAAGGATGGCTTGCAACGAAATCCATACGTCCAGTTGGCTGTGTATCTCTTCTGACTAAGTACAATAACCGAAAACTGGATCTGGTATACCTTGATGTAGGAGGAAATTTCACACCACTACTTGGCTGTGATGCCTGTCTGAATCTGAAAGTGTTCAAATGTACGAATCTTCAACTGATAGATACACCATCGCCATGTGAGCTAGTCCAGAAACATCAGAACGAGGTAGAGATAAAAGTATGTTCGAGACTGACCCGGTGCTGTGTGAATACCAAAACTGTTTTCAGTGACAAACTTGGTGCACTTGGGAGATTCACCTTTCAGTTCCTCCCTAAAGGAAAACTATCCTTTGCTCTGCTTGAGCCAGCACGAGAAAAGCTCAAAGGGATGAATGAAGACGGTATTATCGTGAAAGAGGAGGAGCACACACCATGGGTCTCATCTATGATCGTTATTAACAACACGAAAGCAAAAGAGAAAGACAGTCCATCGTCTAAGGACAATGTTCGAATTTGCATTGTCCCAAGGGACCTGGATAAGGCATTGAAACGACCCCATTATCCAATGGTTACTGTAGAGGTGGTGGCAAATCGCCTTTCAGGCGCTCAGACCTTCACATCCCTTGATTCCTGAAGTGGATACTGGCAACTCCAAGTGGGTGACAAGAGTTCTAAACTCCGAACATTCAACACTCCTTGGGGGCGCTACAGATTCATGAGACTCCCTTCACCTCAAGAAAGTGAAACTCAGAGTTCCAGACGTTAAGCTATGTTGGACATGTATTCTCCTCAGAGGGGTTGAAACCAATTCCTGAGAAAATCAGAGCCATCAATGAGATGCCCCCACCCGCAGACAAGGAAGGTGTCCTCAGGATACTAGGAACAATCAATTACTTAGATAATTTCATTGAGCATAAAGCTGATTTAAAATAACCCATCTCGCAGCTTACTCAGAAAGATGCAGCATTTGTAAGGGAGAAACCACAACAAGATGCCTTTGACAGTCTAAAATCTGTTATAACTACTGCACCTGTACTGGTTTATTATGACAACAACAAAGAAACAGTCCTAAATGTGGATGCAAGTAGCAATGGACTTAGTGCAGTGATCATGCATGACCTTAATGTGAGGTATGTTCCTGGGAAGCAACAAGTCATCTCAGACTGTCTGTCTGTCGGAGGAGTTTCAAGACTCTTCAAGCGTTGATGATACTTCTAGAGTAGTGATGGAGTATGTTATGAAAGGTTGGCCTGCCGAGGAAGAGCAAGTTGATGAGCTTGCCACCTAGTACTGTAGCTTCAGGGAAGAGCTGAGTGTTGAAGATGGTTTGCTATTTAAATATGACAGGCTCGTTGTCCCAAGACCATTGAGAGCTGAAGTGCTGGATGAAATTCTTGGAACACACCTGGAAATAACCAAAAGCCTTTGCTTTGCTAGAGGCTATGTCTTCTGGCCGTCAATGACAGCTCACATCAAAGACAAAGTCAGTTCCTGTCCTATCTGTAATGCTTTTCGCAACCGACAACAGAGAGTCATTGCATCCGTATGACATTCCAGGAGTACCACGGCAAATAGTTGGGACTGACCTGTTTGGATATGCGGGTCACACGTACCTACTGGTCACTGATTTTTATTCAAAGTACTTTGAAATAGAGCTACTTCACCAGAAAACAGCCACCTGTGTTATGAACAACCTTAAGAAGATATTTGCACGGTTTGGAATTCCCAACGATATGGTTGTGAAGTTGTGAAAGCCCTTCAATTTCGTCAGAAAATTTCTAAAGAATCTATGACAAACAGAGTAGAGATTTGCCTCCACTTGAGTGACAAAGTGAGAATTCATCCAAACGGGGAACAAGAGTGGCGCAAAGCGGCAGTTATGCCAAGGTCGTATCTCCTAGAGGACGAACATGGGCGTATCTACAGAAGAAATTGAAGACAGATCATCGCAGTTCCAAATGATCAACCCATGCATCCAAAGCTGCGTAATGCTATGACTTCCCAACTTCATGACTCTCCTGTGCGTTCACATTTGCCTAAAACTGAAGAGCCGGCAAACAGATAAGAAGTACCAGTGGCCACAACAGAGAATGCACAAGATTCACCAATGACCACCAGATCTGGACGGCACGTCAGAAAGCCAGAAAGACTCATTAAACATTGATAGAGGGGAGATGTTGTAATATTACTGACCAGAGACCCCAAGGTATTGTGGGTCCCTGATTGTTTTTAGGGGCCACCCCGGATATTGCGTGGTCGCCATGTTTGCTTAGGTTAAGAACATGTGCTTGATGTTAGAATAGTTTTTGTTCAGTTTTCCTGACGAAACATTTAAAATCCAAGTTTACCGTTGAGTTACTGTACTTGTTTACAAAAAGAGCCACCTTACTTTTCAAACAAGGTGGCAATGAACCCCTTCCCAATTTTTTTAAACTTTGCAAAAAGTTGTATCTTAACATGTTAATTACAATTCGAAATAAAAAAAAAATTGGGGTCACCGACATCGTTTTAAACTGATAAGCACTCAAAGCCAAATCTAAGGGTGTTTTTTTTAACAGGATATACTGTTGCCATGGTAACCTGTTACGTCACGACGATAACCATAACTTGTTCAATACCATTATTGTAGCATAAACTGATGAAGAATTGTAGTATTGATCCATCAAAGTATAAGTGGTGGAAATGCTGGTAACTATTGCGAGCCACCCTAACCCTATTCAGACTGGGCTATTTTAGGCAATCTGTGACTGGGGGAGCTCCTCGGACCCCCCCCCCCCCCCCGCCCCACCTTTATATCTCTGGAACCAGTAAGGCTAGGACCATGAAATTTTCACACAATGTTCACCTCCATAAAGGGAAACCTCACACCCAGTTTTGACATGTCACACCCAATTATGACGTCACAATGACGTCATTTTTGTTTTCCGACTTTTCTTTGATATTTTTCCATCCAGACACTTAAAATATCAAATATAACTGTAAAATCATATCTTTAATATTAAAACAAAATAAATGCAAACAAAGACACACTTATAAATCGAGAAAAAGCAAAAAAAGGCGATAAAACTATAATTTTGAAATTATTGTCCGCCATCTTGGATCCGCCATCTTGGATTTCCTTTTTTTTGTATAAATTAAAATTTAAACAATATCTAAAAGACAAAAGATCAGAATGTATAAAACACGTATCAAACTAATGTTTATTATCCAAACAATGAACTTAGAAGCGTTATTTAATAAATAATACAAAATATTTGTCTATAAGTAAAAGAGAGCAAAAATTTACCTACCCCTCCCCCCAAATATTGGGTGTTTCTTGGTGTTGCGGAAGTCACTGTTGGTTAGCTTTTGTGTTGTGGTATGGGTATTGTTCAGTGTCTTTTGAATCTTTTGTTTTACATCATTCCGTGATCACACAATCCGCAAAACCAAGAAACTACCCAAATATTTGATGTTAAAAATTTTTGATGTCTTTCATGAACTAGTCCCAAGAAAAAACTATTGTAACAAGAAAATGCACTATAAGTCAAAGAACAAGATCTTAAAATAAAAAATCACCATATTTTAATATTTTGAAAACCTATGTGTCATGCCATGGCAACATGGTTAATCACACCAAAATACCAAAATGTCCCTAGATAAATTCTAGGAAAAGTCAAAAAATTTCAGCCTCATAGCTATTTCGGTGTAAGAGTTTTCACAATTTTACTGGAGTGGGGGTTCGCAAAGCCCCCCCCCCCCCACCCCCCCCCCCCCCAGTTTGAATAGGGTTAAACAAGGTACAATCAACCAATTAAAAATTAACGATAGCAATTTTGTTACTTCTCACTATCTTATCCGAATTGAAATCTTTAATATATATAGATAGCCTGAGCCAAACAGCGTCGCTCTTTGAACAGAAAGCCGATAATAAACTTAATTGAGGTGAAAGGTCGGAAGCACAAGAATAAAATTGACGACCGGGCTATCTTTTAATTTTAGCAATTCTCAAAAACAGACTTACGCGACCGTTTGCACAGTACATTTAGATCGTACAAAAGTTCACAAAAACAACTCTTTCTCCGTCTAGAATAATTAGTACGACTAATTTCCAAATAAAATACACCTGCTGCTTATAAAAATTGTCCGAGAAACTGAGTTGGAAATCAAAATTGCAAAAAAATACACAAACATATTTGCATAACACCGCGCGAGTGAAGTTTACAACTATAAAATCCAAGTCTTGTTTTGTTTTGTTTACATAAAATCGCTTTTCAACCTATGTAATGAATGAACAAACACAAAAAAATGGACAACACAATCTTCTTTCGAAAAATGTTATTCAAATCTCCATAAGTTTATGTTTAAAAGCAAAACGCGAACCATTAAAAGCTCATCGAGGCCGAGATGTCTCCGATGAAAGAAATCAAAACAACTGAATTTAATTGAGCGCGTAATAAACAATTCTCCCGAAAACTAGCGAGAACACAAAAAAGTCAATCACAGATTGATATCAACATAAATTCCCATCGAAAAATGTATTTTGTTTTACCTTTAAGTCCCTCAACTGCTTGGAAATTGTTTAAATCCCCGCTTCTTCAGTTCTGAAACCCGAAGTGACAAACATCTTCCCGCATTGCTCCCATCCTCGAAGCAAGATTTTATCTCTGAAAGCTCTTCTATTTCCACTATAGCGGCTTCTGAATATCCCTTAATTAGTATCCCTGTCTCGAGAAGCAAACCGCGAAAAAATTCAGGAGAATAACGACTTTAATTTAAACGGTTTTCTCCGCTAAACACAGCATCCCAGGTGACGTGAAATTGCAATGTTGTTGGGTGGCGTCATACGCGCATGTTTTGCGACGGTCTACGCGCACGCGAGTTAACCCTAAGCGACGGCGGCGTCGGCGGCGCGGGGCACACAACGCGCCCGCGAAACATTCCGCTAGCCATAACCATCAAAAATGACGAGCATGGGTTCTATGGTTCTCTGGTTCTATGAGTGTTCTCATAGAACACTATTCGAAACTGGCAGAGAAATGCTCGCATTCCAGCTTTTGTCAACAAGATAATGAAACGTAGTGCTGAACCGTGATGAACAAAATGCTTGCAAAGGTTCCTGAATGCTCAGAAGAATTAAATACCAAGGATCTGTAGATAATCTGCATGGCAGAGATGGTCGACTATCTGCTGAATTTTATTAATAGAAATTAAAAGACATTTTCACCTTTTTAAGTTTGTCCGTCAATTGTGCTTACGAGTTTGGCTGCCTATGTATTACTCAAATTTATTCCCAAACACGTTGCGGAGCTATACTATATAAAAGATTGGTGTCCTATATAACTCTTCAGAATACTGATTAGAAGATCGATGCAAAAGCAA
Source organism: Cladopsammia gracilis (assembly GCA_022457155.1). Taxonomy (NCBI): domain Eukaryota; kingdom Metazoa; phylum Cnidaria; class Anthozoa; order Scleractinia; family Dendrophylliidae; genus Cladopsammia; species Cladopsammia gracilis. Next base: position 1,804,655 of record JAJGOT010000070.1, read on the forward strand.
TCGAAATACAGTTAAATAATATGCAAGTGCTCCCAAACATCATAAATAGCGATAAAACAGGATTCATGAAAGGCGTATAAATGATGTATGTCTGCATGTTTCGCTAAAGTTCGCAAAATTTCAATATTTGCCGTTGCACATCTCTTCAAGTTAGAAATTGTAATTGATCCCCAGACGTGGCAAAGCAATTGTAAATACAGTTAAATATGCAAGTGCTCCCAAACATCATAAATAACGATAAAACAGGATTCATGACAAGGGGAGTTGCTGCAACTCTCCACCCCAATTTTAGCTTTTGGCTGTGTTACGGATCCTCAAAATTGGATTCTGTATTTCCGGGAAATCACTCTATTGAATCAAAATTAGTTAAAACCAATTAAATAATGCTAAAGTAGAATAGAATAAAATGAAGATATCAAGAGATTGAGCGATCTAGATTATAAACATTAAACATTTTTTTTCGTTATTCTTCTCAAGCTGGACCCAAAGTATCTACTGGACAGGTACAGGCTCATGTACCGTGATTTCCTTCTTCCTGCAGGTAAGTGTACATTAACAAATCGCACAGTTAGGGCCTCGACAGCTTAGCAAAATTATTGTTGATATATATTTAGTTGTCAGCAATAAACAAAAACGCCAGTTTGTGAAGCAAGTAATTGATAACAATACAACAATAACAAAATCTTCATTAACAGCAAAACAGTTTTCCTTTTCAAAGGAAATACCTTTGTAGCTGTCGATAACATACGCCTCAGTTTTACCAGTCGACAACTTGCTTTTCCTAAACTGCGATCCAATTATCCACATGATGATGTCATTGATTAGTCACCGATTGCATTGATATATTACCCATCGATATCATCGCTTGACTGAAAATGACCTTATTTTACGTAACTATCATGGTCAAAAAAGAAGAAAAGAAAAGAAATTGAATTTGACATGAATGATTTGAACGTTACTGGTAGAATCATTATGACGTTATCATTGGAATAATCATTACCTAAATCTGTTGCCGAAGTCGCTGGTCCTTCTCTTGTTGTTTGTTATTAAACTAAACCTTGACTGCTCTCGTATCTAGGTTGTTCTATTTCGACAATTCTTCAAGTACCCCTTGAGAGGGTGGGTTACTTGTATTCTTTGTACATTGCCTCAATTCAAGACCCATTCTCTGGAGAATTCCGTTTCCCGCTTAAGCTGCTCCCTTGAGCTCTTTTCCTCTTATCAAGATATAAAGCAAAGCGGAATAACTAAAATAAGGAAACAATTATCTGAAAATGAAATATATATGTTGCCTTTGTCTATTTCGCTGCAATAGGCAGGCACGATATGTAACTTGAAAAGTTTCTGAAAGATGTGCTAAAAAAACGTCTGTCAATCGTGATTTAGGACATTATAATTTGCGAAACTTTACGTTACTTTAAAGGGAGGGTTTCACGGTTCGGCGCATGTGCAAGCTATGACGTAACCTATTAAATTTCATTGTTTAGACTAATCGGAAGCGAGTAGATAACTCTGGAGGGAAATTTGCCTGTGAAAAAGTCGCGGTTAGCCAGCTGATTGAATGGGTGATTATACATACCCATGTGCGCCATGAAAGCCACCAGAGCGTAGAATAAATCCTTCGGGTCAAAGGTTTTATTCAGTGTCGACTTTGTCGGTGTAATCCGTTGACATTTTCTGCGAATTTTGGTCCTCCTTCTTTTGTTTGGACTAACTGTGATTATTGAAGTTAATGTGAATGTTTTTTAACCGATAAAATTGGTAAGAAAGCGAATAAAGCATTTTAATCTGTGCACACGCGCCGAACCGTGAAACCATCCCTTTAACGCGCGGACGTAAAAGGGGGAGTGGATGCAACCCCTTAAGGCTTCTCTCTGAATTTTTAAAGACAATTTATTGTTAGCTCATGCCGTTTACAGTAGCTGTTCGTTTATCCTTAAGACACACTTTTGTAAAGTTCCACGATAATCAGTTGCTATGGTAACGAAATATGACGCCATAAATAGCATGTGGTCAAGCCATTTTTAATAAAAATTTGTGTTTTTACCTTTTTCGCTGAAAAAAATACAATGCTACCAAAAGCAGCAAAATATTTATTATAACACATTTTACAACTCTAGAAAAATATTTGCAAGTTTTAGTGAAATCCAAGATGGCGGCCATCTTGTCGGCCATTTTGACTGACGTCACGGACCCCCCAGCAGCGCCATAATCCGTAATATTTGCATTATCTTGTAGAACACATCACAGGCTATCTATCAAAGGCAAAATATTTCTGAAATATTGTAACACCGCAAAAATCCAAGGAAGGGGTTGCAACACCCCCACCACCCCCCTTCCCTTTGACCATATCATTTCCAAAAATATGTTCCAAAAAATATTTTCACTCGGAGGCGAAAGGGACGTCATTTGTTACGTCATTTGTTCTCCCACTTATGCAGACAGAAAAGTGTTAAACAATTTGGCAATACTATATAGTGCTATAAAACAATATCAATTAAAACACGGACCTATTTAAAAAAAAAACGTTGTTTCAAAAATTGTAAATATTTTTGTTGCCTTCGCGCGAAGGCGTATGATTCTATAAATTTGTTCAATTATCTGGACACGTTACTTTTTCTTCAATGGATAAACTTTCTGACAAACATTTCAGATAATATTACTGTAACTTTATGGACATTTTTTGGGTGTGTGAGACAGTTTTAGCTCGCCGAGGAGCTGTGATAATATCACGCGCATGCGTAACATCAGCGGATGTTTAAACAAACTACTCAACAAGTACATTTCAGCGGGAAACTCCTCTATTGTTCTGCGGCATTTCCCCACATAAGAATGTTTAGGTTTCCGTACTGAGAATACATCAACCTATGGACAACATGGTTTTGAGATAAAATTTAATGAAACTTTATTTTAAAGCGATGTTTCTTTTGTGTTACAAGATGTCATCCCTTCGTGAGACTCCAAAAACAATGGCCAAGAAAGACTTCTAATTTTCCATGTTTCCCACGTAGTATTTTTATTGCATTAAAACTTACAATAGTTTTCAATAAAAGGGAATCAATTAGTAAACTAGAGAGAAATAAATGCGCTGCCTGTTGAAACGGTGGTAGACAATGAGGTGGACTTTTTCAACAATATGACAATTAGAAATGATATATATGAAATAAATCATATATGAACTGCGGAAATGAAATCAAATGAAGAATGATCCTCGCAGTTATGAACGCAATTTAAGCAATTGCGAAAAGAAGCCTGAAAAAAATTCAGGACTTCAACGGGGCTCGAACCCGGTATCGGTATCGCGAGGTCACGGGTTCGAACCCCGTTGAAGTCCTGAATTTTTTTCAGCCTTCTTTTCGCAATTGCTTAAATTGCGTTCATAACTGCGAGGATCATTCTTCATTTGAATATGACAATTAGCACCTTTCTGCATTCCTTGCCGTTGGGTTGCCTACTTCTTACTAGGACCATTACTTAATTGACAAAGTGCGATGATGTCATTAGTCACGTGACTAAGCCCCAGGTTCCTTTTAACGTATTTCAGGAACAGGTTTTGATGAATGCAAATACAAGCAACCTGGCAAGGATGGTGTTTGTATACACTTCAAAATAAATCCCCGTTTTTCAGCCCAGGTTATCGATATAAATTATGTTTATAAAATTATAAAAAAAGGTCATTACTACTCCTCTAAGAGAACAAATGATTTTACAAGTTATGATTGCATCCTTTTCAATTTTAAACAGTAAACAAATCTGCATAAGAGGTTTTTATCCTTTCTCTTACCAATGGCGTTGGCAGTTTTTCTGTAGCATTTTTCTTTCATACCGATCAGAGGTTAAATTTTGTTTGTTCCCCCACCCCCCTCCTCCTTCGATCCACTCCCCTCGGGTTTGCAGAACATGGTCAGCGGGTAGACTGGTCAAGTCAGCACGCGTCAGGTACGAATTTTTTTTTTCGTCGACACAACTGTGTTTAGCGAAAAGTGGTTTGTGAAAATTCCTTGCAAACTGCTCTTTTCGTGGTCAACTTACGGAATAGCGGAGATAAGGCTGTCAGAGTTAACATAAGATCACATTAAAATTTGAAAAGGGGCTGGGGGATAATGGCGATGCCAAAGACTTTTATTTATTAGGACCAGGAAAAAATCCAAACCTTGTCGCCTTGAGGTTCAACATAGCACCCCTGTTAAAAACCCTGATTAAATGCGCAGTGGGTTGTGGTCTGCGGGCTGTCTGCATAGTACATAAACAGCCGCCCAGTGGGAATCACATATAATATATAACGGAGGAAGGAAGAAAATGAAATAAATAGAAAAGAGAGAAAACAGAAACAAAGGGAATTCTAATTTCACTTCTTGCATGTTTTTTCTTTTGTTATTATTTAAGCTTGAGGATATTGAATGAAGCTAAGAAACCATAAAAGCATTACATTTTTTCTAGGTTCTTTTGCAGTGCCATATAAAATATCTTGCCATTAGCAAATGGAAATTTAATGGCTACTTTAGAGCTGATGTGTCAGGTGTCAGTACTTTGACTGGAGAATCGAAAGAGACAGTAAATTGTCCGGCTCGTTGTGGCAAAAATTACAAAGGCTGTTTTCTCGCAGACCTATTTTAAGAAAGAAATCGTTCTAACAGTCTTCAGTGTCACAGTTTAAATTGAAAAACAATTTATGTTGTTATTTTCTTACATTGGAAGGATAGTGTATTATTCTGCCTCGGTTTTTGTCATTAATGAGGAATGGAAAGGCAACTCCTCCCTTCAAAGCTCCCCCCCAAAGAATATAATGACGATTCCTAACAAAGCGCGCCTCCAATATTTTTACACCCTTCCCAAACCTTATCTTATACACACACAATGTCTTGAAAGATTATCTACGAACAACATGATCGGAAGTCTCGATAACTATTCTGGAAAAGCCGTAACAAAACCTTTCAGCCCATTGACAGATTTATAATCCTTGCCTAGGTCTATATCTAGATTCGCCAGCTTTGACGCAAAACCAGCCGGATTAAGGGCCTGTTTTAGCCTTATGTAGAGGAGGGGTGTCCTACTAGATTTCTAGCCTGCATGATCCATTATATTGTCAAGACTAACATCTGCAAGCGCCATTGAAATGGCCGCACCGCTGCTAAATCCCTGATTTGTGAAGTGCTCCCAGACAAACGTAAGTGAAACTGCTCCATATACGTGTCTAACCTACAGCAGCTTGCATCGCCAGGGGCTGTAATGCGCATGCGCTTATCGTACCAATCAGGCAAATTCTTGCATGACGCATGATCGCGAACATTATGTTATTCCCAGTAAGCAGTGAACAATAGTTTGACAGTTGGGGTGATCAAGAAAAGTTTCTTACCAGGATGATATGCTATCATGCATGTATGCCACCCGCTGTGGAGTGGTCGGGATGTTGGAATCGTAACACCGCCCACAATGCAGCGACACATCCGGGACTTTCAATGAGCTGCCAGCGCTAAATTTGAAAGCTAATTAGCTAAGCGTGCTTCTGACAATAGAGAAAATAGCCCGAAAATGACTAGTGGGTATACGTTGCGCTTATTTCACTCAAAAACTTCTTTTGATAAACTACAAGTATCAGACGGCTTTATAGAAGAAAGATCAATTAAACCGTGTGGGCTGTTGTCTGTTGTTTTGCACTTCTACAACATCTGTCAAATTTGACATGAAAGTTCGCTATTTCGGCATCTTGTTTGTATGAGGAAATGGGTTTGGCGCACTTTGAGGTGTAATATCTCCTTCAATAATTGCTGGAATCTTGTTGTATCATAGGGTTATGTTAATTTGACTGTGCAAGTACTGTCAAAACACGAATTTCTAAAGCGTCTGCTGGCCATCTTAGCTTTCTCTCCAATTTTATGCTTGATCGATCAAAACGGATCCAAATTTGAATAATTATTTTCACAAACAAAAGAATGTTATTTCCCACAGGAGTAGTTGTTGTCGCGGGCCGGTTTGGGGCGGGCGCGTTGTAAAGGTCTTCCAAAACAGCCTGAGACTATTTCAGAGAACTTTTCAAACATTTTAAACTTCGAGCAACACTGAAGCGGAATGCCTAAATCTGTCACGACAAACCAATGCGCTGTCCGGGTCAGCGCGAGTCATTGACACACCGCACTTCTTTACTCAGCGTGTCAAAAGTCATTCTTCATGAAACTGCTTTCACAAAACAGCTAGATTAAAATACTGGCACACGAAGACAGAGACAAAAAGTGGCCTTCCTTAAATTAAGAGTCAATTGCTCGTTTCACAGAAACAAAAATTCAATAGACAGGCCGGTTATTTTTGCGAATTTCCTTTTTGCAAAGCGCAAATCATAATGTTTTGCGCTCCTCTAGTCACGTGTGACTTGCTCTTCACGCTCCCTTGATTCGGGCATGAAGCTCGCTGCCTTCACTCGCCGTTTTTATTTATTTTTTTGGGGGTCGTGGGGAAATTTTATGTGATTTCGCGCTTTCCTCTGGTGCGTAACTGACCCTTCGCGCTCATCTTAACTCGCGCCTCGCGCTGGTTTCAAGACCATTTAGTCTGCATGAAACTAATTCAGATAATGTTTTTGATACACTGGACAGACCATGTCTTAAGTTTCTCATAAACTCTTCGATAAATCGCTTTGTATAGATTTGAATAGGGAATGGTTGAAAGGTGGAGTAAAATGCGCAACGATGAAGTACGAGCGATTGACGCGCGCATCGCACTCGCTATTTGGTAACCATTTGATTGACACCAGTTGAAACTGCGAAGAGACTAGAGTATTCCCAAAGCGTAATCGGTTGACCAATGACAGCCGACTAGTTGTGTATATGCAAATTATTATGCCGCGCATCAAGAAACTGGGCACTGCAAGTACATGTCGCGGAAAACGATGGCATTGTTGGCGATGAACCTGGATAAGCAGGGCGCGTCCTGGATAGACAACACATCATAAATGTTTTGGCAACTGCCTTTAACTTTCTCCTGATCAGGAACGCCATCCACATTAACTCAATTCCCGCTAGAACTGGAAGGAAGGGATCTAGATCACTCTTTATCAAAGTCTTTATCCGAATACCCCAAGACGAAATATCAAAACTCTGACCGCTTGACATATGTCTTCGCTTTACTGTTTGAGTCTGCAGAAACGGCAAAACGAAAGAGAAAAACAAACACCCTTAGAGAAAAAAAAATAGTTCTAAAAGGAGGCAACCAAACGATTCCCCCCCCCCACCCCGAATGGAGTCCGAATGGGGTCCCCGATCAGGAGAGAGTAACTGTCCACGCCCGATAACGGCACGTCCACAGGCAGCCCAGAAAAAGGGCTAGCCCATGAGAGTTACTCATCCTAATCTGGAACAATAAAGTAAAAGAGGCCTTGGACACAGAAATCAGTCGATGACAGTAATTTATCAGACGTCCTGAAATCATACAAAAAACAGCCGCCATAGGCGCCCCTAGGCCATCAGCTAACTCGGATAGAAAAGCCGTGAAATTTGAGATCATAAATTATGAGGTCCCCACTGGAAGCGACCACGTTTTGAAACGGGCTGTTGCCAATCCTGCAAACGAGCACGGCAACTCCACTGGAAGCGGCCAAAATTCAAGGCAAAAGAAACACTGAATACTAGCCGAGCTATTGGCTCTACGACGACGGTACAGGAACGGGGCTGCGCGCGGAACCGCCCGATTGAAAGATTTTTTTCCACCTCGGCGACCCTACCTAATACTTTTTCTTGGTCCTTATCATTCTCCAAAGAGAAAAAAGGTCCCGATCACGGGCCACTGACAACAACCGTAATATCTATAACGTCAGCGACCACGCTCACAGGTCCATGTCACTCAAAAATTAACAAAGGTCTCGATCAGGGATCAACAACGGACATTTTAAAACACGGGTCCATAACACTCTTATATTCAAATTGGTCTCGATCACTGAACAACAACAATCATCTTCATAACATCTGCGACCAAGCTCGCGGGTCCATATCACTGTCCTATACAAAAATGGTCTAGATCACGGACAAACAACAATCATCTTCATAACATCTGCGACCACGGTCACGGGTCCATATCACTCTCATATTCAAAATAGTCTCGATCACGGAATAACAACAATCATATTCCTAACATATGCGACCACGCTCACGGGTCCATATTACTGTCATACTCAAAATGGTCTCGATCACGGACAATCAACGAACATATTTTACATCTGTGACCACGCTCACGGGTCCTTATCACTCTCATATTCAAAATGGTCTCGATCACGGACCAACATCATATTCATAACACCTGCGACCACGCTCACGGGTCCATATTACTGTCGTACTCAAAAACAAAACGACCACGCTCACGGTTCCATATCATTCTTATAGTCAAAAATGGTCTCGATCACGGACCAACAACAATCATATTCATAATACCTGCGACCACGCTCAGGGGTCCATATGACTCTCATATTCAAAAAGGTGTTAATCCGGACCAACAACGATTATATTCATCACATGTGTGACGACGCTCATTTGTCGACCAAGGGCCAACAACATTCATATTTCTAACGTCAGGAACCACGCTCAGGGGTTCACTGTCACTCCAATTTTCAAAAGGTCTCTGGCCTTAACCCTATTCGGCCTGGGCTTTTTTTGAGTTTCTGAGCCTGGGGGGGGGCACATTGTGCCCCCCCTTCGTAACTTCAAGAACATTAAGGCTATGACAATAAAACCTAGAGGGTACATAGTACGTCCAAAACTGTCTCTTTTGCGGTCCGCATAATGGAACGATGACGTCATATGACGTAGTTATTAGGTAATTAGTTATGCGGCCGCCATCTTGGATCCGCCATCTTGGATTTCTGAATTTTTTCAAAACCTCTTAAAAACCGTCCAAATTCACCCAAAATTAATCAAAACCAATAAATAAATGCTAAATGACGTAAAAATATAAAATTTACACCAATAAACATTGTTTTTCTTCATTCAAAGGTATAAATATGCAATTTTCAAAAAACATGGCTGTCAAAATCTTGTTGCCATGGAAACATCAAGTCACGTGATCAAAAAATTGTCATATGAAATTGTTGCCAGATAAATTTTAGGAAAAGTCACGAAGTTTGATGGCGTTTGCATACATATTAAGGAAGTTATGAATGTCGAAAGTTAGCGCGGGCACTTTGTGCCCCCCCCCCCAGGCCGAATAGGGTTAAAATAAAAAAAAATTGAATGACCCCGCGACGGGTCCATCTGACTTCAACCCTAGCGTAAAGTACATTCGGGACTGGGATCCAATTTACAGACATATAAGGAAAAAGAAAACGAACGTAATAGCCAAAACGACCTCATTTCGCTATCGAACAGCAATATCCGACCGCTAATTCAGGACGTTAGCGAGCAAAATAACTTACTTCAACAGCGGGCTGCGCGGTCGTAGGAATAATAGCATCATCTTGGCGTTCGACCTCCGCCACGGCACGTTGAACGGCGTCTCCCTCAAGTTGGAGTGGAAGTCCTTGTTCCGCCATAAAAAGGTCATGAAGGAAGGATGTTCAGCCGGGGTTGATAACAGCAATAAGCCACGACTCAGCATATATTTGAGTATTGCGTCTGTGAGTTATAGAGGCTTACATTTCCAATATGCTAATGAATGTGATATCATTCCAGTATTCATTTATTAAACAAAAACATGCTGGTAGAGATAATTACATTTTATTAACATTCATATTAACATTATGGTTTCTGTTAGCAATTTTACCAAATATTGTGACTAAACCAGACAATAGCTATAGTCGACTTCCCAAAGAGAAAAATATAAAATACTGGAATGACGTCGCATTCATTATATATATCATATTGGAGATATAAACCTTTATAATTCACAGACGCAACACTCAAATCAAAAACAAAATCCACAACTTAAGTATTCACTTGATATGTGATCGATATTTGTGGTACAAAAATAATGGTTATAGTCACTTTCATGAAGGTCCGAAATTGTAATGTTGAAAATCTTTACGAACGAAAGGCCACTTGTCTGTATCGAAAGCCTTCTCGAAGTCGTGAAACAACCGACCTGGAATCTTCTTCGCAGCTGCATCGGTAATTATACTATCAATTAGTCTAATGTTCTCCCCGATAAATCTACCTTTAAGGAAGCCCGTTTGACAATTGTCAACAATTGTTGGTCATGGACACAATCGACAGATAATTTCGGTTCAACACAGCGTCCTCAAGGGGGCAACAAGAACGGTTTTCGAGTAAATCACACTGCTTGTGTCCCTGAACTGCCTGACACGGTGAGAAACTATTCTGGAATGTAGTTTAGATGCGAATTATTCGATGTTTTTTTATTTGGCTGACTGAAATATGCCTTTTTCGGAATAAATCCGCCATTTTGAAAAATATCGTGCAAATAGGTGACGACATATTGGTAACCTTGAGGTATAGGGTAAAATATTTTTTACAAAGCCTGTAATCGCGTTTTAATTTTTCTATACATTTGTCTGTATTTCATGACCTGAAATACCTTGTGTACGTCACAACTCTTACTAGTGCCAGTTTACTCTTGGCGCGTTTTTCAGTCCGAGAACCCTAGGTTCTATGGCGTTTTGAATATCGATAATAAGTTCACATCCCGGTTTTTGTTTTAAAGTTTTTAGGCTTGCATTTAAGAAAAAAAAAATTTTCTAGGGGCGATAGGCACTTAAATAAATACAAATTGTAATTTAACCCTCGGATGTAGGGAGGATGGTCGGGTGGGTGCAACCCCTCCTTTAGGTTTTTGCATTGTTACAATATTTCGGAAATATTTTACCTCTAATACATAGCTTATGTTGTGATCTACAAGACAAGGTAAATATTAGGGGTTACAGTGCTAATTGGAGTCCGTGACGTCATCTTAAATGGCCGCCAATATGATCGTCATCTTGGATTTTGCTTAAAAATCAAATTTATCTACAAAATGCAAAAAATCCAAATAATCTTTTTGCTAGAGTTGTAAAATATGATACAATCAAACATTTTGCTACTTTTGGTAGCGTTTGGTATGATTTTTCACCGAAAAAAATGTGATAAACATGCATTTTTCTCAAACATGGCTTGACGTCATGCTACTTATTACGTCATATCTTGTTACCATGGCAACCGATTGTAGATCAACTTCATAGAAGAGTGTCTCAAGGACAAACGAACAGATACTGAAGACGGCATGAGATAACATCAAATGCTCATGTAAAAATCAGAGAAAAATCTCAAGGGGGTGGCATTGATTCCGTCCTGCCCCCCTCCCCGCCTTCACCCCCTTATATGTAGGAGGATTAAATCAGATATATTTGATTCTATAAAGTTACCAAAACAAATAATGATAAATGACAAACTTCAAATTATGGAAACGGTAATCCTCGAGAACTCGTCTCCCAATGTTTTTCGATCTGCTCTGTCAATTTTCTACCTGGAATTATGGAAGCAGACATGCTTTTTTCACGCAATCCAAAATGTTGTAGTTCTTTTCAGGGGCCAAACCAATCTGTTGTTCTCCTGAATTTAACAGGCTAAATACCCCAGTACCTTATTTAGTACAGTAAACAAAGGAACTTCGTAGTGAAACATGTTTCCCAATTTCAGATCCAACTAATTATTTGGCTGCTGTAAAAAAATGGATATGCCATTTAAAGTTAATCGAATCTTCTTGGGGATAAGACTTGTCAGCATGATTTAATAGTCGGCACAACAGAAGAAATGTTCGAAGGACTACCACAATTTACGTTTTACCTACCATAACAAAATAAATTACAATTAGGTTGGCGACAGTATAACACCATAAGCTGCTTTTATTAACCCTCAACATAGACAAGCGCTTCACGTCTGCCATTTTGTTTCTCTCTTACCCGGCATTCCTTTCCACCCGTAATCTTATGTCCAGCCTCCGCGCTCCCGCTTTATTTAAACAATGATTATCCCGCGCGACAGTCATCCCACGCTTGGTAGAAATATCCACAACTCATTCAAATAAAATAAAAAAAACTACCTCTGTGTCTGATATCGCGTTATAAATTCATATTCTTACCAACGTGGTTTACTTCCACAGATAAACTTGATCAGGTACTTCACGACGCAGATACTACTGAAAGCATGGTCAATCAGGTTCTTTACAGAACCTTCACACATCAGCAAGGCTGCGAGAAAGCCCTTCTTCCAACAGGTCCAGAGGTACTGATAACAATTATATATATATATATACAATCATGTATACAATGTGCCCTCCCGGTTGTTACCATAATGGCTTTATGGCAACTCCTGAACTTGGACACAGGATGTACGGTATATATATATATATATATATATATATATATATATATATATATATATATATATATATATATAAATTTGTCACAAATGAAGACGAACCAATACTTTTTTGTCTGACACCTATATTTCGACCACATTTAGTGGTCTTCTTCAGGGTGAGTCACCCTGAAGAAGACCACTAAATGTGGTCGAAATATAGGTGTCAGACAAAAAAGTATTGGTTCGTCTTCATTTGTGACAAATTTATATTATTTTTATGAAAGACTGGATACGTGGATGCTTGTGACAAGTTTATAAATATATATATATATATATATATAACGCGTTCCAAACTAAAATATGGCATTACGATTTAGACAAATTCAGAGTAAATGCTAAGGTACACTACAAAAATTACTTATTTTTACGGATAAATTATCAACCTACCTCGGAAATTGGTTTTTGCACGTAGTAGTTTCTATAACCTCTACGGAAATTCGTGGAAAATTGACCAAAATTAAAATGTGAAGTTTCTTCGGAAAAGCCATTTCACCACTTTTTTAGTTGGATAATTTTTAATGTTTGCTCTTAATTGTAAAATCATGCTAAAACTGATAGGAGAGTTTTCTCTGTTTGCAAGGAAGCACAAAATTCTTTCGAGCGAATTTATGATTTTCATGAACTAAATTTAAAATCTGTTCAGAATAGCGTTCCGCCCAGATTCTAAAAATAGAATTGGCGTGCAGCATCATGGGATTGAAATGCGTGCAAACATTCAAGAACTATGCATGTAGCTATGAAAAAACAGGTGCTACGAAGCACTGTTCTTGGGTACAACTCGACAATTATCCACAACATGTACAAGAATCGCAAAAACTGGTGTTTCCGAGGCAGTCATTTTCAAATATTTGTCCGCATTTCGATCCCACAATGCAATGCTGCCAAATATGACGTCATCTGGGCGGAATGCTATTTCTGATCTCCCCCAAATCCTAAAAGACGTTTCGGAAATTCTGATCCCCCCGTCAATTACCGAACAAACACAGCTATATACATTGTACAACTTATTCTAAAAGGATTCAGAATTCAGAAATTCTGATCCCCCTGTCAAGTTAACCGAACAAAAACAGCTACTTACATCTATTTCTTAAAAAATTCAGAAATTCCGATCCCTCCGTCAGTTAACTGAACAAAAACAGCTTTATACATCTAATTCTTAAAAATTCAGAAATTCTGATCCCCCCGTCAGTTAACCAAACAAAAACAGCTATGTACACCGTACATCTAATTTTCAAAAATTCAGAAATTCTGATTCCCCCATCAATAACCAAACAAAAACAGCTATATATACCTACATGTATTTCTTAAAAATCCAGAAATTCTGATCCCGCCATCAGTTAACCGAAAAAAACCCCAGCTATATCCATCTAATTCTTAAAAATTCAGAAACTCTGAATCCCCCGTCAATTAACCAAACAAAAACAGCTATATACATCTAATTCTAAAAGGATTCAGAATTTTTAATTCCCATGTCACGAGTGAGGTGCAGGATTCAGTTTTTTTCTTACTTCTCTTTACCACTTGTTACTGGACAATTCTAATTAGAAAGGATTCAGAAATTGCGATGCCCGTCAATGAACTGAACAAAACTGGCTAAAAGGATTCAGAATTTCTAATTCCCATGTTACAAGTGAGGTGCAGGATTGTAGAAAATTAATTCAGTTTTTTTAGAACAAAGCATGATACAATGGGATGTGTTGTTATTCAATGATAGAATTATGACTTCCATCTCATTAAACTAGTTTTCTGCAGTTCCGCACCTCAGTGCATGTCACTTACATCATTTACATGTAACTTAAAACTGAAAGGAATCAGAATTCCTGACCTCATCACTTTACCCTTTCACTCCCAGAGACATGGAGACATGTAGTACAGTCCTAACTTTTGAGTCTGTGGACGAAATCCTACATTGTATGTACAGCAAGTACAGTACTTTCACATGATACAGTTACCATTTGGTTTCAATATTTTACAACATGAAATTTGATATTTTTCTTGAATTTTGATATTTGGCACTCTTGGGAGTTTACGAGTTAACTAAACAAAAACATGAGTGAAATTTGTGGTCCTCTCAGTTTGCTATCAACTTAAGCAGTTGAAAAAACAACCTGACGAAATTCAGGCTTCTAATTAAATCTAAAAGGGACTCAGAATTTTTGTTGCCTCCATCACTTAAACAAACAAAACTAACAGGAAGATCTAGCCTGTTTTTGGACGTTTTCTTTGTATTGTGTTTTTCCTCTGATGGTCACAGCAAGATGTCAATGATCCTTCTTTGGGCATGATCAACAGAGGTGGATCAACATACTGTCATACATGTACATAAATGGATGACCTCATTTGTAGTTCTGCTAGTGATTCCATTTCCTGAAAATCAGATCATATGGTATTGACTTTAAAATATTGACTTTAAAATCAGGTAGGGTAACCCTGGCAGGTGGGACAACTTTTCTCATATAAACACTTTGGGTCGCCTACACGAGACGAGACAGCTCAAATTGTTCCAGGAGCCTGTGTGTTTTGGGTCAGCGGAGACCAAAAGTGTAAAAAAATGGCATCCTGAGAGAAACTGGTGTGCTAGAGGGGACAGCTGTTACGACTCACAACTCCATACATGTATAAACACTCCGTAAAGTTGTCTCAGGAGGAGGGTTGTCTCGGGTACCAGAGACCATACATGTATAAATAGGGCCTAAATTTGCATTATGTGTACATGTACTTTTACTTGCACTGTTTTGAGTCACACTGGTCTGAGTTCATACCAGTCTCATATAATCAGCCTCTTAGTTTTTTGGCTCACTGTGAAATTACAACAAATCTGTTTTAAAAGAATGTTATTTAGGTTAAAATACAAACCAAAAACTGCAACAAATTGTTGCATGTGAACAACTAACTAGTAACTAAGGCTAAACTAAAGAATACCCGGCCAGGGTTTGAGCCAGGCCACGCCATTGCGCCAATCCCGCACTGCAATTTACAATATTCCTAGTTGCTTCATGCTACGGAAACCGGGTTATGCTCCGGCCGTGTGGGCCATCGTGGCCCGAGTGCGACTTTACCTTACCTATACTATATATATATATATATATATATATATATATATATATATATATATATATATATATATATAAGCAATAGAACACATTTTCTATGACTTCACCGGCGTAATAGAACCACGCGGGATGTTGGGAGAACACGAGAAAAGCTTGTAAACCACGAGCCGTAGGCAAGTGGTTTACAAGCTTTTCGAGTGTTCTCCCAACATCCCAAGTGGTTCTATTACGCCGGTAAAGTCATAGAAAATGTGTTCTATTGCTTTTATGAAATAACTATGAAAAGCGTTTGGAAAGAGAGAAATCTGTTGTAGTTTTGTGCCGATCAAGTAGCTTGTTCTCATAACATTCATCATATGACCGGGAAAAGCAATCAGAGCCGCTGAAAGAATGAACTTTACACGATGCCACTGACAAAGCTGCACTGACAAATTCACGGGTTCAACGAAAGTGATGAAAAGTTTTAGCGCTTTGAAATTCGTCAGTTGGAATTTATCAGCTGAAAGAAGAAAATATATTCAATGATTCAAAAGTTCTTTGAATGGGAAATCCAGAAAATTGTGTCCGGAATCTGCCGCCGCAAACATGAATGTACGAGGGAAGTTTGAAAGCCTAAAATTTTTATGGCGTATGTTGGATTCAAAGATTGCCTTCTTGTCAAGAATTTTTCAATTGGAATAAAGGTTAGTTCCAGAAACTCAGCTTCTGAAAATGTTTTCGACTTTATCCACTTACTTTGAAGTGTACAATGAAGCCCGTACTTCTCTACATTTTAAGTTCTGAATGAAAACTAAGCTCATTGTTTTTTAAGCCTACAGTTGAATTGTTTGATCATTCCATGCAAATAATTTGTTTAACCATAAACCTATAATTTTTGTTAGCTTCATTTTCTTCTTGCTAATTGATCACCCTTGCTTGGACACATGATCAGAATTTAAACTGCATCGGGTACAAAAGTATTCATTAAAAAAATTTCAAAAACAAAAACCATAAAGCGTAAGATAAATGGAATCGGCGTAAAATAATTATCCTAAACAACAAACCTATAAGCTTAAGCCTTGCTTTTTAATTCCACTGTGAAAATATGTCTTATTAAGAAGTTATCTTAGGATTTGTAGGAACATTTATAAACTTCAGTTCAGTGAATTTCAATCGAAAATTCCTCAGTTTGAAAGCCATTGTTTTCTCTTTGGGATCCATAATTTTTGAGCTTTCCACTAATAGCTAAACCTTCAGTTCAATGAACTTCACAAAGTACATATCGAGGTTGTTTTGATTGTCATTGATCGCTGCATGTAAGCCTTTCCAAGCCAATGTTAAATGAAAATATATTCCTGTTGTTGATATCAGTTTTAAAATATTAAAGCTTAGTGTTTTTTTGTCGTTAAGCCGGTTTTTTTGTTTGCGTGCGTGGGATTTTTTTTTATTTTGTAGGTTTGAGCAGCAACTTATCGGACTTATCGTTTACAAGAAACATATCTTCTCTTCTCATCTTCTAACAGACCACAATATGCAATAAGACACTAAACCGGCTCGAGTTGTGAAATTCTTTCTCTTCACGCTTGTGTTGATTCAGTGGAAAATTGAACTTTGTTTACTTAACAGTTTCGCTTGCGCGGTTTTCTATGAGTTTACCGGCACAATAGTTAATAGGTCTTTGGCCAATCAGAACGCGCGTAATATCTCAGTTATATATATATATATATATATATATATATATATATATATATATATATATATATATATATATATATATATATATATATATATATTATATATATATATATAGAAATAAAGAATATAGACTAGTTCAAACACATATATTTGCAACTCCGAGTTTCATGCTTCTCTCGAAGCAATCATCAGGCAACTGCCCAAAAATAACGGATACATTAAAGATATACAAATTTGAAAATTAGGAACAATACCTTCTAGCGTGACGTGTCAAGATACAATTGGTGATCAGCTTAAACAAATACGGTGTTCAATAGAAATTTTTTAGAATGTCTACAGGACGACGTCAGTTCATTTCTATTGTTGAGAGTTGACATTTCCGGTTTACAAATTATAAAGTACTTCTCCCATAAACACAAATTACATTTTTTGTTAATGTTTGAATACGATCTTGCTTGTTTCACAATTCGCCACTTAATTTCATAATTGACTTTTCTGTTCTTCAGGCTCCATATATATTTACTTAATTCAGTTGCGTTTTTGTAACGTTCATTCCTGAAAGAGCATGTGTGGTTTCTAAAACGTTCCTTAAATTGAGTGTCGCAAAGGCCAATATATGTTGCTCTTGTGTCTGGTGATGTGACCTCGGCTTGATAGATAATATTTCTCACGTTACAATTTCCGCTCATGGGGCAAGAGTTCTTCATTCGGCAATTATGAAATTATGAAATTAAGTGGCGAATTGTGAAACAAGCAAGATCGTATTCAAACATTAACAAAAAATGTAATTTGTGTTTATGGGAGAAGTACTTTATAATTTGTAAACCGGAAATGTCAACTCTCAACAATAGAAATGAACTGACGTCGTCCTGTAGACATTCTAAAAATTTTCTATTGAACACCGTATTTGTTTAAGCTGATCACCAATTGTATCTTGACACGTCACGCTAGAAGGTATTGTTCCTAATTTTCAAATTTGTATATCTTGAATGTATCCGTTATTTTTGGGCAGTTGCCTGATGATTGCTTCGAGAGAAGCATGAAACTCGGAGTTGCAAATATATGTGTTTGAACTAGTCCATATTCTTTATTTCTATACGAAGCTCTGGTTTATATCCATTGAGCACTTTTATAGCAGATGAAGAGTTCAATTTTTCCTTTGCTAGTTATATTTTGCTCCTATTTGTTGAGCACTCTGACCCATTCATCATCTATAACCATGGAGAAGATTAACCTGGACTACTCAACCAAAAACATCCCGCTGCCAACAAGAAGCGAATACATGAAAAGATTCATTGAAAAAACGGAACATTTCCTACGGCGAATGAGATGGACAGCTTTCCATTTTCTTAACCAAACGGAGGCATCCACAAAAGAAACATTCGGATTCAAGTCAAGTAACTCGCCGCCGAGAATTAACGAGCTGATACCCTTCGAAGAAGGAATGCTAAATCTCATCCAAAATATCAGTTTCAAAGATACGGCGAAATGCAACTTTCAGCGTAAATTAAACACCGATATCACAAACAAGATCAAGAAACCTGGTAGCCTCCTCATCCCCGCCGACAAAACAACAAATTATTATGCAATGGACATCCCGACCTATGATAAATTGATGAAAGAAAATGTAACCAAAACCTATAAAAAGTCTAGTGATAAAGTCGTAAAGAAGTTAAATGAACAGTCTGCAAAAATTGCAGAAAACCTTGATTTAGGTGATCGCATTGAGAGACTAGCTGAGAAGGAAGCATTCATTACTTTGAAAGACCACAAGACTTCATTCCATGACCACCCAACATGTCGCCTGATCAACCCTTCCAAGTCGGAAATCGGCGTGATTAGCAAACACATTCTCGATGAAATCAACACCGCTATTATTCAGCATACGCAAATTAACCAGTGGAAAAACACGTCCAGCGTCCTGAAATGGTTTGACAGCCTTGACCATAAAGAGACACTCTCGTTCATATGTTTTGATGTCTGCGATTTCTATCCATCTATCAATGAGAGGTTGCTTACCAAAGCGCTTAACTTTGCCAGCAATTACAGACCCATCAGCCCACATGAACGTGACATCATTATTCATGCAAAAAGATCGCTGCTGTTCAGCGATGACAACCCATGGGAGAAAAAATCATCAGACGACCTTTTTGATGTCACCATGGGTTCTTTTGACGGTGCTGAAACATGCGAGCTAGTAGGCTGTTACCTTTTGTCACGCCTTACTGAAATGTACGGGAACAACATCGGTCTATATCGAGACGACGGGCTTGCAGCGTTCAAGAATAAGCCGCAGGATATCGAGCGAATTAAGAAAAATCTGTGTAAAATTTTCCGCGATAATGACCTAAAAATTACAGTAGAAGCCAATATTATCCGTGTTAATTTCCTTGATGTCACCCTAGACCTCAAAAGTGGCAAGTATTATCCGTTCATGAAAGAGGGCAACACACCATTGTACGTCCATAAGCAGTCAAACCACCCACCGTCTATTCTGAGAAATATTCCTGATTCTATCAACAAGCGCCTCTCCGAAATTTCTTCTGACAAGGAATGTTTTGACAACGCCAAAACACCTTACCAAGAAGCTCTCAACAAGAGTGGATACAAGTACAAATTGTCGTACAACGAAGGAACCACCGAAGTACCGAGAGCCAACAGAAACCGCCGAAGAAACATCACATGGTTCAACCCACCATACAGTAAGAATGTCGAAACGAATGTAGGCAAATGCTTCCTCTCCCTCATTGATCAACACTTTCCTAAATCAAACCCGCTCCACAAAATCTTCAACCGCAACACTATAAAACTGAGCTACAGCTGCATGACCAATATCAAAAGCATTATCTCCAATCATAACAAAGTTGAAATTAATAAATCCTTAAAGCCCTCAGATGAAACCGAAACCGCCTGTAATTGCCGAATCAAGAACTCTTGCCCCATGAGCGGAAATTGTGACGTGAGAAATATTATCTATCAAGCCGAGGTCACATCACCAGACACAAGAGCAACATATATTGGCCTTTGCGACACTCAATTTAAGGAACGTTATAGAAACCACACATGCTCTTTCAGGAATGAATGTTACAAAAACGCAACTGAATTAAAGTAGTACGTAGAGGGAGTGGGTGATCCGGCCCCAGCTCCAAAGGCCCGAGAAACCGCTTATTTTGGGAACTCCCGAACGCCCGAGTACCTGACCCCCAGGGCTCATTGCATTCGCCCTGGGGGCCAGGCAACTCGAGCGTTCGGGAGTTCCCAAAATAAGCGGTTTCTCGAGCCTTTGGAGCTGGGGCCGGATGCACCCACTCACTCTACTACACAGTGATCAATTCTATACGACCCTACTTAACGATGCCTTTGCGTTACAGCCCCATTTCAAATAAGGGCTAGATTGCATGATTTAACGCATCCTGTGTGAACTGGGGGGTCGGCGTTGCCAATTGAAGAAATGTAAATCCCTTTGTATATATACACCCCCATGGATGCACCACTTCGCTTCGTTCAGAAACCTCAGGGTTGGCGTGACTGGCTTCACAGCTATAAAATGACTGTTCCTGTTGACTATCCAATACATGATCTCGATTTGTTTTATCAAGAGAACAAACCTGCTATAGTTCGAACTATAGTCAGAGAGATTACAGACCTTGACCCCAGCAAAGTGAATTTTACATTCTTAGTTCACTTTTCAAAGGAAGGAGTCGGCGGGACACAAAGAATCACCCACTACTTCAGTCAAGAGAACCCTCTCATAATAACACACTTTTATCAAGCAGCAGTCAATGGACAACTGCAAGCTGTTATCAACTCAAACAAGGAAGAAGTAGCCAGATGGGTAAACATGGGTTCAGGCTGGGTTATCGACAGAGTTGAGTACGTCTTTCTTGATTTCTCAAGATATCAAGCCATCAGAGGCGGCTATTATATCCATCTTCCTCCAAAGCTCAAAGCAAAACAGGCCATCATAAACGTCAAAAACAGAGATAATCGATGCTTTCGATGGGCTTTGCGAGCTGCGCTGTTCCCCACTCGAGATACGAAGCATTCAAACAGGCCAAGCAAGTATCCGACAGAGGATGGCTTAAACTTCACCGACATCTCTTTCCCTACACGCTTGCATCAAATCTCTGAAGTAGAAAAACTCAATAACCTCGCAATAAACGTCTTTGGCTGGCGTAACGGTAACACAACAGTCCTTAGAATCAGTGAAGTACAAGATCCTGATATAAGGCGAATCAACCTAATGCTGATAACCAATGAAATCAACACGCACTACTGCTACATAAAAAGCCTAAGCAGGCTTCTTCATAGCAATTATGAGGCAGGCCGAAAGATTCATTTCTGCGAAAGATGCCTTCAAGGGTTTTCATCGCAAGATGTTCTCAACAAACATCTGACTGACTGCAGAGGTATCAAAGGCAGGCCGGTTCGAACTGAAATGCCCAAAGATGGTGAAAACATCCTGCGTTTCGAGAACTACCAGAACCAGATGAAAGTGCCTTACGTTATCTACGCTGACTTCGAAAGTCTCGTTACAAAAATCGACACGTGCAAGCTAGACCGAAAGGAAAGCAGCACAACCAAAACATCAGTACATACGCCATGCGGGTTCTCTATGATGGCTGTTCGCTCTGATCTCAAAACAAAAGGCCCATACTTATACAGAGGTGAGGACACGGTTGAGGGGTTTCTCCATTACATACAATTGTTAGAGAGGGAGATAAGAGACGAACTTCATCACAAGAAGCCCTTATCAATGACAAGAGCAGACTGGACAGATTTCAACAACTCAAATTACTGCAGCATCTGTAATGAGGATCTCTACAAAGAGAACTTCAAGGACTCTATCGATCTCTACGATCCGAACACGGGAGTGTACGCCGGTCTTGTTCATCACAAAACCAACAAATGCTACACCAATGCATTTAAAACCTACATCCAAAACGAAGAAACAGGGTGTTTGGAGGCGTCCCCCTTCATAGGCCCAAGAAACAAAAGGCAACAAAAAAAAAGCCCATCTTCGAGCAAGTTGATTGCCTATTCTGCGGAGAATCTCTCGTACGAGACTTCATGAGAGACGCTGTTAGAGATCACTGCCACATAACAGGCAAGTATCGAGGCGCTTCTCACAAAGCTTGCAATATAAATCACTTCAGAATCAACCCGGAAACTGTTACAATCCCTGTTCTCTTTCATAACTTGAAGGGTTACGATGCACATCATATCATGAGTGGCATAGCTGAAGTACAATCTGATCTGAAGTGCATCCCGACAAATATGGAGAAGTACATTTCTTTCTCTCTGGGCAACTTAAGGTTTATCGACAGCTTGCAGTTCATGCAGTCGAGCCTCGATAGCCTGGTTAAATCAAACGAACCAGAGTCCTTTACAATCATGGCAAACCATCAAAAGGACCCCAATAAACTCAAGCTCCTTCTGCAAAAAGGAAACTATCCATACGAGTACATGGACTCTTGGAGGCGGTTTGATGAGAAGTCACTCCCAGAGAAGAGCGCGTTCTATAGCGAGCTCAAAAAGGAGCACATCAGTGATGAAGACTACACGCATGCGCAGAAAGTGTGGAAGACGTTCGAATGTAAAGACCTCGGTGAGTATCACGATCTCTACCTAGAGACAGACGTACTCCTTCTTGCAGATGTCTTCGAGAACTTCAGAAAAACATGCCTCAAGCACTACAAACTTGACCCTGCGCATTACTATACAGCCCCGGGCCTCAGCTGGGACGCTCTTTTGAAATACACAGGAATCAACCTAGAACTGCTCACAGACATAAACATGCACCTCTTTGTCGAAAAGGGCATGCGTGGCGGCATTTCAATGGAGAGCAGGCGCTTCTGCAAAGCGAACAACCCTTTTCTTGATGACCACAACCCAGATCAAGAAACAAGCTACATCATGTACTTCGATGCAAACAATCTTTACGGTTGGGCCATGAGTCAACCACTCCCTGTTGGCAACTTTCAATGGTGCCTAGTGTACCCAACACAACACCAAATCAGAAGTGGTCCCCAAACAGAAAGATTGGCTACATCCTTGAGGTTGATTTAGAATACCCCGAGGAGTTGCACGATGAACACAATGCCTATCCTCTAGCACCAGAGAAGCATAGAGTCGCAAAGTCGTGGATGTCTCCTTATCAAAGGGCATTGATAGAGGGGCATGCAGAGGATAAGACAGAGAAGTTGCTCCTAACCCTCAAGGACAAAGACAGATATGTTCTGCACTACAGGAATCTTTTGCTTTACCTAGAGCTAGGCATGAAGTTGAAAAAGATTCATCGAATCCTCAAATTCGAGCAAAAGCCTTGGATGGAGCCTTACATAAGGCTGAACACAGAACTCAGAAAGCAAGCCACTTCTGAGTTCGAAAAGAACTTCTTCAAGCTGATGAACAACTCTGTCTTTGGTAAGACCATGGAGAACCTCAGAAAACGCATTGATATGAGGCTTGTTCGCGCTAATGAGACAGACAAGTTGAGAAAGCTTATCTCAAGCACACTGTTCGCCAGAGCAACAGTCTTTGGTGAAAATCTTGCAGGGATTCAAATGCACAAGGATAAAATCTTACTCAAACGCCCAGTCTACACAGGCATGTGCATCCTTGATCTTTCTAAGACTCTGATGTACGACTTCTACTATAAGTACCTCAAGTTTAAGTACGGCCCACGCGTAGACCTACTTTACACAGACACAGACAGCCTGCTTCTAGAGATCAAGACAGAGGATGTCTACAAGGACATGGAGAATCGCCTCGAGGAGCTCTACGACACAAGCGACTACCCGAAAGACCACTTTCTTCACAGCCAGCTAAACAAGAAGGTCATCGGCAAGATGAAGGACGAGTGCGCTGGCGTCCCCATCTCTGAAGTGATCTCCCTGCGCTCAAAGATGTACTCAATCATGCTTGGCAGTCAGAAGAACATCAAGAAGGCGAAGGGCACCACCAAGGCTGTGACGAAGAAGGAGATCACACACCAGAACTACAAAGACGCCCTCTTCAGAAAGGAGACCTTCAAACACGGGATGGACATGCTTCGAAGCGTGAATCACCAGATCTATGGCGTTCATCTAAACAAGACAACGCTCTCGCCCTTTGATTCAAAGCGCTGGATAAAAGACGATGGCGTCTATACGCTTGCATATGGTCACAAAGACATCGGAGGCAACTGGGTACCCGGCGGCACAACCATCAACTCCTCACGCACAAACCCGCGCTTGGGGCTGTCGTACAGATAAAACACAACCGGCTCGTTTGGTTTGGTGACAACCTTCTCGATGTTGTAGACCTTCAAATACCAGATCGGATCTGTCGCCCGTCGACTACCCCCCTCAAGCTCACCGGGGTAATACAGATATCGCAAATTAACCCTAGGAGGGAGCTTCTTTTCCTTCTCACCCACAGGTCTAGCATATGAGGTTGCGGGCTTGGCCGAGGTTGCCTTCTCTTTGATTGCTTGTGCAGGCTTCTTGCCAGTTAATCTGGTTACTTCATTGTTCAAGGCCGAGACAACATCTGGCAATCTTTTAACCCAAGCAGTCGAACGGCCAGAGGGCAGATTCATTTCAACTGCGTACTGGTAACCAAACAATCGTTCAGCCAGGGTTCTGTTGAATCTTTCAACAATCCCTTGGTCTCTGTGGATATCAACGCGCCCACGGCGAATGGTTGTTTTATGGGCTCCAGTCTCTTTTTTTTTTCACAGCTCCCATAAACTCTGTCCCCGGGTCGACTTGCAACAGTTGTGGTCATTTCAAAGGCCCACGCCTATATACCCGGGCCAACGCCTTCGAAACTTCATCAGACTCTTTCGAAGTCAAGGGCTCTGCTGCTTTGTAGCGGCTAGCCACATCAACAACTGTCAAAGCATATTTGTAAATCTTTCGCCCATGAGGCAGTTTGTCGTGTGGCAAAAATAGTAGATCAGCTTGATGCACAGCATTAGGAGTCTGGACATCAAACTTTGGGCGAGGGATGTGGCGTGGTGCAGGGAGGTAAACTTGCCAAAGGGCTTGTTTGGCCAGCCATTTCTTTGCAACCCCTTCTGAGACCTTAGCCGCCTCAGCTAGCTTTTTTACAGCGGCAAGACCTTTCCAATAGCCTTTGGGGCTGTAATAGATCTTTGAGAGTTTGACCTCCATAGGGGATGGTATATACTTATGCATTGTGTTGTTTGTTTACAAAAAGCGATAGGCCGCATACCCACCCGCAAGCAGGGTGCCTCCAATGAACGCAAGTTCACCAGTCTGCTGTTGTTGGCTGGGTTTATAGAAGTCTGAGAATTGAGGCTCTTTATAATCTTTGGTTTGTTTATCAGGTTGCGATTTATGCATCTGGTTATACAAGACCAGGGCTTGGTCGGTGGTTTGAAAGTTTTGGCTAGCTTGGTGTTTTATCCGATCGTTGGCTGCAATCCAGTCGAGGAGCTTAGTGCGGTCCTTCTGGTATTTGGCGTAAGCCTCTTGGTATTGTTCCAGAGCTTTGTCATGCCGGATTTTCTCATCCATTGCTGCCTTTCCGTTATCACCAGACAGATATTTCGCGAGATAATTGCCGCCAGTGAAAGCTGCAGCATTCAAAACAGCGCCAAGGGCCATTATTGCAATGCTGGCCATTGTGGTGGTGTGTATACATATGGTTTTTACATGGTCTGGTCCTCAAGATATTTCTTCAGCGCGATGCTGCCAGCCATGAAGGCTGTGAACTTGACGTAGTTCATCAAGCTTGCACTGGGGTTGGCAGTGAAGTTTTCTTTGATGGTCTTTTTACCAATCCAACCAATACCAGCGACAAGGCCAGTTATTGTTGCGGCGTCGAGGATAGACTTCACAAGCTTATTGTCAGCCATGGTTTGTGTGTGCAGTATACATATGTGTTTGTTTTTTATTCCATTTTTTTTTATTCCTTGTCTTACCGGAATTCGAGATGGGGGTTGTTCTGGTGGTGGGTCGGTGTGTTTGCAGGTGTTGCTGGTGGTTTGTGGCCAAGCTTTTGCATTATGGCTTCGCGTTGGTAATACACACCCATAACAGAGACAATCAACCCTCCAACCCCCAGAATATAAAAGATTGAGTTGCTGTTGGTGTCACTTGTTGTGTCACTTGTGGAGGGTTGGTTTGCAGCACTGGTGTCACTTGTTGAGGGTGCGGGCTTTTGTGCTTCGGCCTTTTTCTTTGCTTCACGGGCCAGGCGGTTGCGTTCTGCTAGCCTTTTGCCAGAAGCAACGCGGCCGGGGTTCTTTTCTATTGCCGGCTTTGTTTTCGGGGCCTCAGAGGTAACACGTGCAGGTGTTGGAGTTTGAGTTTCTTCAGGGATCGCCTCGAGGGGTGTGGCCATAGTGGATATATATATATATATATGATTTGAAAATTTGACAAGTGTGCTGACAGGTTCCGCCCAGGTTCCGCCCAGGTTCCAGCCAGGTTCCAGCCAGGTTCCTTCGAGGTTGCCGTGAGGTTGCCCCAGGTCCCAGCCCAACTTCATCAAAGCCCTCAAGTGGATAGCCTTCACTGTCTCTGCTTGGATGTGTGGGTTGTGGTTCCAATTCTATTAAGTCAGGCTTGTGATCAGGCTTTCGTTCAAACTTGACGTGTTTTGTTGTGATAAGAGCAGCATTGGCAAGCGCCAGCCATCGTCCGCATCTCAGGGCAAGACCTCCAGCAAGATTTGACAGCTCCTGGTAGATGATGTAATCATTTTTGAGTTCTTTCTGTAATTCCTTGACATCATCAAGGTCGACCACCATGCCAACTCCTTTGGACACGAGCATTATGGCTGAATCAACTAGGGATTCTGTTGTCTTGTTGCCGACATAGGCCTCGTATCTTTTGAAGTACTTGTCAACGTCCTTGTCTGACAGGCGCTTGACATGATCGTGTGTAAGCTGCACGCCGATAGATTCTTTGGCCTTGCCGGTTCAAACAAGGATTGCCAGCTTCTCACGTTTGGCAGGAATGCCATCGTCACACACGAGCCCTGTGGGAGGTGAGGTATCAGGGGCAGCCTCCAGCATCTGCAGTACTTCGCTGAAGTCGACCTGGTCTTCAGCTGCTTGTGCCATCATCAGGGGTATATATGTGTTTTTTAATTTTCGATAATTATCTTGATGGTGGGTAAAAGAGTTTCAATCTCCCGTATAAGCCCCGAAACCGCAAGGAATATCTGTTGAGAAGCAAAAAGCGCATATCTTCCTTACTAGCGGCTTTGATAATTTTGTTTTGCGCATTAAGTGTATGTTTGTGCAATTCATCCAAAAGCTGTGAAAGCACCGTGAGCTTGTGTAGGCTGGTTGGTGCATCCATGGTATATATTTGTGTTTAAACCTTGTACTCAATTCCATACGGGTGCATCAAAGAGAAAACCAGGTGGGAAAACTTGCGGGATTTGAGTCTTGCGATAAGCTCTTTGTACTCCTCATGGGAGAGCTCGCCGGCATAGTCTTCGAAGATGGCCTTAGTTGTCTTGCTGGATGGTGTGTAAAAGAGCACGAGCGCTGCGATGTTGTCACGATATGGCTTGGCAATGCTGGTAAACTGCTGTGTCAAGACCCACACAGATATGCCGTTATGTCTTGCGCTGAACCCCAGATTGACCAGCTGGCTCGTACGGCCTTTGACATCTTTTGAGGCGGCGCAGTCATCGAGAATGAATAAAGTGTTAGTGCCTGTGAAAAAGAAGCTCGCCTCCTTCAACCAGTCTTCGATTTCATGCTGTTGGCAGATAATCACAAAGATGTGCGGATCGCGGTCCACGAAGCCATCGTAAGTCTTGTTCTAGTCAAATGTGGGGCAGAATAAAACAATGTAATCAAAACAACCCCTAAAGGGGCCGCGCAGTTGATTTAGAAGATACTGTGTCTTGCCAGAGTTAGTGGGGCCCACGATTAGTGCATTGAATGGCAGCTTTCTTGGGTCCATAGCCAACGCCTATATTAGTTGGTTTGCAAACAATTGGTTCATGTGTGGGTGGGGAGGGCGCCTTTGTCAGAAGTCTTTCTATTTCATTGTATGATAAGGGTCTGGTAGATGGCAGGGGAGTCGGCTTATCATAGAAGTTGATCTTGCTTGTAGCCATGGTATATATATATATATATATATATATATATATATATATATATATATATATATATATGCGTGTCTTAGTACTGTACAGATTCCAGCTGCCTGCTAATGATGTTCAACTGTGAGTCTGAGATGGTGAAGATGTGGCAGTTTGCATTTCCCGAGCCTGTGCCGTTTCGTTCAATCTCGAGTTGCACGCCATCCTGTGTGTTGACTAGCCGTTGGCCGTTGCCTTGCAGAGCTGGGTCAGCCATGGACCGCAGGTCAATCCAGAGACCAAACTTGTTGCCTGTGAGATATTTGGTCAGGTTCATGTTGGGCCTGCCGCGCGTGTGAAAGTGTCGGGAGATTTCACTCCACATGTCAGTACCGGCGATACCCTCGTTGTAGACCCTGTTTGGAACCCCATTTACGGTTACCTTCACTTTGGTGATGTCGGGATTGAAATAGTTCTCAGAGTCCCTTGCACCCGCAGCATAGGGGTTGATGAACAGCAAGAGGATGCCCTTGAGAGACCGGCGCTGTGGGTTAACTGGAAGATTCATCCGAGTGTCCCCGCTTTTTGAGAAGGGATGCACCCGATCTTGCATTACGAAGTCATAGGCGAACCCCTTGCCGCTAGTATAAGTACTTGTTGCTTCGTCGGCCAGCTCCTTACTTCTGATCGTTTCATACTCCAGCTGGATGTTTTCCAACTTGTACACGAGCTTGCTTGTGTCTGAGCCTCGGACAACTTGGCTTGCGGGGGCTAGGGTTAGTTCGAAGACCAGATCACTGTATAGGGCCTGAGGGTACATGATTCCGTGATCAGTTAAGATTTGGTGATCCAGTTTGATGCGATACTTATTCTTGTATATTGTCTCCAGTTTGTTCTCTGCATCCACGCCGGAAGTCTTCTTGTCGCCAGCAGCAGATCGAATCTTACACAAATCCACACTCTGGATGCCCTCCATAACCATGTTGTCCCGCTCATCGGTTGATTTGAATAGGTCTTCGAAGATCTTATAGATGTCGTACCCAACTGTGTCCTCGACGGTGGTGGCGCCAAACTTTACAACGAACCTGTCCACCAGGGCCCGGGAAACATTTTGCACGAGAAAGTTGTTAGCGTGGCCCCCGGCTAGGTTAATGTTGAACACAAGTGCAAGCGAGCCGGACACAAGGACATCATGCTCGCCCAGCTTGGGCACCGAGACGTACAGTGTCTCGCCGGGATTGGCCTCAGAAGGGTTGAATGTGATGCGCTTAACGGTTCGCTCTGCCTTCATGGCACCCACTGTCTTTTCACTGTGAGATGGAAGTAGATTCGGTTGCACAGCCATGGTATATATTTGTGTTTTTTAAACTTATATTTATATATCATCATGGCAGAAGGCGGATATGATAAACCTGACGAGGCAACTGACAGAACCCCTCTCATCCCAGACACATGGGATGACGAGGATGCTGATCTTGAAACTTGGTTGAATCAAATGTCAGAAGAAAAAGAAAAACAAGAATTCAGTCGATGGGCCCAGGACCAAGACACCACGCAACCTTTTGAACCAGAGGCTGCTTCCACACCATATGGCGAACAAGTGCCATTGGCAACAAGAACAAGGTTGCCCCCAGAACAACAAGGCTCCCACACTGAAGAAACCTCTTTCATTACAGGGGCTCCTCAAAATCGGCACTTGTTAACAATGGATGATATGGCCTATTACGAGGTTAAGAACGAGTTTTCCAGCGCAGACAGAATTCAACTTAATTTTCGGTACGACCCGAAACCAAAATCAGGTGGGGCTATCATCGAGGTAAAATATCATACCAGAGACAAATGATATCCTCTTTACACAAAAAGCCGTGGGGCTTCGAAAAGACTCTCAACGCCTCTCTTCCCAAAGAGATCAAAGCTGCTCTCGGAAAGTCTTTGACTGAAGAGTTCAATGAGACAAATGCTGCATTTGAAGCAACTCAAAAAGAACTGGAAGCAAAACAAAATGAACTACAACAAATGGAACAAAAGGATGCGGATGCACAAAAACTTCGCCGCGACACGGATGCCCTCAGAAATAGAATCAAAGAGATTGATGACCAGATTCAAGAGAAGGAAGATGCACATGGGCCGCTGAATACGGAGGAAATACAAAGACTAAAAAATGAAAAGAGAGCTGTTGAAGCTGAGCATCAAGCTAAACGAAAACAACTGGACAATGCGCAAAAAACTGCCCAACAAGCAGACAAACTAAAAAAACAAATCGACAAACTAAAACTTGACAGTAGGGGCTTTGAAAGACGCCGAGAGGAGCTTAGAGGAAAACAGGACGCTGTGAAACCACTGGACGAACTGAAACAGAACAAAGAGGAGCTTGAACGGCAGAACGCTGAAGACAAGCGCGTCATAGAGGATGAGAACACTTCTCCCTCTGAAAGAGAAGCCGCGGAAGCCCGGGTTGCTGAACGTGAAGAAGAGCTAGCAAGGGTCAACACAGGAATTGAGGTGCGTGAAAG
Source organism: Cladopsammia gracilis (assembly GCA_022457155.1). Classification (NCBI taxonomy): domain Eukaryota; kingdom Metazoa; phylum Cnidaria; class Anthozoa; order Scleractinia; family Dendrophylliidae; genus Cladopsammia; species Cladopsammia gracilis. The sequence goes on from JAJGOT010000070.1 coordinate 1,835,282, forward strand.
GGGCATGTCTTTGAGAGCCCGGGTTAGAGAAATCTTCAAGAAATACGGATGGACCCTGCAAGCGATTGTTCTGGCAGCTGGCATCACCATCAGCGCTGTGGTACTCGCCACCTTGAACACCCTTGCAAAGGCCACCAAGGCTATTGGAAATGGACTTAAAGAGCTTGGCAAAAAGGCAGCCAATGCCCTGCCTGGCTTGATTGGCTCAATTGTGAGTTTTATCTTCAAAGCTGCTGGGTCGGTCATCTCCTTTCTGGGTGAACACGCCTGGCTGCTCATCCTTGCCGTGGTTGCCTTCCTTGTTGAAAGGGTCACCAAGCATGCGAAGTCTTGAACACTTATCTAAACAAAACGATAACGCCTGCTAAAGAAATCGCACCCGCACCAATGAGTACCTTGTTTACGTGATGTGAGTCGGGCTGTAGAGTGGGTTGTTGTGTGGGCTGTGGTGTGGGCTGTGGTGTTGTTGGGGCTGGTTGTGGTGTGGCCTTTGCGATGCCCTGTGCCTGTGTGGCCTGTTTATGTACCGGGTTTGATGGATGACTGTTTGGTGGATTTATTTTTGTTGGTCCCCCATCCATGGGGCGAAGGGAGGCTTTTTTTGTGCCCAGGTTAACATCGTTGTTCACACCCAGCTTCATACCTTGCGTTGCCTCCTTGAGATTGTTGTTGTACCCCACCACGCTCTCTGTGTTGATAATCATGCGTGATGGCATGAGCCAGCTTCCAGGCGCTGTCGCAAAGTCTAAGCGCACTTTCGTTGCTTGGATGGCAAGCTGATATTGCTGTACGCTTGTTGCGATGTCGTTCAGTATTATGGCCTCCTCTAGATGGGTGAGGAATACTCTCTGCGTTTCGAACGCCCGGCCTCCTCTTCCAATGATGCTGCTGCGGGTTTTGGCTTGTGAACCAAGAATGCAGGACACAAAGGCCTCGATTGATTGCTTCATACGCGCGAGCCCTGGCTGTGTTAGCCCTTGTGCATAATTCGGCACAAAGTGTTCAAACTGACTAACCGCGCCTTGGTCGTTACGAACGAAGTATATGCCGTTTGCGCGATACTTTGGGTCTTTTCTGTTTGTCACGCGCTCGTCATCAAACAGGGCTAGATCGGGATCAGGATAGTTGTAATCAGTAGAACTGGGCCCATCATATGCGACCCAAATGTACACATTGCCAAGCCCGTGATTTTTGCCGTATGTGAAACGGAAGTCAGAACTGGGGTCTACACGGAACTCTTGGCAAATCCTCTTGTATTCGTCGATGTTAAACTTGTTGTCTTTCTGGTTGAATGTAGGGTCGTCTGGCAAAGCACTCACGCTCTGTTCCCCACCCAGCTTGTAGAGTATTCGTCTTGTTGTGAAATATACGTGAAACCTGTAAAATCACCGTAGCTGCGGGGTTAGGGAGAGAGTAGAGTTCTTATCAAACAGAAGGTCACGCGAGATCCCGCAGCCGGTTGTTGCACACCACAAGGCGAAGTTCAGTTGTTGTGGCCAGAAACTCATTTGCGGGCTGCCGAGCCACTTTCTCCCATATTTCGCAGTTGTGAACGAAATCTGTGTGTCTCTGAAAATGTTTCTGTATTTCGTTGTGAAATAATCAGTTGGCGTGACATAGATCTTTTGCGCTTCGTCGTTTAAGACAGAGCCAATCATCATGTCTTTGTCGATTGAGGTGGAGAATTCAACAGCAGGGATTGGCTTTTGTGTGTTTCGGTTTAACGTCAACTGATAAGGGAAACCGCCAATATACTCTAAGCCAAGGGCGTCTTTCAGGGCTTGTGTCCAATTCTTGTGCGGTATGTCTGAGGGCATAGCCCATGAGCCTTGCCCCTCTGGGAAAAGCACTACTGCTGAGGCTTTGTGCTTTTCGTCGAAAGAAACTTCTGTTGTAAATCTTGACATATCAGCGTGCGGGAAACGCCTTTTGAAGTCTGAGATAGCCTTAGCCTTGGCGGCTGTAGAGAGTTTTGTAGCCTCCGGAGAACTCATCCAAGCCAGTTGCGGATTTACTGTGGGTTGTGTTTTTCTAGGGTGTTGATAGAGGGGATTTTGGGGACGAGGAAAAAACGGGGGCGGAGGTCCGTAATCGTGACCGCCAATGTCTAGACCGACATTTGAACCAGGATTAAATCCGCCAGGGCGTCTGCCAAACATGGTTATATAAATATAATTTAAATATATATATACAATCATGGTTGTGTTAACAATCGTCGCACCTTCGAATCCTCACACCATCTACTTCGATCACCCGCTTCAGAAACCGAGTTACATAAGACTTGTCTCTTGTTCTTTTTACAACTCTGGGCATAATTTGAAACAAAGAGGATAGATAACACTGTTTAAAAATGGGCCCAGTAAAGAAGGAACCGTAATGAGACTCCTTCCAGGACATTACACTCTTGACTATTTAGCAAACGAACTAGAAAACGTATACACTGGGGTCTATTCTGATTATAAACTAGCAATTGAGACAAACACACCACTACGGTAGATGATTATTTTCAAAGAATACACGGAAGAGGTGAAACTAGATCACGATCTGTCTGAATTGCTCGGTATAAGTGCTAAGTTGCTGTGGCCAACAACATTCGTCAAGAGTTTGACTTCACAAAGCACTTACTTTATCCACTGCGATCTGGTTGATAAAGAACAGAACCTGTTCAACGGGAAGCCCTCAACTGTTTTGGCTAAATTTGATCTTCGCGGAAAGCCATATGAGAAAGTTTTCTATGAATCAACACAGCAGAACCTATTGCGTGACGTCTCATCTGGTGATTATGTAAACAGCATAACTCTGTCTGTGAGGGATGAGAACAATAACCTTTTTGACTTCAATAACAGACCTCTTGAATTTGAACTTGAGATCAATTAAAAAATATATATATATATACAAACGATGAGCTCGGCTAACGTGTTGCCATCAGCCCCTGAATACAACGAGTCTCAATCACTTTACCCAGCCTTATCCAACGGCGAAGACTTCAGACTCAAGAAAATCTCTGACTTGCAAAAGGAGCTTGAGTCGGAGGCTAATCATTACAGGCAAGTTGCTAAGAAATACAAGGGAACACACACAATTGTTCACGGAACCGCAGTAAGTTTTGGTTTCATTTCTACAGGCTTGTCTTCAGCCACAATCGCCACAGCGCTGAGCGGAGTTGGGCTCGTTGCCAGCCCTGTTATTGGGGGTGTTGCTGTTATTACAAGTTTTTCAGCGGCCAGCCTCACTATGCTTAGCAGACGGCTCGAGAGAAAAATTACTAAACACGAGAAAATACACACACTCGCCCTTGCTAAACGAAACTCTGTCTTTGAGCTGGTTTCAAAAGCTCTAACTGACAAGCGAGTCAGTGATTCAGAGTTCAAAATAATCCTCCGTGAAGTTGAGAGCTATTATGAACTTAAGACCGAAATACGGTCTGGTGAAGCAAAGGCCACCAAAGTAAACAAGCAAACTCAAACTCCAGATCTTGAAAAACTCAGAGGCGAGCTTCGCAAAGAAGTCAAAGAAGAATTTCAAAAAAAACTCAATCGTCTTGCTGCCGTGTCCAAGTCGGATTTGAAAGAGTAAACTCGGGTTTCTCGCTTTATCTAACAAAAGAACGCAATTGTGTGACAAAGCATGACACATGGCATGACATTGTGCGTGACTGTCACGCGTGACACACAACGAAAAGGGACAAAACCCTAGTCAGGGGGTGCTCTGGTGGCTGTTTCTGTTTGCCTAGCCTAGGCTAGGACTTTAACTCCTGACAAGGGAGTTGTCATTTCCCATTTAGCCTCTGGGAGCGAGGTCGAGTTCTCCTAGGAGATCTCTGGTTGAGCACCCCCTGTATTAGTTGGGCCGGGGCTGGTTCACCAGGAGGTCACTAACTGACTCAGCAACCCCACTACCCCTGGTCTGAGACATCGCATTAGCCGTAAGCAGGATTCAGTGGTGGCCAACCACACCTCCCTGAGCTATACCGAATTACAGACTTAACATAATATATGGTGCGAAAAGGTCTTATATTCGAGCAAATTGCCGTGCTTTCACATGTGGTAACTCATAAAGAACTACGCATGCGCAAATATTGAACATTTACTATGGCCGAAAAGTTGCATTTTTCTAAATACGGCCTTTACATAATGATACCGGAAGTCACGAGAACGCCCAATTGAAAAAAACAATTCTATTGTTTAAGCATGACTGACTTCACCACACGGTTCAATGAACTTGACAAAGAACACAAATTTGCCATACTTCGCTCGCTATACGGCAGCGATTACAGAAAAGAAATACACCGCTTGTGCCTGCCGGACAAACGTTATCAGATCTACGAAGATATGGGGCAGGCAGAGATGGGTAAACAATTTCTACAAGAATATAATAACGACTTGCAGCGTGAACGTTGGGCTCGAAGATTTCTGTCTTGTTATTCTTGCGGTGGCTCATTTTTACGATCAATCGATTCTTGTGAACTTTATTGCAAAAAATGCGGTCGTGTGGAAGTGGTAGAGGATTATGCTCCGACATATACGGATCAAAACGTTTTTTACAAGCCAAGGCAAAGGCAATGTTATGCGTTTGGGTATGCTTTTAACCGACTTATAAAAATGTTCAAATTGCTGCCTGTGAAATTAACTCTAGATCAAATCAATGACACGAAACGCATCTTCAAACATATAGAAGCTCGGCTTCCGAGAATCTCTTATACGTTTGTGATCTACAAAATCCTGAACATTACAATACCGCTTGAAGCACAGCAACGAATGATTGTAAATTGCCTGATACAACAGATGTCAAACAATATGATAATTAAAAACGAACATTTATGGGACAATGCTTTCAAAGATCTGGAGTAAGCGCTTCCGCTTTCTCAATAAGAAAGGCTTCCAACATGGCACTGTCATCGCCGATGTTGTCTTCAAAAGTTTTACCAGGTATGAGTTGTTTTTGCTTTGATAAATTTTCATGTATTTTTTTGCGAAGCCTTGCCAAGTTCTCGTGAAAGCGCTCGACCTTCGGTTGAATATTGTTCAAGAACCCCTCGTGCTTGACAATTTGAAGCTCTGTTGAATCCCTCAATTTCAATGCAAACAAAGCAACCGGCTTCGGCCCCTCGTCTGGAGTAAGGAGAGCCTTTTTCATTCTGATGTAACGCAAAAACTCCTCGTCTTCGTACTGTTTGCTGAACGACATTCTAACCGCACCGTAAGAACACCATAGTTCTTTCTCGGCTATTGAAGCCATTATTTGCTCAAATGTTTGTGTTTGTTTAAGAGCGCCAATATCAATAAGTTCAGCTTGATTGCGTGTTAGCTTGTGTTTTGAAAACAAATAACAAATGCCCCAAGCAAGAGCTGTGTGCCCTTTTGTCTGGTAAATATTTCCGCCGTTTAAAAGATTATTATGATTCAAACTTGGCTCTATCTGTTGTAGAGAGCACATTCTGAAGTAAGAATCAACGAAAAGACCTTTGTTGACCATAGATCCGCTAAAACAAAGACCCGTTTGTAGCTGGGTTGCATAATAACTAGGCACTCGAGACATAGCTATTTTACGCTTGAAAGGGCACTTAAACTCCAAAAGAATTACATTGCTTTCTTTGTCAAGGTAATAGCCATAGGGGCTGCATGTTACCTTTCGAAACAATGCGTGATCTGTTGCTAGATTAAGGGATATAGAATAAGCAAATACTCTAGCAGAGTGCTTCTGCTCAAAGTATTTACGAGCTAGCGGCTCGAACAGATTGCCCCAGGTACAGGCCGTATTATTGTGCATGTCGGCTGGCTGTATTTTCTTTAGAAGCAAGCTCTTTGGTGTTTCAAATGGCGAATCGCCTGTCAAGGCTGCAATTTCTGATGCCCCAATTGTATTTTGTCGGTAGCTCACCCAGTCGGCGCTCTTTTGTTTCAGACCAGTGTTCCTCGATTTGAGAAAGTTCAAGAACGCTTGTGTTGTCGTCATCATTGATATACGAAGGGAAAGTGTTTTTTCAATTGGTGATACGTCGCAGCGATGTATCCGATGGATAATGTTGTTTTAAAAGTTCAAGAAGGGCACACTGTTCTAATGCTAATTCTTCTAAGAACTGATTTGTATATTGATCTGCATGATAAACATATTCAAAAGGTTCTTCTGTTAATTGCACTCTTGGGCCGCCAGTCCTCCATATATAAACTCGATGGTTTCTTTGAACTTTGTTCTGCCTCATAAGACTTTTTTTCCCACGACCCATCATGTATATACAGGGATGGTGGTTTCTTCAATTGGTGGTCTCGTGTCGGGCCTGCATTCACAAGCACTGAGTAGTAGAAGGAGTGGGTGCATCCGGCCCCAGCTCCAAAGGCCCGAGAAACCGCTTATTTTGGGAACTCCCGAGTTAGCGGGCCCCAGGGCGAATGCAATGAGCCCTGGGGGCCAGGTAACTCGGGAGTTCCCAAAATAAGCGGTTTCTCGGGCCTTTGGAGCTGGGGCCGGATCACCAACTCCCTCTACTACTATAAGGTAAATATATATGGAGCCTGAAGAACAGAAAAGTCAATTATGAAATTAAGTGGCGAATTGTGAAACAAGCAAGATCGTATTCAAACATTAACAAAAAATGTAATTTGTGTTTATGGGAGAAGTACTTTATAATTTGTAAACCGGAAATGTCAACTCTCAACAATAGAAATGAACTGACGTCGTCCTGTAGACATTCTAAAAAATTTCTATTGAACACCGTATTTGTTTAAGCTGATCACCAATTGTATCTTGACACGTCACGCTAGAAGGTATTGTTCCTAATTTTCAAATTTGTATATCTTGAATGTATCCGTTATTTTTGGGCAGTTGCCTGATGATTGCTTCGAGAGAAGCATGAAACTCGGAGTTGCAAATATATGTGTTTGAACTAGTCCATATTCTTTATTTCTATACAAAGCTCTGGTTTATATCCATTGAGCACTTTTATAGCAGATGAAGAGTTCAATTTTTCCTCTACTAATCACAGAGAAGAGAGGGAAGATGGGAAAGAAGAGCATGGGCGACAGAAAAAATACTTTGTGATTTTCGGGCTGAATTTGGGTCATAAAAACCCTTGTTTGGGCTATTTGTAGTGAAATTGCTGTAATTTTCGTTGACCACCTTTGCAAAAATCCAGGTATATACATAGATATATATATATATATATATATATATATATATATATATATATATATATATATATATATATACACCCGTTTGCAAAAAAATGACATTTTTAAAAAAATAGAAATTTATATATATATATAGCTATTGTGTTCGCATCACAAATGTGGTGACAGACGGTAGCTACCTTTTCACAGTGACTACAATACCCTTTGCAAAGTGTTCATTACAGCAGGCGTCCGTTAATCCGCACCATTGTTCACGGAAAACATTATTGAATAATTTTACAGATTAAATTATTCAATGCCTGAATATAAACAAATGAGCAACAGACAATTTATTAACTCGAGCCTTTGCTTCTTTTGAGGCATTGCGGATAGCAACGATCTTCGTTGGAGACTGTGAAGCAAACAAGTAGTGGAAAATAGACGTTCTTGGATACAAAAATCACAACAGTTTAAAAAAGCATAGGACAAATATGATACATTTGTTCTCTTTTTCAGATCGAGAACATATTGGGGGCTACTTTTACCATCTATTTTCCACTACTTTTTTGCTGCATTGTCTCCAACGAAGATCGTTGCTATCCACAATGCCTCAAAAAAAGCATAGGCTCTAGACAATAAATTGTCTGCGGCTCATTTGTTTATATTCAGGCATTGAATAATTCAATAATCTTTAAAATTATTCAATAATGTATTCCGTGAACAATGGTGCAGATTAACGGACGCCTGCTGTAATGAACACTTGGCAAAGGGTATTGTAGTCACTGTGAAAAGGTATCTGCCGTCTGTCACCACATTTGTGATGCGAACACAATAGCTATATATATATTTCTATTTTTTAAAAATGTCATTTTTTTGCAAACGGGTATATATATATATATATGTATATGTATATGTATATGTATATGTGTATATATATATACATATATATATATATATATATATATATATATATATATATATATATATATATATATATATGTATAGACCAATCTAGGTGGTTGTCATGCTGGTCCAGGTGAAATTTAGAAATGTTGATTTCGATAAGAGAGGGAAACCCGGTAACTCAGAGGAAAAAAACTCTTGGACAAGGAAAGAACAAGCAACGAAACTTAAAACAATTATTAGTCATTTCTGGGAATGAACAATTCAGTTCTGGTTAACGTTATTAACTTAGATTGCGGTTTAAGACAATAAACCGAGCTCCACATGTGTTAATAAGTGGGTCATTTTAGGGAGATAAATAATTTTCCAGTCTGATTCATCGTTAGTTTTCAGTATGCAACGTTTAAATATTGGGGTTGGGAAAAAATGAAATAGGTTTAGGGCGCGATTTTGTGAAACGCCGCCTAAACTTAATTAGTACCGATAGTCTATTTCCGTATCTAATTCATTTTTTTGTCATAATGAGATAGACATAGTAGTATAGTAATGATATTTATGTTCAATCCAAAGGCATGGGAGACTCACGAAGCCATACTAGTTGATGAATTCCTTATCGCACAACAACCATTCCTTCGTAAATCAGTATACAAACTTACACAGTATGCAGGTGCTAGATACAAAAAAGAATTTTCTAGCAGATTTCCACACTTTGAGGTAAGTATAACGATCTGATTCATGTTGAGTTTAAATAGTTAATGGAAGGCTTGTGATGACTATAGGTACTGTAACTTAGAAATGTAAGTGAGTAACAGTAAATGGAAATCTCATTCTCAATTAAAAAATGGCAACCACAGGATCATGCTGCACCATTGTTTTGATAAATCCTCACTAATTATGCATGGATTGCTCCGTACAAAACAGCCGAACTTTGCTTTCATCCTTAGATCAGCCTTAATTATAGTATTTCCCCATCTTCTTGGTTCTAATAATCCTATTCACTCGCGATTAATTATGCACTTACAATTTTAACAGGAAGTCGAGTTACTTAATGATTTTTTTCTTTACAGATAATGATTCTAGAAACTGGGGAGACGAGATGGCTTGGAATGGGAGTGGTACACGAGGATTTCGGTACGAACCATTTTCCAGGATGGTTTGACGGAACTGTGGGATACCATACAGATGACAGTATAATATTTGAATCAGGACAGAAAAAACAAACTTTAGGTATGTGAACTGATCGGCTTAGTTAATTGAAGCACGCTCTGAGAGCGACTCGCCAGCAACTTACCGTCTTTCAAAAATACCATGGTGTCGTGTCGTCGTTTGCGCTTTATACGTTTTACCCGATAACATTTCTGCAATTATATATCTTCTACTCCACTTGGAAAGATAACTTCAAAAAATGCTGTTGTGTTTGTCGGTTTGTATTGTGTTTTTGAAGAAAAAAGCAGAATCCTTCCCTCGCAATGCTAAAACAATAACATTGTATTTTTGGTGCACCTGACAGTCTTACAATGAAAGATTGTAACGGAATGTGTACGTTGTATTATATTAGGCTCCACCGCAGCTCGCCGAGGTGATGTGATTCGATGCACTCTCAAGTTTGAGGATAAGCAACGTAGCTATGGAAAAATCCGAGTTCCTGTTGTTTTTAGTGTGAATGGGAGCAGGATATTGCATAAAGACAACAAAGACTCATACATTGAATACGGCGAGAACGGGAACGTATTCCCTTACATTGCTTTCCAGTACGAAAATAGTGTGTTGGCAAAGGTAAATATGTCATTTTTTTTATCACGAGAGAAATCCTTACCGTTTTTTCCCAATATCAATCCCATCACAATCCATCTGATCACTATTAACAATTGAAATGAAGGAATATCTTAAATATACAGGAGTGTTCAAAGACTGATTTATCAGGGAAAAATCACATGTCCCCCAGATCATAGCACTAAAGCTATACCCCCGTTTTGTTTCAAATTACCTTATACAGGCCATTTTTCAGGTGTTACACAGAAAACGATTCGGCAACTTATCGAACGCTATTGTAATAATATCGATATAAAGTTAGTCTTTTCGTCTTTTAAGATCGGCAACATATTTGGCGTGAAAGACCCTTTCCCGAGCGGGCTCCGTTCGTGTGTTGTTTACAAATTTTTTTGTGTGCGGGCTGTAATGCCTGCTACGTCGGCGAAACCACCGGACATTTTTCCACGCGCGTACGTGAGCACTTATCCACTGATAGGGCCTCTCACGTATTCAAACACCTGGAAGACTCTAAAGAATGCCACAGTTTATGTTCACCTAATTGTTTCAATATCTTAGATCATGCTTCCACCAATTTTCAGCTTAAGATAAAAGAAGCTCTGCATATCAAATGGAACAAACTTCTTTGAACCAACAGTTGCATCATGTTAATTTAAAACTTTCTTTTTAATCACGTATTGTCACACATTCTTTCATTTATTTGTCAAAGGTGTTTTCTCTCATTAACATTTTCATTTACTAAGGATAAATTCAACTTTGTAACTTAAAATTTCAAACTGGAGATGACAAAGGATTGTCGAAACATGTCTTTTAAAATCAAGTCAGTTGTGGTTGCTTTGAAAATGATCAAATTGAATAGTAATTACGTTTCATGGAAATCATCCCTACTTCAACTTTCAACTTTATTGTTCACATACTAATAAAAAATTAATAAAATAAAATAGCAAAATTCTGCAGCCTGCAAAAAGTAAAATGCTACGTGACCAATAAGGAAACATATTACGGTAAAGATAACGTGAAATTAATAGGACGAAGAAGTGAAAGAGAAGATGAACAAATAATAAAAAAACAAGATAAATTAATTATATCAGTCGGATGTCATTACGGAAAGAAACCTTGCGGTACTTCGCTGGTAAAATAATTATAGCTATGTGAACTTGCCAAATTTTCAAAATATCCAAGTTTTGCTCCATTTTGAAACACTCGTCAACAAGAAGCCTTGCAGCGTCCTAATAATAAATGCTTTATTTATCCTGAAAAACCGATCAGTGAATTTAAAATAAAAACTCTGGTATAAACCGGTGATCAGTGTATATACAAGTCGAAAATAAGAATGGAATAAAAAAACTTACAAAATATTTACAGTAATATAAAACCTATAATCTACATAAAAATCGATGTAAGTAGGTTAAAAATAGAATTAAACAAAACTACCTATACTGAACATTTATGTTGTGCCTTATCTAGCTCTAGTAAAAATTTAAAAATTCTAATTTTAAAGATAATTTTAAAAATTCTAATTTTAAAAATAGATGGGTCTAAAACCATCAGAAATAAAGGAAAAACTAATTAAAACGCCTTTTGGTTCATTTTAAAACGAATAAAACATTTTTAAACGATTATTTAAGCTTGACTTACCTTGCAAGCATATTTTGCACAGCTTCATCATGTTGCAATTTCGCACGATGTTTCCAGACGATAAAAGCAATCGCTGACCCCAAGCTTTGTATATATGTCGCTTATGAATAAGGTTAAGGAATAAACTTTGTGTTTTGTCTTCCATATTAGTCGTATAGGAAGCGTACAGGGATATTTTTCTACGACTCCGTGAAACGCAGAATCGACAGCCAAGTATATCGTTCGAAGGCAACCGCTGACCACCATTCTAGGATTTTGGCTTATGTTGGGTGCGCAATTTTTGGCGGCAAATTTCGGGGGTGGGGGTGGCGTAGATAGAGGGACTGAGGGAAGAATATTGTTCAAACTTTTCATTCGTTTACATTATTTTACTTGTCTTTACTCGGATTTTCCTTTTTTCCTTTTTATTTTATTTTATTTTATTATTATTATTATTATTATTATTATTATTGTTATTGTTATTATTATTATTATTATTATTATTATTATTATTATTTTATTTTTTTTGGCGGGGGCTGCAGTCTGCAGACATTGCTGCAGCCTTGTTTCGTATGCCTTTTATTCTGCACCGAGTGCATTTTTTGTTATTTTGAGCGTTATCTCTTATAAATATTGCGTTTGTAGAGTTCATTTTTTATTATTTTGTCTATAAGGCGCGCGATAAAAAAACACTGATAAGACTGTACAACATTTAATTAGCGTTATATTCTTATTTAATTCGTAGTCTATTTTTGCGACGTTTTAAAATAAACATGCAGTTTATTTTACCACAAGGTGAGCGGTACATACTGATTTACTTTTTAGTGAGCTTTAACAAGTGGAAAAATGTGCTTAAAAAACTGTGAATGTGCCATTTACACTTTTTTCCTTACGGCACGTAACGCAGAGAGCTAAAAAAGCGGAAAAAACGTAATTAGGTATGCATTAATCAACCATCAGATGGCGGTCTCAATTTTAATTATAAATTTAAAGTAAATATAAAAACACCAAGATGAAATGGCGGCAAATTGCCATCCCTGGGTTTACGGATATTGCCTTCTTGATTCTTTATTATTTTTCAACTTAGTTTCTTTTATATTTTAAGTTAGAACACTCCAAAAAAACAATAATTACTGTATTTAATTTTTATTGCGATAAAGAACAAAAAGTTAGTGTGTGATCAGCTGCGTCTCTTCTATGGAGACTTTTATTTTCTCTGCTGTGCTCATGGTACTGACAAGCTAACAACAAAAACAACAAAAAGTCTTTATTTTCAGAAAACAGTTACATTTTAGCTGCCCGCGTTTAGCAAAGGCTCTTCTAGGCGGGCAGATTAAGGAAAAGTACACGGAGAAAGTTTTAACTTTTTTACAGTTTAAGAGAAAATGAATAAAATAGTTAAATAAATAAAGTAATTGTTGTTGAATTTAACTAGAAATCATTTTTTTTTTGTTATCAAAGGCGTTTCAATATAGTCATTTTCGTTTTGTAAAATATTAAGTAGTAAATTATGTAGTGTTTTTTTTTCTAATTCCTAGGGAGATCTAGTTTAATGGACGAATCCAGCCATATTTTGAGAAAACATCGATGACCGTTAACAAATATTTAAAACCCTTGTTCCACTTTGAAAATTTAGCCATCTCGGCTAAATCCACCGACCAGATCTTGTCGATTCCATATGCAATAACTCTTCTCTTTGGAAAGCGTCGTCTGATTGGTTTATGTAATTCTTCACTTAGGTTTCGGGCCCAATCAGTACTCAAAACCTTTTTTTCGATTTTTGAAACCCTTAAACCAAGCTTCTGCTTCGTGTTAATAATGAATCTTGCGTTTGGCCCCAGTTTGGCATGTCGCCATAGGGGATCTTGTCAAGTTCAGCAACCATTTGCCTGTCGCAATCGCCTTTGTTTCTCTTGCCTGTCTTCACTCTGTCATAACAAATGTCATGATAAGCCGAAATTTCATCTACTTTGTTATATGGCAGATCATTCCATTTCAGGACTTCACCCGTTTCAGGATCGTATTCCAGTTGTCTTTGTAATGGGTTGTATGGACCCACATATGTATATTTACCTGGAGTGAATCCCCCTTTTGGCCGTGGTAATTTATCGATATGTGCATGCGCGTCTAATTTACCCCCATCAAGATCTTTTCTGTCTGTTTTATATTTTTTTATTTGGCCTTATTTGCGTTGATAGTTGATCTAATGCTTGACTACCGACATATTGTACCATTGGAGTTAATTTTTCCAATCCATAATTTATAACATTTTTCTGAGCGTTTTTATTTCTTAGCAACTCATTGGCACCATAGCGACCCATTTCAACAGCTTTTTTTCCAAGACACGGATGGCATGCGTCATGTCTTCAAGTCCGAGTTGCGCTATTGTCGATCCAATGCCCCCACCTTGTGAGGGCCGCGTTAGTTTCCCGATTGTTTCACGAATCTTGTTTTCTTTATTCCACATGAAGCGCAATGCAAAACCACATGGGTTTTCCATTTTTGGCTGTCATATGCCCCGACGGTTCCACGCATCCAGTCATTCGTTTTTCTTTCACGCAATACGATTTCATTTTTTATTCGAAATATTCTTTTATGAATTTTTCATGTGTCATTGGATGGTTTTTATCAAACACTTTGAGACAATCATAAAAGGATTTTTTATGAATATTATCTAGGAAATATAAACAATAATATCCACATCGCACAGAATTGATGTCTTGAATCGGATGACCGTAATTAAAACGGTATTCTTTTTTTAATTTTCTTGCATAATCCACAAATTCAATTGGCGGCAGCAGACAAAATGAATCAAAATAATAAATACGTTTGTCACCCACAAATGTTGCGACCCAATGTGTTCCATTTCCAACAGAATCATCTAAATTAATTATGCAGCAACCTGTCTTATGAATATGATTTGTCGAATCTCTTGAAAATACTCCTTTGAAATTGGGGATTTTCAGAAATTTCACCCACTCAGGAAGATCAAAGTTTGAAATAGGAATATCTTTGAATGCTGGCCTCAAAGGAGGGCTCCTACCAGCGGTATGTTTTGAAAGGGACTGTTTGGCCCCAGCAGAATTCCGTCTCCTTTCTGTCGAGAGTTTTTTTTTTGCGTCTGCCTTTTTCCCTGCTTTTCCCAGGTTCCATAAAAGGGAGGTGGTATATAAGGATATAAACCTGGCGGGGCAAACGCCGGTTTTGGTGATACTTGCAGCCCCGCGGCCGCTTTCGTAGGAACTTGCAGCCCGCGCCCAACGGCGCCTGACCCAAATAATTTCGATGCTAGCTCAATCGCCATTGGAATTCCTATCGCCGCTAGTGTTCCAAGAAGTCCACCATTAATTTGTTTTTTGGATGGTTTGAAATTTATTCCCCTTCCAGTCATAAGCCCTTTTTCAACAGAATCCAATTGTCTTTGAGTCAATTATTTCACTCTTGTAACTTGAGGTAAAAATTAAATGGAATTTCAATACCCTTTCCAAATATTTTATCTATTCCCAAGCTCCCCAAGGCACTCAATGCTCCTGTCGCAAGATGCGGAACAACTTTTGAAACCCCTTTTGTTACAAATGGTAGCAGCTTCGATCCCAAAGAAATTCTCTCCACAGACTCCCACCTTGTTTGACAGCTTTTCGTATTTGCGTTTTTGAAATAGATCTTTCAACACCCCTTCCTTCCCCAATGGCTTTCCTTATCTTATTGATTTGTGTTTTTGTCAGCATTAATTCATCATTTCCCTTCAATTCATTTTTTTTGAAAGTCTCAATGTAATTGGAGCTGAATTCTTCACAGCTCTTGCGAGCTTTTCTTTTTGTCCTTCAGATAAATTTGCATGGTATTCGCTATAAGTGGTCATTTCAATATTTTTAATATCGAAATAACATTTCTCAAAGAAAGACATTTATGATTTTAAGCCTTGATCAAAAGTTTGTTTGATGCGGTATATAATTCAATTTCTTTTTCATGCAACACCAAGGCGTTTATTGTGTAAGGTGTATTATTTCCTCCATTCAGTTCATATCTGAACGTTAAAGTAACGACACCATCTTTCACATCATCTTCTTGGTTTCGGAGATCGAAGTAAATCATTCCATAAAGATTCTTGAAATTTGCTCGAGTAATCAATGGTCCACTCAAAACGTCATTATAAGCGGAATTGAATGACATCAAAGCTCGATAAAGCCTTGATTCCTCATCCGTTGTCATTTCCAATTGAGGTTAATAAATACTGTTGTTCAACTCCAGCTGTGCTCGGATAAAATACCGGTTGTTTGCTCCAATGCTGAATGTCTTGAATGTGAATATATTATGTGTCTGGCTATTATAAGATGCCGTTGGAACAACCCAAATCAACACATGCCTAGGTCTTCGAAGCCCCGTGGTAATACGGAAGTAGTTATTCACGGCTGTTGTTTGCGCTATTTCATGGTGTTCTCTCAAATACGTCCACTTTTTCGGTTTTAAATAATCCTTAACATATTGATCATACCCGACAGCATTGAAAATTATTTTAGGGCACCACAATTTGAGTTTAGTGACAATCACTTTTGAATCTGGTGCGGCGCCTTTTCTGAAAATCAAGTTGCTGTCATTTTCAAGTTTCAACAAAAGACTTGTTTTTATGTTTGGGTGAAGGTTATTTTTTAAAGCAGCGAAATAACTGTATAAATTCAGAGGAATTGATATTTTAGCTGCGGCATCAGTCAGGATTTTTCGTCTGGCGAAACCTTCATCATACAACGCCTGAGCTGGTCGTGCTTCTGTTGTTCCTGTTGACGTATCAGGATAGAAGAACTGATCTTGCCCAACCGAATCGGTATAACTTTTTGTGTATTTTAAGAGCGCCAACGCATTTGCCGATTCATTGGCTCGTGTGTTGTTATAAACTGTTTGTCCATTACATCCAACTTCGATTGTTTTGACGAATGACAAACCATTAGTTGTTGTGCAATATTGGTTACCATTATTTGGCCCTGCTGTTATTCCAGTTGCACTGTCAGCCGTTGTAACAAGCTTAAAGTCAATCTCCAGATATGCATTATACCAATCAATTGGGTTTGCTTCTGAGGAATTATCCACGTTGAACCGATAATTATCTTTTGTCTGCCTGTTGTCATTTGCAATGTTGTCATTCAATGGTGTTTCGAGATCATAATGTGTATATTCATATCTTTTTATGAATTCAGGGTTTCTAAAATTTATTGCCATTTTATTTATATATTTTATTTTTCAGAGGAGTCCATCTCAGATGAAGTCATTGTAAACATCTCTCACATACTTAAATTTGTCAGTGTCTTCTTGGAAGTGAACTTTCTTTTCCATGTTTTGTGATTGTTTTTTTTCAGAATTTCACTAATTTCTTTTCCTTTTGTTTTTGGCGGTTGTGCCGCAAACCGCCCCGGCTGCCTTTGAAGCTAATTTGGAAGCCGTTTTACCTGTTAATTTAGCTGCGAGTTTCGAGAAGACATCTGAAAAACCAGCGCCGCCGGCGGCAAAGCCGCTCCCACTTTCATATCTTATTTCACCTGTATCAGAATTTCTTTCTCTTCTTTCTTCCATTTTTAATTCACTTCTTTAATTACTACAGCCAAAGAAATATCAATATCATTCAAATCAACTTCTCGGTCTTTATCATCAGTCATGAAGAAGGTGACCTCAGAAATGGTTTTCGAGTTTATTTTATTCCAGAAGTAATTCATTGGTTGAATTTCAAATGGCAAAGATCTTGGTCGGGGATCATTTCGGGGTCGGGATCATTTCGGGGGCTGCACAAAACGCTCCTCGCGAAACATCTGAAACTTCACGATTCGTTGACGCCGTGCTAGAGAGAATGTTTGAAATGTTTTCCATTCGTCGCTCTCGTAGGCTGCTGTAGTTGTTTATTGACTGGAAGTTTTGGTGGCCGGTTATCTGTACTATCTGGTTTGGCGGGACGTCATTGTCCTGCAATTTTTGCACGTGTGTTTTTCTCCCGGCGTGGTTTGTTTTACGGGGAATTCCCCCCACATCGCATATGTCTTTTAGGATACTGTTCAGTTTATTTACTCCCATAGGTTGTGCTTTAAACCAAGTATAGTCGTTCTGCTGCCCCTGAACAGATTAGATTTGAAGTGATTTACCGTCAGATAAAATGGAGCGTCTGGTTCCAACATGGACTGAGGACGTTTGTCCCTGTACAGTTTATAAACATTTACTGGATTGCGCTCGGCTGGAATCTCTTTGTTTTCATACATTCTCGATTTCGCGGGCCTGACATTCCGTGGGTTGTCGCCCTGTCTGCTCCTAGTTTGTCTCTTCGAATGAACAAGATATTCTTTGCCCTGACTGTCAGTCTCTAAAACAACATCGCCCCAACGCAAATTTCGTTGTTCTGTGCAACCTCTGAGACCGAAGTGTATGATATTATTCTGAGAGAACAGTAGTTGCATTCGGTTTATTTCCTCGGCCTTGTTTTTTCAGTTCTTTTTGCTTTGATTTCAATGCGTCTCTCAGTCTCGTAAATTCGGGATCAATGAATAGCCTTTTCCTATGTTCGCGCCTTGTAAGATAACGGTCAAAGCTTGATAAGATTCCTCTGAGAGAAGACGGCTGATATTGTTCACTTTTCTTCGTTCTAGCTGCAATAATGAACTCACTGAGGTATACATTCAGCTCCTCCGGTGGGATTTTCTCTAATTCTCTCTCTTCCTTCCGAGCCTCGCGAAGATATTTTAGAACAATGTTGAGGTCATACATGGTCTTTTTCTTCGCATTTTCGTTCTCTTTTTGAGCAATAAGCTTGTCAACATCATCTTCGGACACATCAATAAATCTGCATTTAGAATTATCGTCGTTTAAATCGAGAATATTTAGATTCCAGTTTGGTTCGTCCCCAGCGTCCGCCATTCTGAAATTGTGCAGAGACTACTTTGACAAAGACGCCGTTGCGAAAGGCGCGATTTATTATGTAACCATAGCAACGGTGATCTTTTCACGTGTGAAGATAACATGTTATTCTCATGTGTGAAGATATGATGTTTACGCGCAAAAGCTCAGTTAATTCATAACTTCCAAGAGTGACCCACGCCGTTACAGTGCGACACGCCTTACCGTGAGCACCCAACACGTTTTTATAAGTTAGCCAACCAGAAGGCGCGAATCCAATTGACGGTCACGCATTCTCACAAAGTTGAGCACGATAAAATGTAATCTTGTCGCATCGTGTTTATCACAGGAGTGTTATCATTTTATTGCTTCACACACATCCGCAGTTACGAGAATAACTATAAGAATCGTGCAAACTTGTAAAAACGTTTGTTGTGTACAAACGATAAGGCGCGTCGTACTGTAAATTAAGTAAAAATACAATGTAAAATTACAAAAATAATAAATAATGTAAAAACCTTAGTGTAACAGCCACACTATTACTCCCCTACACGTGTTGTAGTTTAATTTTGTTCTCGGTTTGATTTTCATTTCCGGTTCTTCGACTATGGAAATGCATGATAAGTAAGAAAAATAAAAATCAATCAATTCAATAACAACTTTAAACCACTACACTTGTTTGTACCAGAGTCGAGTTTAATCATCACAGCTTATCACAAGGGAGCCAATATTTTTTTCATGAGAATGTTCTTTCTCATCATGAATGCCCAAGATAAACCTGGTCCTAGTGGATTTAACATGTTGGTTGTAATGTTGTTGTTGATGTTTTTATTTCAGATGTGTGCAAGGGAGGATATTGATTATGATGAACAGAAAATGAAATCAAACCTTGACCATGTGCAGTCCAATCTTGAATCTAAACTCGAATACGTACGTGCCGATGTACAAGACGTGCGTGCTGAAGTGCAAACTAAACTTCAATGCGTGCAGGAGAAACTAGATGCTGTGCTGGCAAAGTTAGGCGAAAAGGAAACAAATAAATAGAAAAACTAAGCATCACGGTAAAAGCAAACGCGAACGGTAGAAAGTGCCACATGATCACGATTGTCCCGCCATTTTTAAAGTTTTCTGCCGTTTTCAATGCCAGGAAGGCTGTTTTCACGTTCGTAAACAACGAGTATTTACTTTGATACCTTGTATCGTTTTGTATTCATTTTACAGCAGACCGCAAACAGCAAGCTGACGTTCGCCGTTTGCCGTAGTCACGCGATGCTTAATCTTTCTCTAGTGGCTTATGGATCAAACCGGGATCGTAAAGGGCCGCATTTAGGGCTCGAGAACTCCGGCTTAAAAGGAACATTATCATTTTGTGTTCGGTGGAAGAGAATGAATAAAAGACCTTTCTAAAAAAAGCAAACGTTACGCTGCAACGAATTCGTCAGCATGCTCACTGTACCCCTGTTTATTACTACAGTAGTGTTCAAGGTGTGTCCTAAGTGTCCTTGTGGGCCTCCAAAGGGGGGTGTGTTATGTTAAGTGTTATTTAAGGGTGTGTGTTAGCTTCCAGGGTGTGTGTTAAATGTGCTTTTGGACTTTTACAATCGTAGGTTTTCACCTTATTGTGTAAGCTGGCCTAAAAAAATATCTAGGAACAGCTGATGTGACATGTTTTTCTTCATGACATTTAGATACCGGTATTCATGAAAACCAGTTTTGACTAGCATATTAAGCCAAATTTTAAAATTACGTGTTTTACCATATACTCTTAATGCCTGCTGCTGTAGAGCATTTTTGGTGCCAACGTTTTCATTATTTGCTGACGTTATGAAAAAAATTCAAAAGCTCAAAATGACAGATAGAAGATGGCGTGTAGGTATTTGGGAAAACATGACGTAATCCATTAATGCAAAATTATAGTTTACAGTTGCCTATGAAAATAAGCAATACAGATATATCATTGTTATAGCATAACACGCGGCAAGTTTCATTATCATAGTTAAGATATGTTTTAGTTACGGGGGTGGACACCATCGCAGTCTCAAAGGAACTAAAAATAATACCTCGTGCAGCTGAAGCAATTTTAACTACTCGCCAACTAGTTATGTCTCCATAATTTAATCAGCGATGTTTCCACGTACGTATTTGATGACCAGCCTGTTTTGTTCGCATTTAGCACTTGACGCTTGAAGTGCCATTGCTTAGAATTCAGGGGCCGGATCCACGAAGCCCTCCTAAGTTAAGACATATCCTAAGTATTGTTTCTTAACAATAGTCTATCGTCATTTCAACAAAAGGCTATTGTTAAGAAACAATACTTAGGATATGTCTTAACTTAGGACGGCTTCGTGAATCCGGACACAGTTTTTCAAGTTTACGCTATGCAGTTTAGCTTTCAGGGTTCGCTACAATAATTAAATCGATATCGTTTTGCTTGCATTTGGCCGTATTAGCGGTGGAACTTTTTGCTTAGTAGTCGCTTTATTGTCGTGGTTTGTACTATTCCTCAAGTGATAATCGTGTAAAAACCAACAGGGTTTTGTTTTCATGACAAAACAAACTTATTTAGGAAGCGTTCAATTACTGTAAAAAAGTTGTGCTTACATTGTTATTAAAAAGGTACTATACCTTCCGAACAATAGTTTGCCTTAAGATTAATTTATCGTTATTAATTAGCTTCGTTCCACAACTCTGCGGAATCTATTCAAGTTGACACCTTGTTAGTAGATTGATCACATATCAAGTTGCATAAACATAAATAGCTGTTGATCTACTGTTCTTTCAAAATTAGTCTCGCTCGGCACTAATCAAAGACTTGTTAAACAAGAGGCTGCAAACAGCCTATACTCATACGCATGCGTAAGAAAGTTTTATGATATATATTAAACATGATAAGAAGATGTCTGACATGGATGAGTCACTTCTTTCACCGTCATCGTTCCTGCAAAGATGAAAACGAGAATGCAAGGGACCGTGAACGAAAATGCTGCTGGTATACACAGTTGCATTTAAACTTTCGGTTTGGTCACAATCATGCCATTGTTGCGTTACTTTTTCTACGCAGTTGTCAGCCCTTGCTTCTTATAGTAGTTCCTGCAAACCGCGTTGTTTACTATTGAATGTTTTGGAAATGAAGCCTGTACCACAATGAAACCAGTGGTTCTTCTAAGTCATATATATATATATACCAAACGTTAACATTAGTAACGTAAGTGGGGTTGTAGGAGACGCTGTCGTGACACTTTAGTAACGATGTTTTACCGGAAGTGAGAGTAGCCGGAAGTCACTAAACAGGAAGTGTAAATGGCAAAGCTATGAACCGGAAGTGCACAATTTAAAATATGCGTGCATAAATTTGCATGCCAAATCGTGACACAAAAAATAAAAATTATAACAAGAAAAACGGAGCCGAAACCTTACCTCATGCCGCCTCGCGCATGAGTAATAATAGTATGGATATAGTTTAGTTCACTCAACGAAGTTAAAATTAGTAGCTTTTTTTACAGGTGAGTAACTCGGTAATTATAATTTTAGAGTAGCTAGATTACTTTTAAAAATAGTTCCATGTACAATAGTCGCTTGAGTTAAAACATATATTTTGTAATTAACTTTCGCTTGGTTAAAATGATCTCGCTTCACACTTTCATTGTACTTCTTTATGTTGAACGCATGTATATTTTGTACATAAGAACCTAGTTTGTATTTGTTAATTTGATTAGATCTACGATCACATCTCTAATTAATGCATTTTCGAGTATACTGTCAAGAATAAACTCTGTTGGAACCAAGCCAGGCTTCTTGATTGTCTACTGCTGCGTACCAGTTTGTGGTTTGATCCCGTACCCACAGAGACTGACGGCTCTTCCCTGCAAGCAAGTTGCCCGTTCGAGTTATGATGTTCCCCCGTATTCAAGCGCAGGAGTCCCGTAAAGCCTCCCCTCAGTTCGAAATGGAAAAACCTTCCGTCACAATTGTAATCAGTTCAAAAATAAATCAGGGTATGTTCACGAAGAATTTTACAGATTAAGAAAATCTCAACGAGTACATAATATATGTCTACTGTTCGTTTTCTAAATTAGAATTTATTTGAAGCTGAATCCTGAATATTTGAAGCTGTTCTGTTCCTTTCAGACCTGTTAGAAATATACAAGTATATTTCGCCATGAAAAATATGTATTGTATTGTTTTTTTTTATGTATTATTTAATATTTTCAATACTATTGTAGTTTATACCAGATGAAGAGCCACCTTTGTGGAAACGCTGATATTAAACCATTATTTATTTATTTATTTATTTATTTATGTTTTGCTTATTGATAGAATAATGTTTAACTTTTGTCACCATTTGCATTGAGGTTTGATTCAACATTCTGCTGACTAAAGGCGATGTCACACGCTGCAATTTTTCGTGAGAACCGTTGCACAGTGGCTGTGTTTTCACGAGCTAGGCGGTTTTTCTCGCTTAACATTTCTGTAGGTAATTTGTTTACTGACCGCGTTAAGCAGCTTAAAAAATTTATGCGTTTTCACGGACAGAACTTTATTCATTTTTCTTATACCATGCGCGATATATTTTCTTTTGTTAAAACAATAAAAAATTAGAACACAAAAGAACGACAATACAATGCCCTTCTTTGTTGTTTAACCCTATTCGGCCTGGGGGGGGGGGGGGGGGGGCACAAAGTGCCCGCGCTAACTTTGAACATTCATAACTTTCTTACTACGTATTCTAACGCCATCAAACTTTGTGACTTTTCCTAAAATTTATCTGGCAACAATTTGATATGACAATTTTTTGATCACGTGACTTGATGTTTCCATGGCAACAAGATTTTGACAGCCATGTTTTTTGAAATTTGCATATTTATACCTTTGAGAGAAGAAAAACAATGTTTATTGCTATAACTTTTGTATTTTTACGTCATTTAACGTTTATTTATTGGTTTTCATTAATTTTGGGGGAATTTGGACGGTTTTTAAGAGGTTTTAAAAAATTTCAGAAATCCAAGATGGCGGATCCAAGATGGCGGCCGCATAATTAATTACCTAATAACTACGTCATATGACGTCATCGTTCCATTGTGCGGACCGCAAAGGAGACAGTTTTTGACGTACTATGTACCCTCTAGGTTTCATTGTCATAGCCTTAATGCTCTTGAAGTTACGAAGGGGGGGCACAATGTGCCCCCCCCCCAGGCTCAGGAACTCAAAAAAAGCCCAGGCTGAATAGGGTTAATTGCCGACAAGCTTAAGCGACCTGGTTTGGTGGCTTAAATTTAATGATAATTCTATTGTAGTTCGCCGACTTGCTTAACTTTAAGCGAGTTGGACAAGCAACTGTTTTCACGAGATTTCCGACTGTCACTCGCTCAGCGACTTGAAAAATCGATCGTGAACACACGGCCAGTGTAACGCCCCGGTTCGTGCAGCAGCAATGATCTTGCATCTGCAGGTCTCGCAACGCCGTAGATTTTTGCATATTTCATAAGAGGTGATGCCGTGATTAATGCACGCTAACTTATTTAATCTTGATGAGAACAACCGTTTTGAAGCTCAGAACACTATTTGTTTTTACTGATTCCTTTTATCTGATATGTATATATTTTTCTCCTAGGTTTTTCATGTTCCTTTGTGTACAGATATATTGTTTTGATTACTAAGTCTTAATAAGGCTGCTTCTACGGAACGTTTCCTTCATTTTTTTTTCCTGCGCAACTTTATTTAGGGAAAAAATATCTAATAATTTTCAAAGTTCTGATCCATCTGAATCGTTTACAGGAGTCATGATTTGGAGATGTTGTTCGATTTTAGTAATTTGCCGAAAGAGTTTTGGAGATGGCGTGGGGATGCCTGCATGTTGATACTTTTACGGTTAAATCAAATATGTTAGGAAGGAGATTGATTCTAACGTAGCATACAAGCATTTTTGTTCTTTGAAATGCTTTTAAAACTGTAGATTCGTGTCCACGGCCCCAAAATAAAATATTTTGTTGGATTTCTTTCCACAGATTACCACCTAGGCCCCTTTTTTGCACTGAGCTTTTCAAGTATTACCTGACTCCGTTATCATGAGGTCGATTTGGCGTTTGGAAAAGAACTTGGAGGTCCTGAAAACATTCTGTGCCAAATTATGTTTTATATACATGTATGCTGGAGAGACTCGTATAGACTACAAAGTAGTCTCATATTTTTCTCAGGGATTGCTCGGCGGGATTGTCAAGCAAGGGAAACATATAAGCCAGTGTGCGAGAACATTGACTACGTGAGCCAATTTCCATAGAGACTCACATGTTTACCTCGCTTGACCATCCACAAATAGCAAATAGGAGATTACTTGCAATCTAAAGGAGAGCAGCTTCCTTGAAAATTTTGGATATATATATATATATATATATATATATATATATATTTTTTTTTTTTTTTTTTTTTTTTGCAGTTGAATTATTTAGTTGGCAAGTTCTTTCAGTTCCATTTAACGGTACATGCATGTAGATCTTTGCCGGGAAAGAAGAGGGTGTATGCTCGTAATGAGACATTATTGGTATCAGTCCACAATGGAAGATACCGGGTAATATTACTTTATGTCATGTTTCATTTGCTCAATTTTGTTTTAAATGAAAGGTACAACCAAGTCAGTCTAGCTCAAGATGCCAGAGGAGGATGATGTTTTGGCAAAATCAATTTTACAAATTAAGAAATCAAAGTTCCTAAAATTTACAACTGATTAAATATATGAATAACTGCATCGCGTAGTCACGTTATCAAAGAAATATATTATTGGTTTTCACTTACGTCATGTCAAAATTCAGAAGCTTTAAACAACAAATTTCGATTCCAAAATGTTTATAGAATTGTTAAGAGTTTAAAACTACATATCTGGGCCAAATTTTGAAGTGTAAAAGCATTTCGTTCAAGAGTCATAGACGAACGAATATTAGACATTTTTAGTAAGAAATGTATGAAGCTGCCATCTTGGTGTCCCACTCAGGGACACCAACATGGCGGCCAGAAATTCAAAGTCTTAATGACACCAAAAAAATCAAATCACAAAATATTGTATTCACTATAAGTGCCATTAATACGGCTTAAATTATTAATACGGCTATAATTCAAAATAACTTTCAACTGGTTCAATTTTGCTTATTTTCACGGCTTATCTGAAACAGCGTGACGAATTGCGTGACACATTTAAAACCTTTATAGATAGGAAACAAAACATCGTTAAAACCTGAAACTTTTTGTGAAAGATTATAACACTGGTATCCACAAACCACGTTAGAAACAGCTTTGTAGGACGTATTCTTTTGATTTTTTAATTTATATGACGTCATGTGAAAACCAAGAATATGAATATGAATGAGTGTGAGAGAAAGGAACTCTTCCACTTCGTTCGATTTTCGTCAACAAAAATTAACCCTCGAATGTACAGGTTGGGGATGCCCCCCCCCCCCTCCAAAAAAAAAAGAAAAAAAAAAAGGAAGATCGCTTATCTTGCAAGTGAATATGCAAATACCGTACAATACAAAACTGAATGCGAGGCTGGCACTACGGCAAAGGGCAGATTTATTAATGGCCAATATTTCGACGATGTGGGTTGTTTGTCCCTTGTCTGTGTTCTGTGAAGCGTTCACGAATCGTGCGTTTGGTTTCCCCTATTTACTGTTTTTTTTTTACATTTTTTACATTCTATCATATATGTGAGGTTACTAGAATTACAGGTTAAATGTTGTTTTATTTATCTAATTTCCCCGGTGTTGCTAAAAGTATACGAATTCTACCATTGTCGATGTAAGGGCAGGTGAGACATCCATGAGTGGAGTTGCAGCGGAAAGTTCCAGAGGTGGGCTTTGGTGTCGTGTTAATGTTTTTTAGTTTAGCTCTAACCAAAAGGTCGTACAATATCTATACACGCAAAAATCGTCGTCAAAGGCACTGTATTTGGCCAGCCCGAGCGTAGGCTATGCGGAACTTCTCGTTATATCAGTGAAACAGTACGAACTGCTTAATAACAAGCCTAAAATGTGTGTCAAACATAACTGTATATCTGAGAATAAAGGGCCATTAAATAGTTCTAGCAAACATAGCGACAAAAATTGACACTCGTAAGAAATGCAAAAAACGTGTTCCAGTTGACTGCAAATTTTAGTCTAAGCAATCGGCTGGAGATCGAGAACGTTAACTGCGTGACACCCAACAGATTCTCGCTTGTCACGCAATCAGTGTTAACCCTATTCGGCCTGGGTGGGTGGGGGGGGGGGCACAATGCGCCCGCGCTAACTTTGAACATTCATGACTTCTTTAATATCTATTCAAACACCATCAAACTCAGTGACATTTCCTAAACTTTATCTGACAACAGTTTCATATAACTATTTTTGATCACGTGACTTGATGTTTCCATGGCAACAAGATTTTAACGGCCATGGTTTTTGAAATTTGCATATTTATACCTTTGAATGAAGTAAAACAATGTTTATTGGTATAACTTTTGTGTTTTTACGTCATTTAGCGTTTATTTATTGGGTTTGATTAATTTTGAGTCAATTTGGATTGTTTTTAAGAGGTTTTGAAAAATTTCAGAAATCCAAGATGGCGGATCTAAGACGGCGGCCGTATAACTAATTACCTAATAATTACGTCATATGACGTCATCGTTCCATTTCGCGGACCGCAAAGAAGATAGTTTTGGACGTACTATGTACTCTCTAGGTTTTATGGTCATAGCCTTAATGTTCTTGAAGTTACGATTGGGAGGGGAGAGGTCACAATGTGCCCCCCCCCCCCCAGGCTCAGCAACTCAAAAAAGCCCAGGCTGAATGGTGTAATATTCTACCCTGGGTATTGTTATTAATGACATGGTAATAAGATATGGAGAATCGCTCTGGCCTGGGACAAGCCCAAGACCAGGCGAAGATGGGAGCTGAGAGGATCAAGCCCGACTTACTCGATCGGGTGGGAGGGTGGGTTGCCAAACTCTTCCCTTTTGCGGCCTCGAGTAGAGTGATGGGGTGGGGCACATGTAACTTCTTTTATAGTCTCATTAACATAATCCCCAGGGTATTAATTACCAATGCAAATTGAGTTTGCATAGTGTAATATTCTACCCTGGGTATTGTTATTAATGACATGGTAATAAGATATGGAGAATCGCTCTGGCCTTCCCCAAGTTCACTTCCATTCTCATCTTTTCGACACCACAGGAAGTTTATAACACAAACATGATCTTTCTCTTCCCAATCCTTACTCTTCCCAATCCTTACCCTTCCCAATCCCCACCCCTACTCTTATTTATCCTTAATATGTAATATAACCTAATGTAATTCGTAACAAACCTATGAGAAGACTAATATGATAATACTGTACACAAATAACACCTGACAACTGTTGATTTAGCTAGCAATGTCCAAGCTCAATTGTAATGCTTCTAACTCAGGAGACTCACCCGACGAGAGCATGCCACTTCAATTAACTTCCTCTGTCGCTCCCTCCTGGTCAGGAACCCCGTTTATATCCACCTAGGTCATACAGAGTCTCGGCTTGATTCCCTTAACCTAATTCCGAAACTCTACCCAGTAACTTGCTTGTTTCGGAAACCCTTCACCAGATATCATGGTCTTTCTCTTACGACCCACCATCTAAATTAAAGAAAGGCTTAAAAAGGGACGTCACCTATTGTCAAACCGATCGATAAGATGTATGGAAAACAAACACGTCCAGTGGTATCGGGGTTCCTGACCAGGAGGGAGCGACTTCAACACGTCTGGAGCAGAACGTCTGGTGGCTACCGAGATATACGGTATACCAACAGGAGTCACTCACCCTGAACAGGAGCTATTAAAAATATAGCCGAAGAAAAACAGCGGGGAAAATAAAATAAAGTCTACGAGGCTACGACAACAATTATGCCAGGTATGGTTATTAAATAAAGCATTCTGAAGAGTACATTATTCATCCAGCCATCCTGTTACATTCAGTGTTCTTATGTCACCTTACAACTTCGGTTGCTCCAAATAAATTTGCCACGCCGGCGAGCCTCACGGGGAATGGAACAAATTGTATGGAAGAAATCACCCAGAAAAGCCTCCCATGCGATAACAGAGCAAAAAATTCGCCACGCAGGCAGACCTCACAGGCAATTATCAGTACAAATTCACCGCACAGGAAGGCCACACAGGCAATTATCAGTACAAAAAATTCGCCACACAGGCAGGCCTCACAGGCAATTATCAGTACAAATTCACCGCGCAGGCAAGCCACACAGGCAATTATCAGTACAAAAAATTCGCCACACAGGCAGGCCTCACAGGCAATTATCAGTACAAATTCACCGCGCAGGCAAGCCACACAGGCAATTATCAGTACAAAAAATTCGCCACACAGGCAGGCCTCAGAGGCAATTATCAGTACAAATTCGCCACACAGGCAAGCCACACAGACAATTATCAGTACAAACAAATTCGCCACACAGGCAGGCCTCACAGGCAATTATCAGTACAAATTCACCGCGCAGGCAAGCCACACAGGCAATATCAATTCAATCCCGCCACACAGACAAGCCTCACAGGCATAAATTATCCAAAACAAATTCGCCACGCCGGCGAGCCTCACAGGCATACATCAATACAAAAGATTTAATAACGCAGAGAAGCCTCCCAGGCAATAACAGAGCAAAATGTTCGCCACGCAGGCAGACCTCACAGGCAATTGGTACAAATTCGCCGCACAGGCAAGCCACACAGGCAATATTACTTCAATGCCGCCACACAAGCAAGCCACACAGGCAATATTACTTCAACGCGCCACACAGGCAATATTACTTCAACGCGCCACACAAGCAATATTACTTCAACGCGCCACACAGGCAAGCCACACAGGCAAATTCGCCACGCCGGCGAGCCTCACAGGTATACATCAATACAAAAATTTTATCATGCAGAGAAGATACGCAAGCATTAACGAAGAAAAAACTTCGCCACGCCGGCAGACCTCACAGGCAATTATCAGTGCAAGAATTAAACAACAAACCAGGGACGCGAATAGCAAAACACACCTGATAAACGGTATCTCATTCCCCTGTACAGCCAGTCAAACTTCAGCCGCTGTGAACTGCCGCGTCGGCTGGAGAGCTTATTAGCACTGCTATTGTTTCATCTACCACAACGCGAGGAACTTGTCCACGTCGGCCATCGAGTAAGTCGGGGTTGATAACAGAAACGCCGAACTATTCACTTTTGCGGCCTCGAGTAGAGTGATGGGGTGGGGCACATGTAACTTCTTTTATAGTTCCTTGTATAATAATAATAAAAACATATATATATATATAAAAACAACTTCTTTTATAGTCTCATTAACATAATCCCCAGGGTATTAATTACCAACGCAAATTGAGTTTGCATAGGGTTAATGTTTACTTCACATTCAGGCCTCACTGTCTTATATAATAGTCACCTACGCAGCCGTTATTTGTGTCGTAAACAACTGGTTTAATGGCAAGCAAACGTATCCTTGAGGATCTGCTTCAGCCAAAAAAAAAAATTGAATATGAAACTTTAAAGCAAAGCTGAAAACAGCGTATAGTTGTTTAGTACAATATTTCAGCTGGCCAGACCAGCCTTCTTCAGGTGTAAGATGTTTAGCCCGGTTTCCATAAGATCGCTACGATCGCTGCGATCGCTGAAAAAAAAATAGTTCAGCGATCGCAGCGATTGATGGTTTCCATATGATCGCTGCGATCGCTACGATCGCTGAGAAAGTGAATGAAGATCGAGGGGACCTGGGTCTGACAATATCGTTTCGCCTCATTCTTGAAATTCAACATAGCGGCTGTGAATTGTTTTTAAAATTTGTTGTAAAGACAGTCGTATCTTTGCACTTCTTCCATAAAAAGGGCCAAATCGCACCGTTTGAGTGAGCGTACGCAGTGCATCATGGTATTTTTGCCGTCGCTGCGATCGCTGCGATCGCTGGAGAGTGGTTTCCATATGATCGCTACGATCGCCACGATCGCTGAGATAGAATCACAGCGATCGCAGCGATCGTTGTCGCTGCGATCGCTGGAGAGTGGTTTCCATATGATCGCTACGATCGCTGAACTTTTTTTCAGCGATCGCAGCGTTCGCTGCGATCGTAGCGATGATATGGAAACCGGGCTTTACTAAATTCACAATATGTTATACGATGTTATATACAAGGAGAATTTCACAATATAGAAGAATTAAGTAATACAGGATATGACGAAATCGGAAATAAAAACGAAAAAGTATCACATTTCATCGGGCTTGGCTATAATAAAAAGTATTACCTTATTTATCGTTAAGATGTAATTCCCTGGCTTTACGTATCGAGTCACGGGAAGTGTAAATAGTTTCTAAAGGAATCAGTTGCATGTAGGAGTTAGAATCGGGTTAGGATTAGAAAGAGAATGTTGTCTGTTGTTGTTTGTTGTTGTCACGCAACGGAGAGAAGCGTTTCATGACGACACAAATAATCACAGGCTTGTGCAAGATTATAAAATTAAAACTGATATTTTCGGTCAAGTGTCACCTTAGTAAGTAGCAAGACGTGTGGAAATTGCAAGGAAATCTGGCATGCTTTCGTTTTCCATTTTTGGATAGTTACGTGTTGTTCTGCCCAGACTTTTTTACGGACGGAGCATTTAATTTTTGTGGGGGGGGGGGGGGGGGGGGGTTGGGCAATTTCTTCTGAGCATGAATTTCTTTTTCAGCATCACTATTTGCAAGAATTTTTTTTTTGACCTTAATGCTTGAATTTTTTTTTCCACGTACATTCTTGTGCACGAATTTTTTTTTCTATTAAATTTCTTCTGTGGGAATTTTTTTTCGATAATTGCCCAACCCACCCCCCCCCCCACACACACACACACACACACACACACACACACACACACACACACACACACACACACACACACACACACACACACACACACACACACACACACACAAACACACAAAAATTAAATGGTCCGTCCCTTAGCAGGGTTCTTGGAAAGTTCGAGTTTCTTCGCTGTGCTAAATTAAGTCAAAAGCTGCTGTGAACTCGTGCGTAACCGCGGAGCTGGGAAGGTTAACATAAAGGTTTGGCAATGGAAAATCCAGGTAACATACGATAAAATGGTTCTTGAAGTTCCAGTTAAGTCCCCAGATAGTATTAGCGTTTGGGACATTAGAACTGAATATTCTCAGTTCATTTAATACCGGGCAATACACGATTATAAGGTTTGCTTGGTCGATCATTTTAGTAAAGACATGTATTCATTTATTGTCGACTGGCCAGCTCCTTTTATTTCAAAGCCATTTGTTAAATTCATGGTTTTCACGACGACAGGCATTTATTTATTGTGGACTAAGTAGCTACTTGCCTGTATGTATTATAACATGGCTGATTCTAAATTCATTATTTTCAATGCAGGAGGTAATGTTACAAATGCTATATCCATATAGCAAACGCAGTAAATCTAAGCATTTTGCCTTTTGCATTTTATGTTATGTAGAATGAAATTGAAAATAGATCTTTCTGCCAAAATACCGTGTAAGTAACATCAAATTTTAACCTTTAATATTCAGACATGTTCCAGACTGCATCAGTTTGACATCAGTTTTATAGGATTCTTTAATCACATCCCACACACACACCTGACACACGCTGCTTGTGCGACCGTCATCTTTCAGATCCTGTGCGTCAGTGGTGCGGACCACTATTGTTATACACATGTACTCATCAGTACACACACCAATATATATATATATATATATATATATATATATATATAAACAACTAAATTCTCAAATGCATAATTTGAGAACTATTCCTGCATTGTAATGTTGATGTTAATTTTCGTCAGCTAGAGGTATTCTGGAAGCTACAGTTAAGCGTATTACGCCGTGGCCATTTATGTTCAGGTAAAACCACGTCAGTTAATTTAAAAGGCTTCGAAAAACTAAAAATGGGTTAATATTTACTAGGCGTCTAAGAGTAAATAATTTGTCGCAAAAGAATTGGCTTTGATTTGCGTTTGGCTTCCCTTGTTTACCATCGTTCGTGATTTTTCTGTATTTTCATGACAGTAGTATAAACTGCATAAAGTATTAACCAAATACAATTTTATATACCATGCTACCGTGCTATTAATAGCGTAGCACTTGCCAGGCCGAAGGCCTGGCTGCGCAGCTCCATACTCATAGAACCTACGCCGTGATTTTTCATGGTCATGGCTAGCGGAATGTTTCGCGGGCGCGTGTCCGTCCGTCGCCCGCCGGCCGCCCGCCGTGTTGGAACAACATCCGGGATCTTGAAAGCAAGGCTTTGTTTTTCGCGCGGCCACACAGCCGTGAGCTCGGTAAACACTTTAGTTGTTTTCTTGTGCCCAGCGGAAAATTAAACTCGTTATTTTCCTGCATTTTTTCGCGGTTAGCTACTCAAGACAGGGATACTAATTAAGGTATACTCAGAAGCCGCTTTAGTGGAAAAAGACGAGCTTTCAGAGATAAAATCTTGCTTCGAGGAACTTCATGTATTACATTTTTATCAATGCGGGAGATGATTTCAGAACCAGAAGCGGACATTTGAATTTCCAAGCAAGCGAGGAACTTAAAAGGTAAAACAGATTACAGTTTTCGATGAGAATTTATGTTCATATCAATCTGTGAGTGACTTGTTATTAGTGTTATTGTTAGTTTTGGCGAATTGATTTTAAAACGTGCCTATCTCTTGAATTTCATCGAAGAAAGCTTGAACTCGATGAGCTATAATTACATGGTACGCGTTTTGCTTTTAAACGTAAACTAATGGAGATTTGAATAAATTTTTTCGAAAGAAGATTGTGTTGTCCATTTTTATGTGTTTGTTCATTCATTAGATAGATTGAGAAGCGATTTTATGTAAACAAAACAAGACTTGATTTTATAGTACAGTTCTATCTTCACTCGCATCGCCTTTTAATATGCAAATATGTTTGTGTATTTTTGCAATTTTTGATTTTCAAATCAGTTTCTCGGGCAATTTTTGACAAACATAAACTGTATTTTATTCGGAAACTAGTGGTACTATTTATTCTACGGTCGCGTAATACTGTTTTTGAGAATTGCTAAAATTGAAAATAGCCCCTTCGTCAATCTTAATTCTTGTGCTTCCAACCTTTCACCTTAGTTAAGTTTCACCTTAGTTAAGCTTGTTCAAAGTGCGACGCTGTTAGGCTTGGGCTATCTATATATATTATCGACGTTTTCGCAAACAAAATCCGTGTTGTTTTTGGGCGAACGTGTCCTACTTCTGACTAAAGGAAAGCGAGCTGACTTTTTATGACAGAATTATTAATAAACTCGACCGTCAAAGTCGAGTTTACATGGGTGAATAAATCATTAAATGAAACACTCTTATTCTTATAGGACATATTCTAGCCATTTCAAAAGCAAAATCGTCCCTAGAAGTCTGAAATTCTGTTAATTACAATGCGGCTTACATCAAGTACCCATTTTACGGGTGTTAGATACAGCACTAGGATATTTCGGGATCAATGACATGACGGAAAAGTTGTTAA
Source organism: Cladopsammia gracilis (assembly GCA_022457155.1). Taxonomy (NCBI): domain Eukaryota; kingdom Metazoa; phylum Cnidaria; class Anthozoa; order Scleractinia; family Dendrophylliidae; genus Cladopsammia; species Cladopsammia gracilis. The sequence continues at coordinate 1,869,104 of JAJGOT010000070.1, forward strand.
ATACAAAAATACCTTTATCTCCATGTAAAAACCACTGACACATGGAATAAATAAACTGTACAACGGTACATTCTGAAGCGAATTCCTAGCACATTTTCCCGAGATTTCGCATTTTAAACTCAGAACATTTTGCAGATTTTAGCGTGGAATTCGACTGGATCTGTTTATGCTACGTTCAGTTTCAACCTGAAGGAGTACCTTAAAGGATTTTAAAAGGACAAGGAAGTTAATTTTCAGTTTCAATTTATCTAATCCAGTTGCCGCATTTTTTTACATCAAGCTGCGCTTACGTTGTCGGTATTGTCAGTTTATAAACTAGGCTTTCACGTCAATAGCTGCGGTTACACGTGCCACTGTTTAGCCGCGGCACGCTTAAGTGTGCAAGGGCTATTGTTAATTCCAATTAAGCGTGCACTGCCTATTGTTCTTTCGAGTTTAACTAGGTAAAAGTTGAAACGTGTAACCGCAGCTAATGTCCACATGAATCCTCATTCTTGGTTTGCACATAACATCACAAAAATTCAAACAATAATCTAAACTATACATCCTACAAAGCTGTTTCTAACATGGTATATGAATGTTTTGCCTCCCATTTGTACAGGTTTTAAATGTGTCACGCAATAGCCCTTATCGTAGATGAGTACGCAACGCCAACATATCAGCGGTTTCTCGCTTTCTTGACCCTATAGTCTCGTTTTGATGTTTCCGCTCATCGTTCTCAGAGGTTCTCGTAAACATCAAAACGAGACTATAGGGTCAAGAAAGCGAGAAACCGCTGATATGTTGGCGTGGCGTACTCATCTACGATAAGGGCTATTCAACACGCTATTTTAGATAAGCTGTGAAAACAAAGAAAATCATTTTGATTAACTAGTTGAAAGTTAATGTTTGCATTATAGATGCTTATAAGCCGATTTAATGGAACATACATGTGTAGTGAATCTAATCTTTTGTGATGAAATGTTTCCTGTAATTCTAAAGACTTTGGTGTCCCTTAGTGGGACACAAAGATGACCGCTTCATACATTTTTACTTAAAATGTCTCATACTCGTTCGCCTACATAACTCTTGAACGAAACGCTTTTGCGCTTCACATTTTGTCCCAGATGTGTAGTTTCAAACTGCCTACAACACCATAAACATTTTGGAATCGAAATCCGTCTTTTACTGCTTCTGAATTTTGATATGACCATTTTTGTGTCCCCAACCGGGTGGCCATCTCAGTTGAAAAGTATCTTTCCTTATTCGCAATTGCAATGCTTGTATTACAAAGAATACTTAGAGCTAAGTTGGCTACCGGGAATAGTAATAAGTTGAATGTTGGTTCACCAATAAGATTTACGAATTAGGATGCCAATATATTTATGCTTATTACTAGTATCAATTGTGACATTTAATTGGTAGAGGCCGTTGCCATGGCAATAAAAAATCTAAAAATGCAAGCTTTTTGGTCGCTGTGGATCAGAATGGCGAATTTTTGCGATTGAAGTGTTTACTTGTATAATGTGTGGGTACCCTTCAATATCAATGGGGGGGGGGGGAGGGTCCTAACTACATGGCTGATACTATGGAAAACTTCAATTCTGCCATATTTTGGTTTCGTCATTACAGCTGGCATCAGAATAGGCCATTTGCACGATGACGTTATTTGACTACTACTACCAGAATTCATTTCGTTTTTCCTTTCTTATTTAAATTTTGTAATCCCAGTGCGGTTTAAATAACAATAGCCCTAATTTGCACTACAAAACAAAAAACTGAAGGATTCTGGTAGTAGTAGTCAAATGACGTCATCGTGCAAATGGCCTATTGATAAAGTTTGTTCCACTGGGTTTCCTTTCAAATTGTTTGACTTTTTTTTCGGTGTGTCACGTGACCAGAACATAAAATGCTTAAAAATGCGACTGATTCAGTCATTATTAGTCCATTATTATCTCAAAACGTCCCCGACAGCTATAGGACATCGAGATCAATAACTTGTAGTATGAGTTTGAATAAATGCGCAGTATATTTTTTACAAGTTTTTTAGGGGAAACACCAGCACATTTTCGTAAACAGATCTCCAACTGTTCATAATAATGAGAAGTCCGTGCTACAGAATTTGTGAAACATGAAACTGTCAATGATCAACCAAAAAAAATATATATTTCCATTTTCCTTAGAGGAGTTAGCATTTTCTCTCACCATGTGTTTTCCTCGGATAATAGGTATTTTTGTTCCATGCAGTCGCCGCCATGTTGGATCGATCTATCGCGCTATCCCCTTTAGTCTACGTATAGACGTCCTTAGCTACAGCCTTGTATATTGCTTGTATATTTTTGTAGTTAAGATTCCCCCCTCTTGACCAGACATGTTTTCTCGCAGGTTACTTGGAAAGCGTAACAACTTTTACAGATCGTACGTAATTCATCTGTTCCAAAACCATGGACCTGTGTTCTTGATGTAGATGTTCCTGTCAGCGTAGCCGTCACAGCTTTCGTACTGTCCTTCTTCGCCGTGTTTGGAAACTCTTTAGTTATACTTGCGATTGTGGTGGACCCCTACAAAGAACTGAAGACCATTCCTAACTACCTCATCTTGAATTTGGCCGTATGCGATCTCATCGTGGGAATCCCAAGCGAATTATTACTGGGTTTGCTTAGCTATCATACTTCCCAGACTTTGTACTTCGTGGCTTACACGTCACTGTATGTTTCCATGGTTGCATCTGCCTTGACTATAACAGCCCTCGCTTTTGAACGTTATATCATGGTGGAAATGCCACTTCAAAGCAAAGAATACTTGATTCACTCTCATTTAAAACTGGCCATTGTCTATATATGGCTTATTGCTGGATGCGTGGCACTGCTGTCTCTGCTGAATAAATGCAATGAGGCGGAATACAGGCTTATTATCACTAACGCTATTGGAATTCCAACCATGCTTTTCATGTTTCTTATATATGTACGGATATTTTACTTGGTGCGACGATGGATTCGTCGAGATCTCGAGAGAAGCTCCATAAGTGAGAGCCAGAGCTTGTTAGGAAGTGAAAATCTTTCTGATAACATCCGCAGGCGTGAAAGGTGGATAGCCTTTTCAGTTTTTCTGTTTGTCGGCGCTTACGCGTTGTGCTGGATACCGTGTTTTATCATGGAAAAATGTGTTTTACTCTGACAAAGCTAAGAACTCGAGTTCCCTGAGAACTGCTGCGGAATGGGCGAGGTTTTTAGGAGTGCTAAGTTCATTAGTTAATCCCTTGATTTACGCATTACGATATGAGAAGTTCAGAAAGGCGATTCGTGCAATATTACTTTCCCGTTGTAATCGCTCTTATTATTCAATTTAATCCACAAGAGCCTATTGTAATGGCGCTAATGTCCTAGGTATGTGTAGGGTGTGTGTGTGTGTGTGTGTGTGTGTGTGTGTGTGTGGTGGGGGGGGAACCTAGAACTCATCAGGCTGGTTAAAGGTTACTTTACCTTAGTGTGTGGGTGTTTGGGGACAGGAGCGGTAGGAGTAAGTCGAAAAAATATTGTCTGATTTTATAAGCAATAAGTACTACCAATAATGAAGAACTAGGGTTGCCAAGAAGTGCTCGCGGAGACAAACACTTCCATAAGAAGGCATCGCTGAAATGTTTTTATCTGAAGATGCATGATTATTTACGTTTTATTAGCAAATTCAAAATTAAGTTGAAACCATGTTTTGACCGTTGGACTGATTGAAGGGTCGGTACCGAACCCACGTTCACCTGCACTGTCTTAAGGCTATCTAGTATTCTTTTTTTGTTTTTCTTGTTGCACATTTTACACATTTTTTTTGTTTGTTTTTTTTTTATTAATTTTTCATTAGGGCTTTTTTTAAACAACTAAGGCGTCGTTCACACTTGGTGCCCAAGCACTGTGCCCGGCACCGGTGCCTGAGTACAAGGTATCGACCTTGTAACTGTGCCCGAGCACCGTACCCAATTATTGGCACGGGCACTTACAAAAATCCGTGTTCAGATTGTTGCCCCTCAGGCACCGTGCCCGGGCACGGTGCTCGGGCACCAAGTGTGAACGACGCCTAAAAGAACAACAACAGATTCTCCCTATAACAGTTGGGCAGAACCTCATTTTTCTTATTGTCTCAATTCATGCTGAGTACTTTCTAGATTATATTTCTATACTGGAAACAAAAATCAAAAAATGTGTTTTTTTAATTAATACGACAGCTTGGTAAAGTCGAGGTATATTGTGTGCAACTCGGATATTCCTAAATATTTATTTAGTGAAATATACGAAATGTTTCTTTTAGTGATCAATAAGTATTTCATTTCGCCATTTTTGTTCTTACCCCTTAATCGATTCTTACTGCAAGTAAGATTAATGCTGTCAGATACAGTATCAAACGTCCTGTTAAATGTAGGGTTGGCGAATGGTACCTTCAAAATCGTGGGTCTCGGAAAATTTTGGTCCGGTCTCGAAATCTCGGCAGTTTTTGTTTTAAGTCTCAAAGTCCCGTTTGGCTGGTGTTTTTTCTGTCTCGGAGTCTGGGATTTTTTTCCCTAAAGGTCTCGGAGTCTCAGATACTTTTGTCAAGCATTCTCATTCTTCATCCTTGTTTGTTGTTTGATAGGTGAATCGGATATTTTTAGTACTGAGTCTCGGGCTCGGTTTTTTCCCGCATTGGGTCTCGCGCTCGGATTTTATAACATAGCTGCGGTCGCAGGCTCGGATTTTGAAACAAGAGTCTCGACGTCTCGGCGTGTCTCGGATTTACCATTCGCCACTCCTAAATGTTTGGGATAAAAATGTCATGCGAAATAATGGTTACGTTTTGACATTTTAAATGTTTATCATACTTGTAAAATCCGGTTTTAGAAGAAAAACTCTGTTCTTTTCTTTGCACTGGGCCAACAAAAGGAAATAAATAGTTTTAGTACATCAATTTGTTTTACCAAATGCGTGTTTGGTACTGATTTGGTGTTTGTTACAATTTGAAATACCTAACAAATAATGGATTTTAGGAGAAACTTTCACCACGGTAGTTTTGCTTAACCTTTTCACTCCCAGAGTCAATTATGGAGACAGTGTAGTTCTAACTTCTAATCCCATGCTGTGAAGGCATTTAATTCAATTCGTTTCGGCAGTACTTTTGCATGGTACCATTCGTTATTCAATATTTTACAACATAAAATACGGGATTTTTCTTGAATTGTGATTATTGGCACTCCTGTAAGATATTATAAACGGTTAATTGGTCTTAACCCTATTCGGCCCCGGGGGGTGGGGGGGGGGCACAAAGTGCCCGCGCTAACTTTTAACATTCATAACTTCCTTAATATGTATTCAAACGCCATGAAACTTTGTGACTTTTTCTAAAGTTTATCTGGCAACAATTTCATATGACAATTTTTTGATCACGTGACTTGATGTTTCCATGGCAACAATATTTTTACAGCCATGTTTTTTTTAATTTGCATAGTTATACCTTTGAATGAAGAAAAACAATGTTTATTGGTATGACTTTTGCATTTTTACGTCATTTAGCATTTATTTATTGTTTTTCATTAATTTTGGGTGAATTTGGACGGTTTTTAAGACGTTTTAAAAAAATCAGAAATCCAAGATGGCGGATCCAAGATGGCGGCCGCATAACTAATTACCTAATAACTATGTCATATGACGTCATCGTTCCATTGTGCGGACCGCAAAGGAGACAGTTTTGGACGTACTATGAATCCTCTAGGTTTCGTTGTCATAGCCTTAATGCTCTTGAAGTTACGAGGGGGGGTTGGGGCACAATAGGCCCCTACCCAGGCTCAGAAACTCAAAAAAAGCAAAAAAAGCGCAGGCTGAATAGGGTTAAAGTTCCTGACGAAAGACCTTTTTCAGAACGTTTCAGTGAGGTGACAATAACCAGCTCAATCCAGGGAAAAGATACTGTGATACAGTTGAACAGACGACCTCGTTTGTTTCAAGTTGACGATTTATCTGGTGTCTGATTTATTGATAGATAATCTACTTCTAGTTTTTCAACGTGTTACATAATCATAACTTACCATGAAAGCGATATGATTTGTTTTGAATCTTTGGGCAACCTGATTGAAAAAGTGTATTAAGCATAAAGCATTAAGCAACTAGATTACATAGTTCTACACGAGGTGGGACACCGTATTGAGAATTTTAACATTGTTAAAAATATATATCTTTAATTACTTTTTTAAGCGTTAAAGTGTATATGACAGTGATTTTTATATTTGCTTGATCGAATCTACATGATGTTCTGATAAGAAAATGGGAAAAAAATGTCGATATCGATTTTCCTTCTCCTCGTTTTGGCCGTATAAAAACGTGCATTTTCACTTCCGGTGTGTTACAAAACCGCGCAAGAAGAAAGACTGGAAATAATAATAATAATAATAATAATAATAATAATAACTTTATTGTTTATATAGCGCAAAATACATTTGTATATGATCTAATGCGCTTTACATGATCATAAAAAAAGATTCTATTCTAACTAATATATACTATAAGTTATTAAATATTATAACAAATGACATTTCTTATGTGAATATATAAAATAGTCCGCTGTGCATCAATACAGGAATGCCAGTGTTGCGATTTCTCAGTTCCTCCGTTTTTTGGTGCGTGTTGCTACAACCATAGACAACACACCTTAATAAAACCATGTTTCTTCCTCAGGACGCATCAAAAAATGTGGAGAACTGAGAAACCTCGACACCTGCATTCTTGTATTGACGTCACAGCGGACTATTTCCAGTCTTTCTTCTTGCGCGGTTTTATAACACACCGGAAGTGAAATTTCACGTTTTTAGACGGCTACAACGCAGAGAAAAAAATCGATATCGATTTTTTTTCCATTTTCTTATCAGAACATCATGTAGATTCGATCAAGCAAATAAAAAAATCACTGTCGTATACACTTTAACAGCAAAATCTGCAAGGACAACCCAGAATCGAACCTGCCGCTTCAGCTATTGTCTCAGCTGTTAGACAGCCAACACTACACTAGAGCACCCCGAGCCGCTTGGGTCAGTTCGGTTTACATGTAACTATATGACCTGCTAACGCTAACCTTAACCGAAAGATTTAAAAAACTAGCTCATCCGTTTTTACGTTATATAACTCTCGATAAGGTGTCCGACGGCCTTCTTTAGAGCTATGGAATCTAGACTTTATATTAAAGTATAAACCATGAATTAGGAGAAGAGGGTTTATGAAAAGTGGAAATAACTTATTGTGTCCTCAGATAACATAGTATACACAAAATCATCCTCTGAACCTTTTTAATATAACTCAAATACTGAGAAATGAGCCTTATTTTTCTTGATCCCAGAATTTCATTTATTTGTCGTATCGTATATGATTTATGTTTTATTTTTACGTAAAACTGCGTTGATTATCAACCTATCGCATGCCTTTCCTGTGATGCCTTTACGACATCGTTTGACAAGTTTAAGTTAGGTACTACAATAAAAAAGAAAAAATAAATGAATCAATACGTATACTTAGAGTGGCTTGTACATATTTTTAAAACAGGCATTTTGACTGACAGTCCACTGACTGACATTGTTTGAAGTTAGTTGCTACAATAAAAAAACATTAAATGAATAAATAAATTATTACGTAACTGTAAACGTAGAGTGGCTTGTACATATTTTAAAAACAGTCATTATGTCTGCTAATTCGTTGACTGCGACTGTGAAGTTTTTTTTTATTTGAGGTTGCATTGTAATAAGTTTAAGTATGCAACTAAAACGGAAATCTGAACGGGAAGCGTTTTATAAGTCACGCTGCACAACAATAAAGCTGGTGTGAGATTTACTATTATAATATGACCGTACGGCCCCGCTAACGCAATCCTACAGAAAATAGAATCGCAAGGTGACGTGAGCGGGGCCGGACGGGTTGACGTGAGCCGGTCCGGAAAAAGCCGTCCGGCCCCGCTCGAGTTCAGGCGACCTCGCACTGCACGACTATTTCTGTACTTTCTAGTCATATTATAAAATACTTATTGACTGAGTTAGGTCGGGCCGGACGGGAAAATATTGGACTTTCGGTCATCCGGCCCTCCTACTCAGTCAATAAGTGCATATTATCGTTATCTATCAATCAACTCTTGCATTCTAGGGCCTCAGAGATGTATCTGTTTTCTAAACTGAAAGGTCAATCTACGATAGTAAAGAAAACATATCCATCGCCCTCTTCACAACCTCCTTTAATCACTTTCCATGTATTGTCAGGTTTCTTTGACCCGCCACCTCCCGCCACCTTGTCAGGTGCCACTCCACCTCCAGAATACCCACCCCCTCCCCCAGGAAAATTATCACAAGCTCCGCCACCACCAAAGCCACCATCGCAATTTAAAGAACCATCTCCACCCTTAAATCCCTTATTATGAGATCCGCCACCTTTCTGGCACTGGCGCATTCCACAATATTTTGCATCATCATAGCAGCCCCCATCTTTAAAATAGCCAGCCCCAGACCCAGAGTATGGTACATAAATCCCACCACTATCTCGACAAACATCACCACCTCCACCATTGCTTCCAGCTGCCCTAGCGTCACCGCTGCCATCTGGTAGATCATTTCCGGGCAAACCATCAAGACTTCCACCACCCCCTCCCCCACCAGCTACAACAATAGGTTTATAGAAACTTGTTGGACGAAAGACAAACGTTCCACCACCCCCACTACCTGGGTGATAACCATCAGGTGTTGACCCCTTTTGCCCCACCAATATCCCCAGTTTTTCTCCCTTCACTAGTGCAAGGGAACCACTGACTTTAGCTCCCTTTCCTCCTTTCTTAAGCGAAGACCCGTCCCCTCCTGACGCTCCACAGGCCTCCACAAGGAACTTTCCGTTGATTGGCACCTGCCATTCTTGCCTTCCGTCTTGAACCTGAACGTCCTGCAGTAGAGTGCCGCTGTAGCCCACGTTGCTTTGCGGACCAATTCGTCCTGTAGCTCCCAGAGTGGTGAAGTTGTACCACCCTAACAATGAAAAACAGTTAACCCTTTAATTTCCACCATCTCCTCCAGTTAATCAAATTGCAGAAGTGACGGATAATTCGGTGCAATCAAAGTTTAAACGGATGATTTGTGCCAATCAAATTTCAGGCGGATAATTCGCCTCTAGTATAAATTTGGCGAATTCCACTAATTGGCGGCATATAAAGATAATTAATTTTTCCATGGTTTAGGATCAGGATAATGTTTCCTTGAATTTTTATGCAATTTGGCCCACTTAATCTGCCGTTACAAGCTATACGTACGGTTTTTAATTTCACAGAATTTCCCAGTCCATTGGACCTCGCAACTGCAAGTATATTTGTGCTCATTTTCTACACAAGCTCCTTCGTTTTGGCAGCCAATCCATCGACAGTCGTCCTAAAACAGAAAAAAAAAAAATCATTAATTATTATTAACTAATTTAATTTAATTTAATTTTTGAGTATTAATTTAATTCTTTGTCGTTGTCGTCACTGGGGCAGAGAGTGTTCGATACATATATTAGAGCAGGAATCAATATGTTTTTTTTTATACACGATGTGATGTCACAAAATAGTATTCCATAATAAAGGTGATCGGACGGGTGCGTAGTGTCCCAACTACAGTGAATTTCATAATAGCCGCGGCTATATCCAGAAATGCAGGCAAGTATTGTTTAACGAGTACTTCATATTTGACTGAGTTGTTTGTCGATTTCATATTACTTTACATGTTTAAAAATGGACGATTAACCAGGATAAGACATATTAACAAATTTTGAAAAACGTTCTCTTGTTAAAAAGTTTAAAATTTACGAGCTTTCAATAATGCCAGCCTGTAATCTTTGACTAATAATGAGTAAAACGTGCAAACATGGAAATATATACGGTAAAAAAAAAATAAATTAAAAAAATACAATTACTCGCTAATTGGATGTCAATTTGCATAATGCAATTTCAATTGTTATTCATTGTCCACGAGTAAATTAAATTTGACTACATCAGGCCTTGCATTAAGTATGTCTCGTGATGGAATACAAACTTGTTTTTCTAATTCATCCGCTTTAAAAAAAAAAGAAAATAAATCCTTTCCCGGAAAAATCACCAAACAAAGCTAACAAGGGCAACAGTGCATCACTGGGACAAGAAAAATGGGTGTTGGAAGAAATTCATTAATACCAGTATCCAAAGGATCATTTGCCAGTGCAAAAAGTGTAGATTTCCGGAAAAAAAAAAACAATAGTGACAATGCCGTTTTTCCTGGTTACAAAGGTGTCTAAGGAATATATTTGTCCATTGTTCTCAGTTTCAATGGTGAAAGATATTTTCGGCTCGATCGAGTTGAGGGTGTTATGAGAGGTTGAGACGGAGTGTTTCTTGATAATGACAAAACTGTCATCAACATAGTCTTTCCAAGAAGGTCTCAATGGGGTTAACCGATAGGCGTCAAACGGCCTAAAATTCAGTAACCGTCAACCGTCAACCTTCAAAACATTTTTACCGTCAAACGGTTTCAAGCTCTTTCAGATCTTACTTTTTAAGCTGCTCGTCACGGACGTCTAGCTCTCAAAGAACCTTTAAACTGGTAAACCAGTTTCCATGTTCCCAAATATACTCATTTTATGTTCTTTTCCACTGATTTGCGCTTAAACCGACATCACAACAGGCTTCTATCTGGAAATACTTTTCAAAATACGTTTCAAAATATTATAATTTACTACATTGATAACTTGTTTCTGACCACGCGAAGCCTCACCATTCCTGATCATGTCGCGCGTCCTGACAGCCGTGGTAAGCTTTTATCGTAAAGCCGAAGATATGACTCGAGTTTCTCTAGGCGAGGACCCAAAAAGCATTGGTAGTTTTAAACTTTAAAATTTATTTTGGTTTGCTATTCCAACTTAAATTCATTAGATATCTTCTTCGTTGGTAATTGCCTGAGCATTTTGTGTATCAGTAAAGGTGCCAAGTAACGATTTTGGCACAATTCTGACCTATAAAACAGCAACATCTTCATGACAGTGCTCCTTTAAAGTCACTGCCTTGAGACAGCCTACAAAAACTACGGGGTGTACAGAATAGCTGTACGTTAGTTTCACAAACGGATACGGTGAGAAAAGAGGAGCCGTGTAATGAGCAGTGCTATTTCCTTCCCTATACTATGCTCAGTTCTGGAAGAATCAGGATTGCCAAGTTCCACTAACGAGGTTTGCTGGAACCAAGGCATTATTTCCAAAAACAAGTGTGACTTATCCGTTCAGCATAGATTCTTGACTTCTTAACTTCATCTTCTGTGGACAGGGCACGTTTAATTTCCATGTAGATAACATAATCTCAAAGATGCTCCTGTCATTCGAGCCTAACCGAGCACTAAGTGCGGTCCGACTCTCCATTATCAGAGGTGGACACATTGTAAGGCCGGTATATGTAATTACACTAGGTAATATTTTCACTTCATCGTATAAATTAAATATTTTAAAAATAGTTATATATTGTAAGAGGTCTTAGATTACGTTGGCAAAATTTCATTTCATTTCACCAGTGAAAGACCAAAACTACCTCCAAAACACAATAGTTAATATTAAAAAATACAAAAGTTAATATTAACTTGAACTCGTAGAAAAAATTTCCTTTCAACCTTCAAAATCCCTAAAATTTAACCGTCAACCGTCAAAGCTAACCCCCCCCCCCCCCCACCCCAATTGAGACCCTCTTCCAAGTCTTTGGTGGAGTTAGTTGTGGAAGCAGTAATGGCTGACTCTTCGATTTTCTCCATGCGAAGATTTGCAACGACGGGGCTGGCAGGGCTACCCATAGCACAACCGTGAATCTGTTTGTAAATACAGTTGAACCCCTCTAATACGAACACCGAAGGGACAGAGCAAAGTGTCCGTATTAGAGAGGTGTCCGTATTATAGAGGTCACCTCGATAACGTCATTATAAGACTACACGGACAGTTTTAAGAGTTCAGTAACTAAAAACAGGCCTACACTCGTCTTTTAACTGCATCTAAATTGATTCAGTGTACTAACATCTCAGCTACATACTGTATACGAATCACCGAACTGAAACGCAATGTTGTATGTAAAAAAGTAATGTAAAGTACAATTCTGAAAACGTCTTTCGATATATGCTTGTAACCACAAATAGGAAATTGTATTACATACACAAACTATCGTCACCTGATCACCGAAGTGTTCGTAATAAAGAGGTTAAGTTTATATGAATTTGCTCTCTGGGGCCGAGATTTAAGCCCCGTTTACACTGCAGAAAATTTTAGGCACGGCTCGGATAAAAGTGGTACGCGTACCCAAAAAATGGTACTGATTAGTCATTTGCACGTCATTTCTTCTACCGTGCTAAACGATGTAAAAATGTGTTTTGGTACGGGTAAAAGGCTCAAGCGTAGATAGATAATTTTGAAAGTATATCTGGCCTTAGACTTAACTGTAGTAAAACGGAAGCTATGTGGATTGGCTCAAGAGCAAACTGTGCTCTAAGACTTTGTCCGGAATAAAAAAAAAAATGGCCGAAAGAAAAAGTTAAAACACTTGGGGTGTAGTTTGCGAAATCCAAATTTAACACTTTTCCACAACTATAAAGATAAAGTGGAAAAAGCAAAGAGTACATTGGGCTGTTGGAAATTTCGAAGACTCAGTTTGTTGGGGAAAATTATGGTGTTAAAAAGTCTCGTGGTATCAGATTTAGTATATACCCTTGGTCCGCTCCAAACGGATTATGAGGCGATTGAAGAGCTTAATATAATCTTCTATAAATTTTTATGGAATGAAAAAGGAGATAAAATAAAGAGTAATATAATGATAAACAATTTTTTCAGAAGGTGGACTTAAAATGATTGATATAGCTTCCTTTAACAAATCCCTTAAGGCTTATTGGATTAAAGAATATTATTATATTAACAATGGCAGCAGCTGGAAAAAGTATATTCGATATGGAACTTCAACCCTATGGAGGCAAAGCGGTACTCCTGGGAAATCTTAATAAAAAAGACATACAAGATATAATCAAAACGTCTGACCCTTTTGTTAAAGAAATTCTAGAAATTTGGTCCGACATCTTCTTCGAGAGCAAGTTGATATCTGACAAACACCTTGTGTCAGCACCTTTATGGTATAACTCACTTATAAAAATTGGTAACATGCCTGTTTTCTCAAGGACTGGTTTCTCAAAGATATAACCAAAGTCGCAGATTTAATGGATGACTATCTTAAATCTCTCTCTCTAAACTCTTTCCAAGACAAATGGGGCTTACAAGTATCCCCTTTAAAATTTTACGGAATGGTCTCAACAATCAATTGTTTACGTAGGCAGATAGAGGAAACACAGGCGAGGTATGAAGCCTCGTTTTAAAATTTTTAGAAACCCCCAAATCATCCAGATTAGTTTACAAGAAGCTTTTTTTCAAATAAAAGTGAACAACCAAAATTAAGCCAAGAAAAATGGCACAAAGAAATCCATGTTGAGTAGGATCAAAATATTGCCTGAGAATTAGTTTATGAAATGGCCTTTAAATGTACTAAAAGCCACTGGAAAATTTGGATCATTTACAGACTTCATAAAATGTCTATAAATCTTCAATTTACAGACTTGGTACTTTCACCTGTTAAAAACAAAATCTCTGTAAATTATTTTGACAGACATTTTATATAGTTTTGTTGTCTTGTTCTTTATAAAATGTTTGTGAAATGTTTATAAATTCTAGGAGCTGTAATGAGAGGAGAGACTTACAATTTACAGAATTTACGAAATCGGCCAACAATGTTTGTAAATCTGCTATTTACAAAGATTTTATAATGCCTAGACTTCTAATATAAAATGTCTGTAAATGGCACTTCGTAATTTTAATTTTAATTTAGTTGCCAAATCTCTGCAAATTAATGTGGCACCCAAGCGGAACATCCAATGACAAACGGGGAATTATAAAATCTCTGTAAATTGACACAAACAAACATAATCTTTCTCCGAGTCGTCTAAATACAAATTTTTAAAGCTACATCCAGTGTTCACTCACATAATCCAAGAAATCAATACAACATTTTCGTTCCTAGACCGAGTACTAAAGCAGGCAAACGGAGTTTTCAATATCGCGGTTCTGTTCTCTGGAACAGCTTGCCTTAATTGAGCGCTAAGATGTAGCCCACTCTTAGCTCTTTTAAATCATGCATTTACTTTCAATCTAATTTAATGATAGTTCATAAAGGATACTTTTTATAGTTTTTAGTATAATCCCGTATACATAATGAATTTAGTTAGATAATTTAATTTAGTTAAGTAATTAATATATTGTTGTTTATGGCTCGACGGAAGAGCATGTATTATGAATTGACAACGCGTGATATAAATAAAGTTTACCGACCTAACGGGGTATTATAAAATCTCTGTAAATTGACTCAAACGGGGTATCATAAAATGTCTGTAAATTGACGCAAAAGGGGACTATAAAATCTCTGTAAATTGACGCAAACGGGGCACTATAAAATCTCTGTAAATTGACGCAAACGGGGCATTATAAAATCTCTGTAAATTGACGCAAATGGGGCATTACAAAATCTCTGTAAATTGACGCAAACGGGGGCACTGTAAAATCTCTGTAAATTGACGCAAGTGGGGCATTATAAAATCTCTGTAAAATGACGCAAAAGAGTAAAACTGACTAATTTTTTTACTAAAGTAGGCATTTTACTCGATATTTTGAGTTAGCTTACTTAAAATTTAACTTAAATATTTAATCCAACATAGTGAGTTGAAACAACTCCTCATGGCATAAAATTGGATGACATTTGCCTCTAATTTTTTAACTCGTCCCCAGACCACCAATTTGACCCTTAAAATCACAGCGAAAACGCCATTTTTTGGACGGAAAATCTACATTTCGCCCATTTATCAATTACTTTTCGGAAATCCACACTCGGATTCCAGTAACTAGGTTTTATTCTATCTGCAAACGTTAAAATATTTTAATAACTTAAAAAATAAGTCCCGTCATTTTGACCGTGAAATGACCAATGTCACGTAAAGGCTTGTGTGGAGTTCAACCGCGCGGTCATCGCTTTCAGTGGTATAACTCATTTTAATAGGCGCAGTGTCGACATCCACACTCGGTTTTGAAGAGACTGGGATCTAGTGAACATTTTGGAGGGAAATATGATTTAGTTGGAGCGAAAGAAATCCCGTCATTTTGCCGTTTTTTCAGTGCAATATGCTTTGACAGAGCCCATGTTGGCTTCTATTGGTGACTTGCGCGAACTAGCGCCCAGGCCGTTCGAGCTCAACTGCGCATGAGCAATAGTTCATTTCTAGTTTCAAAAGCGCTTTAATAACATTTTTATTAAACATGTTCATTTCATACGATTGGCGCTACACAGTTCATATCTATTATAAGTTCATTTTAGTAACGCGCACGCCCGGAGCAAATGTCTCCTTTCAGGGGGCAATTTTTTGGTATGGTTTGAGAAAATCAAGTGAAAGTCACTTTTACTCAAACATACGATTTAAAACTTACTCACCGCAGTGAGTCAGTACTTCTCACTCAAATTCAAAATATGAGTTAATTCTTAACCCATTAAAGTGAGTTGAAACAGCTCTTTATTTTGAGTGAACAGGAGGTGCAACAGTCCGACATCTACTCAAACGTGAAAGCACACACATGAGAGATTGCTGCTTCGAGAGCGAGAACGGGAAAAAGATACAGCTTAGTTCAACGACGGTATTACTGTTGTATGAGATATGTCTCATGTACCATTTGGATCACAAATCTTTACTTGTACTTCGCATGTCTATAAAAAAAAAAGTGAAAACCGGTAAGGAGCACACAGCTGACGCAGTATTTTAATATTTTAGCCTTGCTTAAACAGCTCTTGAAAGAGGTGTTTTTAAAGCCTGGATTTACCTGGAACGGAAATACGAATGATTTCCGAAGAACGAGAGATTCAAAAGAAATGCATTGAAAAAGCCGAAAAAATAATGGTGAATACAATGTAAAATACAATACAGTAAATCAAAGGCAACCAGATCAAAGCAATTTTCCGCTAGGCCGCTCGGCCGAGAGAGTCATTCCCGGTGGGCAGTTTTTCAACGAATTATTTTACTGTCTTGCTCGCTTTCAGCGCTCCAAACTTCACTTGCTTTGAAAAGACAACTTGTGATTTGAGCCTTTTTCTCGTTCCACGTTTTCTGAATAAGCTGCATGCAATGTTTTTACAAAATATCAACGATCGCTATGCATACGATTGCTTCCAACCTACATCCATCGTCAAGTCAAGTTTGACCGCCATGTTGGCTAGTTCTTAATGCTACACCAATATTCAAGCGCTTCATTCTTGCTGCTCTTGTGATTCCAACGGTAAGTAAGCTTACGTTAAAAATGTAAACCAGTTTAAATATTATTTTTGGCTACCTGTACTGAAGATTTTCTACGAATTTCAGGGTTCTGTCTTGGTGACTGTACGGGCTCACAGTCTTCACAAATTTCACGTTGTATTTTGTTCAGTCTTTTGTTTGTGTCCGTGTGTATTGGTACACCAGAACAGAACCAATTTCAGCCTGCTCGTTTGAATAAATAAGCTTATAAGAAACTAAAACTTGAATTTTAATATTTCTATAAATTCTTTCAATCTTGCAATTCTGTTCAAGTGATGTTGATTTTTAACATGAAGTACATGTACAGTATTATTTTCTTATTGTTTTCTTAATTTTTCTGTCATTGTAAAGGATGGACTGCAGACTGGGGACAGGGTATAAACACAGTCTTCAGTTTAAATAAATATGACATTCAACTTCAAATAGCCATGTCAAGACACAAGTAGAACAAGAAGGACTGGACCCAAGCTACTATAGTTATGGGATGCAGACAATCCCATGTGCTTTTCTTCTGGATTCGTTGTACATGTGCTGTCAGGAAAATACTGATAGGCCTGGTGGAGTATAAACAAACACGCGCGCAAGCAACCATACTGATGAAAAGACAGTGTCAGAACAAGATAAAGATTTGTTTTGTTTGTTATTATTTCTAGATGCTTTGTGGATACTTGGAAGAGAAGTGTTTGAGGTTCGAGCATAGCCTCGCCTTCCCCTTCCCTACCCCTTCCCTCACCGAGAACTCAAAATGAAAACACTGCTCTCCGCGAGTATCCACGAAGCACCTAGAAACAATGAAAACAATCAGTATGGTGGCCTTGGCATGTGTTTGTTTATACTCCACTAGACTTTCGTTTATCCGAATCCAAAAGAAAAGCACATGGGATTGTCTGCATCTCATAATACATGTAACAGCACACTGTAGCTTGGGAATTGACCCATTCCTTCTTGTTCTACATGCATCAAAGGAAATCTGCGGGGAGAGAACTAAAACTTCACATCATTGCTCCTGCCCCAACAGTACCAGTCAAGAATCGGACTGTACATGTACATGTATACATTGTATTAAATGCAATGTTGGCATAAGGGTAAAATGGTAGGAAGTTAAGTATCAATTGATGTCGAATGCCATATTTATTAAAACCTAAGACTGTGTTTTATACCCTGTCCTCAGTCCACAGTCCATCCTTTAGACTGAGAGCGAAACATTTGGGGAAAAAATTAAATTGAGAAAAATTAGGGGTGGTCCATGGACCCGGGTCCATGTTTTGTAAATGTCCTCAGTTCAGTGTATTTTTTAGTATGATTATAATGCATGTACAGCTGTAGTTCACAAATGTCATATCAGATGGCTCTTTGTAAAGAGAAAGGCCCACCAGAAAAGAAGGCAATTTTAATTTGTTGTTGTAGGTACATGTATGTTGATTGATCATGTAGCTGTTGCACTTCACTTATTTTTTTCTTTAGTCTGTGTTAGATACATGGAATGTTTGCTAATGAGAATAAAACAAAAATAGAATCAAGGATAGTTTTAAGCACAACATACATGTACTGCTGTAGCCATTGTGTTGGTAAATAGCATCATTATGTTATTTTTACTTTGCAATGGACTGCACAGCCTTGTCAAGGCTGTAAGGCTGTGCTCCAAATCTACATTATTGGTGCCAGCTTATAACTTTGTGAAAAGCTACATGCTTGTACACTTTCTGATCACCCAAGCTCAAAAGTGACATGCTACATGTATGAGCCACTGTGTGTTGCTAGAGCACAGCACAACAATGCAAAGTTTTACTTTTGGGCGACCAGGAAATATTTGTTTTTGCACCAAACTTGCATGCTGAGCACCCCAGATTTCAAGTGTTTGGAGATTTCAGGCTCCCAACTATTTTTCTTAGAGCACAGCCTTGGTTGTCTAATACGTGTACAGGTATGTAGTCAAACTTTATAGTTTTTTTTTATCTAAATGGTGACTATTTCCTTTTTTCTTAGAAAGCTGAGTGACAAAACTACAGTACTAAAACATGCAGTAATGAACAAGATGTAGAATGGTCTGAGCCAGAGGTACATGTACACACTGTATACTATCTTTCATTTTTCAGCTATGGAACTTGTTGATTAATTTTATTGTCTAACCCCCATCCTGATACACTGTTTTGCAAGATACAATGCATTGCATTGCCATGGGAATTCCTCTTGATTTCTAATACTCCCATGCATGTAAGAGTGCATGTGGGCATCATAGACATCAATATTACTACAATGTACATGTAACTTCTGCTTATGGTCTCCACCTGTCTCTTTGAGGATAGATTCTGTAGTCATGGTATCATTAGCACACAACTCTCTTTTAACCCAGAGTAGACTTTAAACTATACAGGAGTTGTGTGACTCTGTGTTGTGTTTATACATGTACAGGAGCATAATTTGCACTGTTCTTGTCTTGCATGTATAATTATGATAGACACATGAATATAAAGCAGTTGGTTTCAAATGAAACTGCAATAATGAATTGGTGGGGGAGTGAAACAAAATGTTAGTGTTATCAGCCTTGTTGATAAAGTAAATTGCCACCATATATAAAATGATTAAAAAGGTAATGTTTTTTAGTGCTCGCCCTCAAAACATCAGCCTTAATTTACTGTACACAGGGGCGGATCCAGGATTTTGAAATGGGGGGTGAAATTTTAAATGCAATAGAACCAAAGACTGGTTGAGGTATTTGAGGTCAGTGCATCAGAAAGAAAGGGTCTCAGAAAAGGGGGGTGAAAATTCACCCATTTCACCTCCCCTGGATCCGCCCCTGTGTACATTGTGTGTATCAATTACAATTCAGTTGATCAAACTAATCTACGTAAACAATGAAACAACTGACATTATTCTTGTGACAATATTTTTTTTCTAATCTCAAAACAGAACAACAGGGTACACTGTAGAAGATACATGTACATTGTACTGATGATGATTGCAGTGACACTGTGCATGACAACATGCAAGTAAGTATGTTGTTATGAATTAAATTAACCCTGAATAAAGAAATAAACAAACAACACATGTGCAAGCAACCATACTGATGAATAGTGTCAGAACAAGATGAAAATTGGTTTTGTTTGTTATTATTTCTAGATGCTTTTTAACTCGTGAAGAGCAGTGTTTAAGGTTCGAATGTAGCCTCACCTCCCCCCTTCCGTCCCTCTTCCCTCCCCCTTCCCTCACTCACTACATTGTACATATTACCAGCAGGAACACTGGAAAACTAACACACTTTAAGAAAAGTGAAACAAGAAAACTCATTTAAAAATGTTTCAGAGCTTGGGCATTTGCACTCACTTGTGGATCATCATCAGTTAAGACTGGAAACTTTTTGTCACTGACTTGCTGATATTTGAAGTCCTGGATCAATCTTTTTTTACTTCCCAAGTTGTTCAAGTGTTCACTTTACCCTCGCAGTGCCTCTTTGCATATTAGGAGTAAATGAGTACTGCCACATTACCAGACAACATGCAGAGTCTTATTTGTGATAATGGCATTCCAACCAGAGGAGTAACAGCATATTTAGAGTTTGCAGAATTCCTCTGGCCTTTGTTTTATTATTTTCGTGATATGATGCTCTGTTTTCTTAACTTAACGATAACCAATATGACTCCCTGTACATAGATTAATTCCTTGTGAAACCACTTACCCTACATGTATACGGAGTCAAAAATGTTATTTTTCTGGTTCATAATTTATAGACTGAGGACAGAACCAAGGATAACAAACAACCTGATGCTGTTGAAACAGAATATAGTAAGTTAACACATTTATATTGGGATTGATATTTGTGGTGATTAGATACAAGGAATTCAACATCATTTCGATGTTTTTGTTAAAAAAGCTGATTTTATTGTATTGCAAGGTAACCCGTTACTAGGCAGGGATGACAACATTGAGTACAAGAAAAGGCAGGTTGTGAAACAAGAGCAGTGGCTCTTCAAGGCTGTGCTCAGAGAAAGATTGCAGGGAGCCGAAAGCTCTGAACCTGTGAAAAACCAGGGTGCCCAACATTATGAGTTTTATGCAAAAAGATTTCCTAGTTGCCTTAGGGCAAAAGTAAGTTACATGTACCAGGAAACACCAGGCACTGCTAGAGCAAAGCCCTGCTCTTGTATATAAAAAAACCTTAAGTTTTCGACCTACAGTGAGTACAGTGTAGGACATGGCTACAGTATATGTACATTTTCCAAAATTTTGAAAAGCTAGTGTGGGACTAGTTGGTTTGATGGAGTTCTCAAACTCATTGTTTAAATTATAAAAAAATACATTCTGACTTGCATGCATTATTTTGTTTCCTTTCAGATTTCAGCATCCTATGCATCAATTACTGCATTGTTTTTTTCTGAAGGACAAGAAACTTAGTGATGTAAAGTAATGAATTTCATAAAGAAGCTGACCAAATTGGGCATGACTTTTCCAAAGAGGTCAAACATATTCCAAAGAAGCTTTAGTCATAAAGTACATGTATAAAAGATTACGTAGACAATTTATATGTCAAATACAATCTACAATGTACATATGGAAACATTATTGAAATGAAGTTTATAATACATGTTAGGCCACGGCAAACATTAATGTTACAGTTTATTACATGTGATTATTTATTTATAATCCAACCCAGATAAGTAAATATTAAGTGAGAATTTATTTTAAAAATGCTATACAGCATTGTAGTGCTATTTTCATGAAAGTACAATTTTTTTTTGAGAATTATTTCCCGTGTATCAGACCATTATGTGTGTTGTATTTTAGGTTTTATTTGACAGCATTTATGTTTTATTGATCAGAATTTTTATGCATTTTAATTAAATTATAGAGATTTACACAATGTAGAGAAACAAAATTATTATACAGAATTATTAGATTTACCTTCTAAAACAATCATTATTTGGAGTCATAGATAAGATTTTTATGCATTTTTTCTCCCTGAGATTGTCTTTGATTGGTTTCTTTTTTTGTGTACATTTTACAAACATTTCATTAAGTTTGTTTGACTCACTTTTTATAGAGATAATAAGGAGATTTTGTGTTTACTGGATTACAGAGATTTTTTCTCGTGCCATTTTTACAGAGAAAGTAGAAAGATTTTACAGAGATTTGTTGTTTGTAACATAAAATCTCTGTAAATTTTACACAAAATTTACAAGAAAAACATCAAGATTACATACATATTTTATGCGATCTTAGTGCAGAAAATGTCCTGTAATTTACAGACTTTTTACGAAGTTACAAAATCTATGGGAATGTGCACGTTTGCAGAGTTCGTAATTTACAAAGGAAATGTAGACGTTTTACGGAGATTTAACAAACTTTAGTGAAGTCTGTTTTGATTCAAGTTTTCCAGTGAGCTCGAAGCTTAGAGTTTTCAATTTCAAGTTTTTACATCGGCGATTAGCGACCAACACCTTTTTAAATAAAATGGGACTGGTTGATGATGAAATCTGTACTTTCTGTCAGAGTGAGAGAGAAAGCCTTTTTCACTTATTTTGGGAATGCACAAAAACTGAGATATTTTGGAAAAGCATTCTTTCTTTCTTGAAGTCTTTCAAAATTATCTCCACACATGCTAATCTGCCGGTTGACGTTGCTCAGGGCCTAAGGCCGAATAACTCGAAACAAAAATTGCAGATCAACTTCCTTTTTTTATTAAGTAAATACTTCATATGGTTGAGTAAGTTTAAGGAGCGCATTTCACGTCTCGATGAATTCTTACTATTTGTGAAACTTGTCTACCAAATTGAGAAGATGGATCCACAATCAAAAGATAAATGGAAGCCACTCTTGCCGTTTTTGAATAGTGAGGAAAATTGAATATGCTGCATGCCGAAGTCTCTATTAAACGATTTATAGGAATTTGTAAAATAATTTCTTTGGCTCCGCAATTTCATTTTTTTTTAAGGTAGCACTTCTACATTATCTCACATGTTAATGTAAACATTAAAATCAATCCAGGATTACTCTAGCCTTTTCTCGTTGTCCTGTTTGAACAATAAATATGTGTTATAATAACAAAAAAAAAGAAATGTGCGCTTTGATTGGAGTTCATATCTCAATAAAGCACGCGTATACGTCATGCAGTAAAAAAAACAAAGTTTTGTTGATGTACAAAATGCCGAAATTACAACACAAATTATCGAAAAGTCATGATCACAATCGCGTGCTACGAGGCTAGTATTGTACAAAACAAATACATCCCATTTTGTCGTGCGTCTGTTCAGTTGTAGATCAAGGATGACGTCAAAGTGTGTTAGGAACATCAGTGACTAACTCGCCTGCGGTCATGATCATTTGTTCGATTTTTTTTGGCGTTCAAGGAGGAGACGCATCATAATTTCAACAACATCTCTCACGTACCGGGACCGGGACTTCACAACAGACACCGATTTAGCCTCCCCGAAGATTTTTTCCAGGGGTCCATACTCCTTGCTAAATAGCAATGCAGGAGTACCGCCAGGAGTGGGTAATATATATAGATATCCCAAGCCTAACAGCGTCGCACTTTGAACAAGCTTGATTAAGGTGAAACTTAACCAAGGTGAAACTTAACTAAGGTGAAAGGTTGGAAGCACAAGAATTAAGATTGACGAACGGGCTATTTTCAATTTTAGCAATTCTCAAAAACAGTATTACGCGACTGTCTGCACAGTACATTTTTATAGACCGTACAAAAGTTCACAAAAACAACTTTTCTCTATCTAGAATAACTAGTACCACTAGTTTCCGAATAAAATACAGTTTTTGTCAAAAATTGCCCGAGAAACTGATTTGAAAATCAAAAATTGCAAAAATACACAAACATATTTGCATAAGGCGATACGAGTGAAGATAGAACTGTACTATAAAATCAAAGTCTTGTTTTGTTTACATAAAATCGCTTTTCAAACTATCTAATGAATGAACAAACACATAAAAATGGACAACACAATCTTATTTCGAAAAAATTTATTCAAATCTCCATTAGTTTACGTTTAAAAGCAAAACGCGTACCATTTAAGCTAATTATAGCTCATCGAGTTCAAGCTTTCTTCGAAGAAATTCAAGAGATCGATACAACTGAATTTAAGCACGTTTTAAAATCAATTCTCCAAAACTAACAATAACACCAATAAAAGTCACTCACAGATTGATATCAACATAAATTCTCATCGAAAACTTAATCTGTTTTACCTTTAAGTCCCTCGCTTGCTTGGTTCTGAAATCCGTAGAAAACAAATATCTCCCGCATTAATAAAAACGTAATACATGAAGTTCCTCGAAGCAAGATTTCATCCCTGAAAGCTCGTCTTTTTCCACTAAAGCGGCTTCTGAGTATCCCTTAATTAGTATCCTTGTCTTGAGTAGCAAACCGCGAAATATTAAGGGGAATAACGCCTTTAATTTCAACGGTTTTCTCCGCTTAGTAAATTCACAGAAAAACATCAAAGTGTTTTTCTAGCTGACGTGACATTCGGCCGTGTAACCGCGCGAAAAACAAAGCCTCGCTTTGGTTTCAACATAACGTCGTACGCGCATGTTTTGCGACGTCATACGCGCCCGCGAGCTAGTCCTGCGCGAAGGCAAGCTAGTCCTGCGCGACGGCGGCGGCGGAGGTCGGGCACACGCGCGCCCGCGAAACATTCCGCTAGCCATGACCATGAAAAATGACGGGCATGGTTCTATGAGTATGGAGCTGCGCAGCCAAGCCTTCGGCCTGGCGAGTGCTCCGCTATCAATGAGCTTTTTTTGTGTGTGTGTGGAAGGACATGCTACCAGCGCCATAACCCATCATATATACCTTTTTTGCAGAGCATAGCACAGGATATCTATAATAGGTAAAATGTTTTCAAAATATTGTAACAGCCATCTCCCAGACGCTTCGCTTCGTGCCAGTGTTCAAACTTTCAATTTAAATATATATATATATATATATTAAACTGGACTAGTGCATATCAACAACAACAACAACAATATGCTTTATTTATACACGATGAAAGTTAAAGCGAAAATCTTGCTTGTGGTGTCGTGTTTCTAGCTACAGTAATTTAAAAAACGTTTCTATATGCATATTATTAAGTTCCTATGCATATGAAAGAACCGTGGACGTCTTAAAGGTGAGAACAGCTTAACATATGTTAGCCAGATGGATTAATTTTAACTTCTAACCTGAACTGCTTGGTATAAGTTTTCCATGCATATGAAAGGACCGCAGTCGAATTAAAGATGAGGACAGCTTAAAATATGCTAGCCAGATGAATTCATGGATTAATTTTAACTTCGGACTTGAAGTGCTTGGTATAAAAATGGGTTCTTATCATTCTGTCAGAAATGTCTAAAGCAACAGCAATAGTTAAGGCGGGGGTCCACCTGAATGCCATTTCTCCGCCACTTAACATGGGTTTAATGGGAATATCCCGTTCACGTTTCAAGCAATCCAAAAACTGTCTGCTCATCTCATGAATCTATGTTATCGGGTGTTGTATGTTTTCTCAAAGGATTGGTAAAATTTAGGGAAATAAGAAATGTTGAATATTTAATGTAGTTTTAAAATAAGAAAAACAGTCCTCCATAAACCTGGGGTGCTCTTGTGTGGGTATCAACTGTTTGTTGAATATGAAGTTAATAATCAGTAGATGGACACCAAACAGTCATCCATCAACCTGGGGTGTTCTTGTGTTGGTATCAACTGTTTGTTGAATATGAAGTTTATAATCAGTAGATGGACACCAAACAGTCATCCATCAACTTGGGGTGTTCTTGTGTGGGTATCAACTGTTGAATATTAAGTTTATAATCAGTAGATGGACACCAAACAGTCATCCATCAACTTGGGGTGTTCTTGTGTGGGTATTAACTGTTTGTTGAATATGAAGTTTATAATCAGTAGATGGACACCAAACAGTCATCCATCAACCTGGGGTGCTCTTGTGTGGGTATCAACTGTTTGTTGAATATGAAGTTTATAATCAGTAGATGAACACCAAACAGTCATCCATCAACCTGGGGTGCTCTTGTGTGGGTATCAACTGTTTGTTGAATATGAAGTTTATAATCAGTAGATGGATATAAAAATAGTCCTCCATCAACCTGGGGTGCTATTACGTGTGTATCAATTGTCTGTTGATGTTCCAAATATAATTTTCTTTCTTCTATCCCTTCTTTAAACCTCTTAAAATTTCATTGAAATTCACGTGTACCCCCGCCTTAACCATCTTTAAAAATGTTTAGTTTTGACAATCGTCTTGACGATCGATCTTTTTTCAAACTGTCAATGTGTTGAACAGTAAAATAGCGTTGCGCAATACCGACCTATTTTAGTCGATGCAGCCATTACAGCTATCACAGTGTAATTGTTAATTGACATATATAGATAAAATACAGAAATTATGTTAGACGTCTTTCGTTTTAGTAAGTTATTATTGTAAAAGAGCCACAATGATCAAAAATATACATTTTCTGTTCTCTTCATATTTTGAAAATAAAAGTACTCGTTACTTACCTTGCGAAATTTCAAGTCAAAACTCCTACAAGGGAAGTGCCATTATTGTAACTTTACATTTCGAATTCGGCTTGCCGCCATTACTCAATTCAAAAATGACCGGGACCGAACCCTGAGAGTTGGATCGATCTGGCCTGAAGATTTTGTGACGTCAATGACTCAACACGTGCCTTTTGGCTTTGTTGTATGTGACCCGGGGGGAACCGCGTTGAGTCACTGACATCACAAATCAAGTCACGTGTACCAGATCGCAAACCAGTAGAACGTGGGCTCGGATTTATGAACGGAGTAATGGCGGACGGATTTTACGTGATTTTCATGGGTTTTCGGCCAGCTATTTCTGGGCTGTGTAAAGAATATATCAATCTAATTTATAGCAATTCGCATTTGTCTAAACCTATTAGATACATTAGCGTTAAAAAAGCGGAAAAGAAATACAAAAATTTTCGTCGTAGCGTTTCTTGATTGAAATGTTGAGACAAAGGTTTCTTTATTTTTTTTCTCCAGGCTGATGGAGGTTTTACTGAATCTGCCACCAAGAAGGTCATCTTCGGATGCCATCAATATATTAGATTTTTAATTACTCTCAAAGAGAAGACACTTCCATCGTTGCGTTTCAATTCACAAATATCTAATTGGGGAGATCGATTTTAATTTTAACATTAACCGCAATAATACTATCCACTCGTACAAAACTCGTAGAATGAACGATTTACATCTCCCCCAAGTACGTACTGATTGGGGTAAACAGTCTTTTATTTTTCAAGCTGCTAATGACTGGAACAATTAAGACAACAAAATGAAAGAGACATCTTCGTTATCGATTTTTAAAGCCAAACTTAAGGGATTTTTTAAATGATTTTAAAAGAAATAGGTTTTACTCTTTTTACCTTTTTGATATTGTCTTTTTAACATTTTTAATGATGTTTTTAGCTAGGATTTGTATATTTTTTATATAGGTTAAAATTTATTATTTGCAGGGCCCCACTGAAAACCGCCAAGGCGATATTATTATTATTATTATTATTATTATTATTATTATTATTATTATTACAAGTGAAACCGGAAATAATATATTATAATTAAGTGATAGATAAAATATGAGCGGGAGATCTGTATGGGCATTTACAATGGCGAGCCGAAGGCGAGCCATTGTAAACGCCCATACAGATCGGACGCGAATATTTTGTCTGACTTACGAAATGAAACAATGAGTAGAGATCTGTATGAAAAGTTAATGCATACTAATTAGCTCAGCAGAGATCTGTATCAAAAGTTAATGCTACTGTTTAATAATTCATCAACTCAGTTGATCTGTATTGGGGTTTACAAACCTTCATTAAACATTCATTTCTTTTGTATTTTCCTTATGAATTATTAATGAATTTTATAAATAATTTTAACATATTCTGTAGACTATAGTCCAGAAAAGAACTTCAACAACGTTGAAGAAAAATCTGCGCCGTTCAAGTAAATCCTGTAAATAAACATGTGTACACCACATGGCCTGCTTTTCAAAGGTGCTACGTGTGATTGTGGTGTTGGGAGGGTTCATACTAACTATATAGAGTTTGAGGGGGCACCAAAAAAAAATGCGCTGACCCTTAAGAGTAAATAGAGGTTATTCAGCGTGAAGTTGTGTAATACGGCCGAGTATTTACTGACGAGTAAAAATGCCAAGCCGTATTGCATAACTTTTCATTGAATAATAATAATTATTGTTTATTATACCGATTACGACAGAAATCTCCTCCTAAAACTAAATTTTTGAAGCTGTTTTTGCTAGTGCACGGTCAGAAGAATGTCATATTTGCACTCGTTTTGATGCATATTTGCACTCTAGAATGCTGTCAAATAATAATGTATCATACATTGTATTTGCATTGTCTTGGTGCATATTTGCAATGTCAAATGCTACATGTATGTTGCATAATAACACCATTTACATTGATTTATAATACAGCAGTATTTGAAAAAATAAACATTTATTTAAATTTAAAATTAAAAAGACTTTCTCATACACATAAAAGGTTATTGATTTGACAAAATGTACTGGTCATTATTATAAAAACTATTGTCACTTTCCATATCTTCCCCATATCAACCAGTGTACATTCACTTGGAAGATGACAAAGCTTTTGAAAAAAGTAAGAACGTTGTCATGATGCTTAAATTCTCTATTCTGTATGATCTGGAGATGATCAAACAGTACATGTACATGTATATAACCAATTCACTAAGAAGAATGTCCTATCCATCAAGTGATCTAAATCACTTTGACAGCTCTTCAATTTTTTTTGTTTGGAATCCAGTTTGCCAATGTTTCAATGTACACTGTACATGTACCTCAATACAACCTTAAATTTTTGCAATAATCGCTGGGTGGCCATTTTCCCAGCACCCAAAAATGGCCACAAACAGAACTTCAGAAAGCAATGTACCCTGGTTGAGAATGACCCTTTTAATGATTTAAAGGGATGGTCAGATAATTACATTACAACGCTTTTTACAAACAGACAGTATCAATATTAATTGAAAATATTTTAGTCGTAAAAAATTCCATTCACTGTTTCAGTTGTTGTAGAAAATCCACCTTATGCGTATACTGAATATACCAAGGGATGCCTCTTCAGCAGTCTGATGAAAATAATAGAAAACTTAATTTAAGCATGTTCGCACTTATTGTTTATGTGCATCCTTACTGCACATACAGTTTATGTCACAATGCCATGATACATCATGCAACTCAGACCGCGCACAGAGGAAGAAAACTAACCACATGAACAGCTGTGAGCCACTGCATTCACTTTGCTAAATAAAAGTTGGTGTCACCTCCATTTTTTTGCATTCATTTTTTTTAAGTCATTTCTTTATCCAGGGACATCTGACATGAGTTACTTATTACCAAGCTATAGCAAAAGCATTATATGGGAGGACAGAGGGAATCCCCTAATGCACAGTCCAATGAAAGGGCTCTAAGAGCCATGCATCTCCTGCAACATCACTGTGGTAATTAACACATCTTAGGATGACAGAAATATCCATTGTGTGAACAACAAAACTGGATGAGCCGAGTAAGCAAGCAATGACAGCAATACAGTGACATTTCCCCTAAATGCTACAAAGCCATTATTTTGAAATCCACAGATCAGTTATACATGTAATTTTCCAACACACTTAGTTTGAAGTCCAAGAATTGAAGAGCAAACAGATTTTATAATATTTTAAACATTTTTGCATGACATAAATATGCACCAAATCATATGAACTCACAGGTAACATACATTATATAACAAATTTTGACCATGTGATGACGTAAATCGTGGTAAATAAGAGTCCACACCACAGAAAACCGGTGTAAATTTGTTTTTTACAACAATATTTAGAAAAAAATACAAGGAAAAATCGAAGTCTTGTTACAAAACGTGACAGCAAAGAAAGAGCAAGCGTTGTCTATAACTTTCTCGCAATTTGATTGGTTGTTTTCAGGCGCGCGTGACGTTAGTGTCAGCACCGTTGTCTCGACTCTCATTTACCACTCACGTCGACCAATCAGATTGCGAGTTTAGCGGCAATTGTGGTAAAAATTAATTTTTTGGCCCATTCTCCAAAGGGTTCATGATGTTATAACAAATTTCAGTCGATGAAGACACTTCAAGACAGTGTAATACTTTTTACTAGCAGCCTGCCAGAAGGGCTGATTAAGAACTGTCAATGATCAATCTTTACAAAAAAAATGCACTTCCTAAAATGTATATTAGAGTACTGGCAAGTTAAACAACTACATGTACAACAGACCTTACTATACCATGTGATATTTGATTATTGCATCTGCTAAGAGGTGCTGTTCAATTATTGATAAACATTGTGTCCACTGACCGGGGTTCACCAGGGTAGTCCAAATTGGACTGGGGATCAGCTTTTTCAGGTCACATGTCCAAAATGACAAAAAAAGCAGACTTGACATGTACATGTACCTTTAATATCCAATTTGATTTGTCCTTGAAGTCTTTTTTGGACATGTCTTAGGAGACAAATTTAGGAATAAAACTCATTATTAGGAAACAATTGTCTGGAGTTTAAATAGTGCATCAAATTAAATTACAATGCATACAGTCAAACCTCCTGTAAGCGGACACCCTCGGGATCAAGGGAAAGTGTCCGCTTACTGTAAGTGTCCCCTTAAGGGAGGTGTCCAGTTACGGGAGGTGTCCAGGTGTACAGGAGGTTGAAAACAAAATTATAGTACACTAGAGGGCTTATCATGCACCAGTACATGTCTTTTGAAGCTTTTAAGACCACTTGTAATTGTGTTATCCATCACAGGGGGAAAAAAAAACATTAAAAGACTTGTGGCTAAATAAATTTACATAATCTGTAAAGCTCTCACATTGCTGTCACATGAACTGATGTAAGCTATATAAAAACAGTAACATACTCAATCCCCCATGTTTCGGGGGTGAACAGAACAGAAAAAGTACATATTTTATGTGCAGTGCATGCAGTTATTTTCTAAAACACATTGCCTTTAGGTATGAAAAAAGAAACTATTGATGAGTGTCTGTTTTCGTGTTTTCCTGATCTTAAAGTGGCTCCCAACAGTTTCCAGCACTTTTCAAGACTTACAATTTGATGGGTCATTATAACCACTCTTTATCAGTTGATGCTACAATCATGATATCAAACGAATCCCAATGATTGGTGAACACGTTGTTATCATTTTTGGTGGCTCTGAACCCCACCTACAGGATTTTTTTAAACTTTGCCAAAAGTTACCTCTTATCCTACTGATCAAAATTTGACAATAAAAAATGGGGTTCACCGACTCATTTTTGAGTTATTAACACTTAAGCTAAAATGAAGGGTGTTTTCAGCACGTTATACTGTAATAGTAACATATTGTGTCACAAAAATGATAACGTGTTAACCAATCGTTGGGCATTCGTTTGATATCATGATTGTAGCATCAACTGATAAAGAGTGGTTTTAATGACCCATCAAAATCTAAGTCTTGGAAAGTGCTGGAAACTGTTGGGAGCCACATTAAGGCCTCTTAAGATACATGTGTAATTATCTGTAACCTTGGAATCGAAATGACTCTGTTACCAACATGGAACTGTACTGTTCAGACTCACACTTCGCTTTTGTTCAAGTCAAGTACAATATTATTAAAACCATAACAACCGAACCAATTTTGTTAGAAATTTTCTTGAAATCATTTACTGTCTGTGCACAGGAGGTTGCAGTGTATTTTAGACCGTGCGGACCCCAAGTACATGTACATGTAGGTGTCTGTGTCAGCTTACGTATATGTAATCGCATGGGCCCGAGTAAAATTAAGGATTAATATCGCGCGTGTTTTCAGAAACTGTAGAAATTGCCCGAGTCGCGAAGCGACGAGGGCAATTTCTACAGTTTCTGAAAACACAAGTGATATTAATCCTTAATTTTACGAGGAAACATGCGATTACTTGTTTATAATGTAGAGGGCAAAATTATAGGGAAACCTTTCAGACTTTTTAAGAGTCACTCAGACTTGAAACCACCCGAAGTGTACTCTCTCGCAAACTGACAAGAAAAACTTTTCAACTCACTGTGGTCGTGGTTAAATAAATTTCTATTCGGTCAAAGATACATTTGGCTGTTATGTACATCTAGAGAACATAGCCTGATTTTTATCGAAAAAAGACACTTTACGACAAAAACAAAGCAAGTTTTAATATTTAAGTGTACCTGTGTTTTGAAGTTTTTGCCACTTTGATAAGCTTAACAACAACAAATGGCAAGAGTTCAAACTTGCTTGCTCGTTTGGCGATTTAATTGCTTTCTTTCACTTCTTTTAGCCTTATTCTTTCTCCTGTTAAACGTATATTTTCCCTTTCAGCAAAATGTGTCAAAGTTCTTTTCTTTCGGTCTGCAGAAATCCGCATTTTTCATTGAAGTGATGGAACTTTAAAACCTTTTGTCGCCATGAATGAATTTCTTCGAGGTCTTCAACGTCGCAAACTGGCTACAGGCGCCTAGTTAATCCAAGATTTGACACAAATAATCGCTTCCTGTTTGGCGTAAAATGCTGTCATTCACCTGTAGAATTCCTTTCTTAGGTATCTTCCGATTTCATTCCTTTTTTATAACAAAATCTCCGGCGAAACATGCGAGCGCTCCGTTTGTAAATTTTCTTCAAAATCCCGCCAAGCCAACTGAATGCAACGACAACGACGCGCTCAACCAATCACGAGTGAGAAATTATGATGCTCGACCAATCAGGAGCGAGTAATTTTGCCCTCAATTAAGAAAAAATGCCCTCTTCGTCAGCCAATCAGCATTCAGTAATTTTGCCCTCTATATTATAAGGGAGGTTAAAAATGTAGTGTTGGAGAGCTGGTTCCTATTGTCAGGTAGTAATGTGACAACAATTCAAAACTTCAACTGCCTCTGCCCTCCAGGCAACTCCCCTGGCATTTGTCAAAGACACATTTAACTGCCCTACCCTAGTACCGAATGTCCTCCCCCCATGTATTTATTAGCTTTTAGCAATGTTGTTGGGGTTTGGAAAAATCCCTTGCAAGCTTCTATCCATGATGTGGAAATTAATTTTACTTAATATACTAAACATGTTTAGCAACTCAACTCAATGCAAAGTAGCATTTTTTGAGCACGGTTGTTCAATTTACAGTGTTTTCTCATTAGCCATACAATGGCTGTTCTTGCTCTGCGGACAGTATGCATTTTATGAAACAGGAGAGATCTGTGACCTTCACTTTCAACACATTGACTGGCAATTCACTACTTCAATTCCTGTTTACTATTTCAAGCGACAAAATCTACAAACTGTTATTTTATCGATTGTACTTAGTTATTGCATTCTAGATGTATACTTTTAAAAAATAATTCCAATGAGCTTTAGAGAGCTTTAGAGAGCCCTTTCATTAAACTACATGTATGGTGACCACATCTATTCTGCTGGAGACTCGCAAGGGCCTTTCGTGTCAATTCCCTTCTTGCCAGATGCAAAAATGCCCAGGGTTTGACCACGAGGAGAGAGGGAGGGGAAAGGGATGTTGAAGGTTCAAATTGATTGGCACATAAACAGTAAAATTTTACTGTCTTTTACACCATTAATTATAGCATATAGCATTAATTTGTTATACATGTATATCAGTAAACTTTTCCATTACAATGTGTCTCTTTAGAAATTTAATTATTTCTACCAGCTGCTTGTAAAAATATTGTAGAAAGAACACATGCTGCAAGATTGGGCATTATTAAATATATAAATTCAGGACTCAAGACTAACGGTAACCAACTAGCCAACTAGTAAAAATTCAGTTTTGGCTAGTGGATTTTTGCTTTCACTAGCCATTTGGGCTAGTAAGAATCGTAACTGAAGCACCAAACGGAACCAATCTTAAAATTATTTCCGATGAATGGCAAAAGCAAATTGAGAACAAAAACTGAAATACAGACCATAAACAGATATCCCAACGTTGAAATCACAAGTATGATTTAGCCTCAAATTGCAACTCCTTCAGTTGCTGCATAATTGTGATTTTTGGATTCGATGTTAGGAGAACACATCCTAATCTTGGGTGTCCTGTGATACCAAGTGGAGATATTTTTGTTAATTTTTTTTCATCGTTCGTGTACCTTTTCGGCGCCATCTTGACTTATGTCATGTGCATTAACATGCACCTTTATCGCACACTTCAGTCAAAGACTGGTACCTGCTCGTGGCTGCAATGTCGCAAAGTGTTCGCTTTTTGTAGGTCTATGTAGCGCATATAAAAGCAACTTTACCCTTTTCAACGGCTGGAAAATTAGTTGAGAATTGACTGCCTTTTATTATATGGCAAGTGAAATGAAGTCTGGCAGAAGTTTGACGACAAAATTGACTACGAACATTTCAGGGTGACGAAATTGTTTTTAAATATGAATGCCGTTGATCTATAAATAGGATCGACGGTCCTTGTTTGCTTTATCACTGCTAGGATCTCACGACTATGTAAGTTTATGTGTTATTTCACTAAATAAAATTTGATTTGTTTAATATGATTTTGTTCAGATTTATCGAAGATCGAGTGAGTAAGCTTATGTTTGAATCACATCATCTGTGCTGCTGCTTGCATGTCCTGTATGTCAAATATTCAATGTTATTCGCTTATGACTTTAGTCGAATATTTATTTTTCCATATATATTTGCATATACAGTCCGACCTCTATTAAGCGGCCACCCTCGGGACTTTGAAAAGTGGCCGCTTAATAGAGGTTGGCCGCTTAATAGAGGTACGATATAAATTGGATAGGAATGGCAGTAAACATGATTTTATTGACTCTATATAGCAAAATGCTTTTAAAAAGTGAACATATATTAAGATAAATCCAAAATTCATTGTAACAAAACATCAAGTGCAAAGGTACAAGGGAAGAGCTGTTGTGAAAGGCGAGCGCGTAAACAGAGAGGCCGGCTATGGTTTAAAAATTCCATACGAGTACTGCTTCACAGGAGACGAGTTCTCAATTCAATGGTTAAAATCAAAACTTGAGGAGCAAGGATTTTTGTAGATTTCCAGTACAGTGGTAGTAAGGTTTTCCTGTACAGATTTTGGTTGTAACAAAACAGTGGGTCAGCTCCATCTATTGTTGGCTATTTTTGTATATTTTTGTATAGCGCCGGATGTGAAAAGTTTGCACGTGTACGCGGCTTGTGACTTGTTATAGTGGAGATTAAATTGCAGTTCTTGTTTTGTTGTTGTTATCAGTTATCACCTTATATAATCTGTCACCATTTCGCTTGGAAAGATAATTTGCTGGCCGCTTAATGGAGGTAAAAAACCATATAAATAATGCACTTGCGACAGCAAAAAGGTGGCCGCGGCCGCTTAAAAGAGGTGGCCGTTGAATAGAGGTATCAAATACAGCAGTTTACTGACAAATAAATCGGGACTTTGGAAAGTGGCCGCTTAATGGAGGGTGGCCGCTTAATAGGTGGCCGCTTAATAGAGGTCGGACTGTAGCTGAGTTAATGCGAACTGGAATAGGTCTCTATAAAAAAAGTAACAAAGCTGTCACGCTGTTTCTTCCGAATCACAACAATAACACTAAAGCAAAATGTTTGTGAGTTGATTGCACTCTCAAGTAGCGGCTAAATGTAAACACAAACATTTAGCAGGGCAAAAATCGACATCAATACTACTTCTTTCAGCTGTCAACAAACGAACGCACTCTTTCAATCCATGATTACTACTAGTTTTATTTTATTTTTTTACTTTTGTTACACAAGTAATAACAAAAGAGAATGAACAAAGGTGATGATCACATTCTCTCAGATGATATTAATTCATTCATTGTACACATTATCATAAGGGTGAAAATGTTTGGCACAAACTTCCTATCACATATGCTTACATCTGGCTGTAAATTGTACAGAAAACTAGTGAGCATAATGCTCAATTTGTCGACACTACTGGTGCTTGTAGCATTATATTACCATTAGGAAAAGTACCATTAGGAAAATACAAGATGGAGCGAAACGACTGCATGAAACATTGTTAAAAATATGGCATTCAGTAAATTATTATCGACGCTACTGGTGCTATCATTATATTACCATTAGGAAAAGTTACAGCACAACACAAGATGTAGCGAAACGACTGCATGAAATATGGCATGCAGTGAATTAACGTGCAGCGAAACCACTTTGTAAAACCGGTAAACGAATAAACATGTTGGCGGCAAGCTTATTAGCTTACTACTATCTAGAGGTCTATCTATGGATTAACTTCGGAAATTGCCACTAAATTATAAAGCGACTATAAACCGCTCGTTAATCTTAAATATTAACCGTTTTAAATGCTTTAATTAACATAAGCTCAAGCTTAAAGACGTCCTTAAACTTACCGAGCTGATAATTTAGTCCACCGCTCTAGGTCCGCTTGAGTCTTTGATGGTCCTCACCGCTTGCTCGCTCTGTTTGTAAACAAATATAGGCTCAGCTAATTACGTCTAAAATTACGCTTAATTGTAAATCAGTTCAAATTGTAAATCAGTTCTGCACACGTACTACACAGTTTTAAATAAGCTTACAAAATGTTAATCAATCGCCTAGAAGGCAAAAGCCACTCTTGGACTTTAAAGTACAATAACAAATCACTTAGCTTTTGTTGTTGGCTTTCTCCGGAACAGGAGTTGCGGACTACGAAGTTTCGCGGCCACAAATGTGACCTAATGTTAACTCTGAGACCTTCTTTCCGCTATTCCATATGTTGACAACGAAAAGAGCAGTTTGCAAGACAGCAAACCACGTACTTTTCGCTAAACACGAAAATGAAAGTTTTCGAAGCTGACGCGGGCTGACGTGACTGACGTGACCACGTTTTCAAACTCGAACCAGTCTTCCCGCTGACCATGTCCTGCAAACCCGAGCGGGGGACTGGGGAGGGTAGGGAACAAAAATCTAACCCCTGATCGGTATGAAAGAAAAATGCTACAGAAAATCTGCCAACGCCATTGGTAAGAGGTAAGATAAAAACCACTTATGCAGATTTGTTTATAGTTTTAAACCGAAAAGTCGCTGAACAGGATCAGGAAAGGATGGATTTCCAAGAAGTAAAACTTTTTTCGTCACCTTCATTTTTACTCAGTTTTATTGGAGGAGTAATAATGGCCTTTTTTATACACAAAAATGGCATAAATTTTAACTGGGTGGAAAAACGGGGATTTATTTAAGTTAATAAAAACGGAACTGGAACCGGAACCGGGCCAAAAATCAGTCAACTTCCGTGCGTTCTGGTCACGTGATTCATGAAGTCATACTAATGACGTTGATAAAAAACTTATTTTTAGACTTATATCTACCAACATGCAAAATTTTTTAACTTTGCATTTCACCCTTTCAAAGATACATGCATACAAAGATACTAGTCCCCAGACCCCCTATTTGCTCATGTGTATAGCCCCCTTAATTTTG
Organism: Cladopsammia gracilis; assembly: GCA_022457155.1. Lineage (NCBI taxonomy): Eukaryota > Metazoa > Cnidaria > Anthozoa > Scleractinia > Dendrophylliidae > Cladopsammia > Cladopsammia gracilis. The sequence continues at coordinate 1,905,938 of JAJGOT010000070.1, forward strand.
AAAATCCAGAAGTATCCCGGGCATGACGAAATGTTGCAAGCGAATGGCTTCCTTGCATCGTTAGCTGTATTTGCATTCATCAAAGCATGTTCCTAAAAATCGTTGAAAGGCACTTGGGGGCATAGTCACGTGACTGATGACGTCATCGCACTCAGTCAATTAAAATAGGTATTTTATGGTAAGTGCAAATAGCACGTGGTGTAGTATCCTCATTCACTCAAAATTGACAGAGTTATTTGGCATCGAAAATTTTTCTGGTGCAAAGGGTGCTGGGAAGGTTTTTATTATAATTATAATATATTATTTAATTATTATTGAAGAATCTGATGGGCTATGAATTCAAATGGATGTTAATAACGTTATAAGCAACGGTTATACGTTTCAACTTTTAACTAGCAGGGGCACTCAACGAATTGTTTCAACAAATAGATGTTCGAGATGCTCATACTGCCCTTAGATTTTTGGATTACAACTAGATTAACCCTCGGACGTACACGCAAACTAATACCGCCACCGGGGTACAAGGGGAGGCGGTTGGAACGCCTCTCCTGGGTTTTTGCGGTGTTACAATATATCGGAAATATTTCACCTCTTAGCTAATACATAACCTGTGGTGTGTTCTACAAGATAATGGTGTTTGACTGCGGAATTAGCTGGAAAATATGCTGTCATCGGTATCTTTGTTTAGGTGTGGGCGCTGGTATGTGGGGTATTTGGCGGGTGTATATATAGAGGCGCGAAAGAGTAGGTATTTCATCTCGGTCTCGCTTCCGTGCGTTCGTGTTTAGTTTTCAGTAATGGAGAAACAAGAGCTAGTTGCACTTTTGAAGAAGTCTGAAGAAACTATTTTGGAGCGCGTCGATTCCAGATTACAAGATCTCAAAAGAGGCATTTCTGAAGATCAGGAAGATTGCGTACGATCCGTTGTGAAGAAGGTTAAAGAAGATCAGTCGACCAAGTGGAAGAAAGTTGGCAAGGAGAAGCAGTACAAGTTCAACGATTCTTTGGAAGCCAAGATTGATTCGGCTGTTGCCGCCATTGATAAGAAGAAGACAGCGAAGGCAAAACAAGAATTGCAGGAAGGTAAGAAGCTTTCGGCTGAGCGGAAAAAAATTGATTAAGCTTGCCGATCGATCGGAGTGCGGTTGGGTCACTGTCACGGCCTATTTATCTGACGACTTAGCGGATACTCTTGAAGACGAACGGCGTATTTCCAAAGCCGACAAATCGGCCAAGAAAGCTATTGAATGGAGAGAATTCGCGGTTTAGATCTACAAGTTTTAAGTCCAATCATGCTGCTTCTTGTAATCCTTTTAATGCGCGTTCCTTTACTGACGATTCTTCCAAGTCCTTTCGACAGCCCTTTCAGTTTCGACAGGCCACCGTTTACCCTGGAACCTTCAGAAGAAGACAACAAGCGGGAACTTGCTTCGGCTGTGGGCTGGAAGGACATTGGAGAAATAACTGCCTTAACATCATTTCACCCTCAAGATCAGATAAGTCTAACAAGTGATACATTTGAATTTGAGAGCTCTTCTGATTCTAGTTTATTTAAAGTTGGTTCTCTCAAGGCTCACGTTGATTTTTGGTCTAATTCTGTTCGGGCTTCTGATTTCATCATCAATACTATCGTTGAAGGGTGTAAAATCCTTTTTTTTTTCGATTTGCCTGCTAGTTATGTTATTCCTAACAGATGGCAAAGATCTCATGTCGCGGGGACAAAATGTCGCCAAAATTGGTGTTGCACAATTGTGAAAGTATCAGTTCACACAAGGGGACGTATTGCTGCAACATGTCCCTGGGACATGTCCCCGCAACATTTTCATGTGTGTGCAAGCGCTATGATTTTGTGGCACAAAGTCTGATGACGTTTGAATACATATTAAGGAAGTTATGAATGTTCAAAGTTAGCGCGGGCACTTTGTGCGCCCCCCCTCCCCCCCCCGGCCGAATAGGGTTAAGGAAAGCACCTCGCGTATTCTTTCTCAACGTTTCGTCACAGCCAAGGAACTCGCTAGCATTGCTGGGCAATTAAATGCTATGTTTATGGCTATTGGCAACACAGTGCGTTTAATGTCTCGATCAATGTACGCCCAGATTTCGGCGCAAAACTCTTGGTTTTCTCGTTTTACACTCGATGATTCGGTCAAAGGCAAATTAGTGTTTTGGCTCGCAAATTTGGATCAACATAATGGTCGTCCCATTTGGTTTTAAGTCCATTGCAGTCAGGATTGCGTATTCAGACGCTAGTGCCACTGGTTATGGCAGCTACATTGTTGAGCTTGGTCCCCACGTGGCCGCTCAAGGTGTTTGGTCTTTTGACGAGGTGCGACTAAGTTCCACTTTGCGTGAGATTTTAGCTGTCCGTAAAGTTCTACAATCTTTTGCGCTTAAGTTGGCGGGGTTATGTGTCAAATGGTACATCGATAATCAGAATGTCGCTCGTATTATTGATGTGGGTAGTACGAAGTTCCATTTGCAAGAGGAAGCCAAACACATTTTTGACATTTCCGTTCATCATGTTATTTCTATTGAACTTGAATGGGTGCCTAGAACCAGCAATGATCAAGCTAATTATTTGCGCCGTATTATTGACACTGATGATTGGTCTTTTAGTTTTCACATTTTTCGCCTTTTAGATTCAAGATGGAGGCCCCACACTGTTGATCGCTTTGCTGACGAGCATAACCATTTATTACCTAGATTTGATTCTAGGTTCTGGAACCCGCTCTGTGAAGCTATGGACACGTTCACAAGGTCATAAGAGTTTGAGAACAACTGGCTTTGTTCGCCTCCTCATCTAATTCCGTGAGCTCTCAGGCACATGAGGTCTTGCTGCGCACTAGGGACTTTGATTGCTCCAATATGGCAATCCGCTCCATTCTGGCCTCTTCTAACATCAGACGGACTGCATCTTGCATCTTTCGTTGTGGATTGGATGGATCCCCCCCCCCCCCTTAAAGGCAACGTTCTGCGCCGGTCGTCACAGTGTTGGTGTTTTCGGCAGAGAGGACCTTCAGTTTAGAATTTTGGCTATTCGTATCAATTTCAGATCGGCTCGCTTCTTTAATGCCGGATTTTGCACCAGTGAAATTAGCTCATGCGCCAAATGTGGTTCTGCTCCAGTTTGGTAAGTTGTTTATAGTTTTATGGGTTACTTTAGGTTATAGCCAGTGGGTGGCTTGAGCATCCCTTTCGAATGTTTTAGCCAGTGGGTGGCTTTTTATACACAAGGCCATTGTGTGGCTGTTTATACACAAGGCCAGTGTGTGGCTTTTTAAACACAAGGCCAGTGGGTGGTCTAAATCTTGCCAGTGGGTGGCTTTTACGTGGCCAGTGGGTGGCTTGCACCGACTCATCTAGATAGAGGTATAGCCAGTGGGTGGCTGTTGATAGCATGATACCAGTGGGTGGTTTTCAGGTAGCCAGTGGGTGGTTTGTTTTGTCTGTGACTGTTATCCATTTTTACACTAGCATGTATGTGGCTTTATGTAGCTAGGGATGGTGGTGATTGCTCGGGGCTTTATTTCGACCAGTTTGTGGGGCATTCTATAGCCAGCAGTATCTATAGTGGGGAGTTCGTTGTTTCTTCAGTTTCCCGTTCTCGAGTTCTCGTCTGTTTCTGCAGCGCTTGGCTTGGAGCGAGCCACACCCAAGGGATGTTTGTGTGTTTTCTGGGGTGTTTCACTGTGATTTAGAGGAGAGAGTGGTATTTTCCTGCGTTTGACTGCGGAATTAGCAGGAAAATATGCTTTCATCGGTATCTTTGTTTAAGTGTGGGCGCTGGTATGTGGGGTATTTGGCGGGTGTATATAGAGGCGCGAAAGAGTAGGTCTTTCATCTCGGTCTCGCTTCCCTGCGTTCGTGTTTAGTTTTTTTGGATAGTATTCTGATTTGCTTTGATTTTTTGGTGGTGCCTGTTCTCTCTTTTTTTTAATTATATTTTGTAGATGTTTTCAAGTCAGCAATGTGGAGAGATCTTCAAGTTGCTATTCCTCCGGGAAATGACGATTTAACAGCACTTGCTAATTCCCTTCCGAATGTGGCATTGGCGGGCAGACCTTCAAGTACAACTTCCAAGTACTCCGCAGCCTATGCCAGATGGAAACTTTGGGCCCGTGATCGTGATCTGCCAGCTTTTCCTGCGTCCCCTTACCACTTCGTTCTTTACCTGCGCCACGTAATGTCTAATGCGAAGACGGCCTCTCCGATAGACTCTGCGGTACATAGCATTGCTTGGATACACCATTTGGCTGGCGAGCCATCTCCCTCAGAGCACCCTTTGGTGAAGAATGTTCTTGATGGTGAGCAACGTTGTTTGGCCCACCACTGGATATTGACTTTTGTTATCAGTTGGTATTGCTCGGGGAACCGCGATTTGGGGTTCAGCTGGCCCGGGGTTTTCCTCTTAGGAGCGAGTGGGCGTACGGAGAGGTTTTTCACCCAGCTGTTGTTCCACAACCCCATTTCAGTTAGCTTTTGCTATTTTTGACGTGCTTTCAGTTGCTGTCAGTAGTATTTTACTTATTCTAGTGCAATAAACGAACGCTTGGCTTGGAGCGAGCCACGCCCAAAGGATGTGTGTGTGTGTTTTCTGGGTTGTTTCACTGTGATTTTGAGGAGAGCTAAAGGTAAATATAATGGGTTATGGCGCTGCTGGGGGTCCGTGATGTAATCCAAAATGGCCGTCCAAATGGTTTGTCTTCGTGCTTCTTAGGACGTGCGTGATATTACGTTACCATAGCAACCAAAGGTCGCTATTTTTTACCAAAATGCGTCCAAAGGATAAACGAACAGCTACTGAAGACGTGTGCTAAGGATAAATACTCTTGAAAAAATCCGAGAAAAATCCGAGAGTTAAACGTGATGAGGTTCTCCAACCGGAAATGTCACCTGACGGTTTCGGACACAATAAAAACTATGCCTGACGTTTTCGAGAGGAAAAAACAACAACAAAAAAAAAAATACAAGACTAAAATACAAAACCTCTCAAACAATAGAAATACATTGCGTTCCGGTATTTGCAGAAAGACCTGAACAATTCTTAGAAATCATATAATTGGGCTAACTTTTTCGGAGAAAAGTTAAGGACTTTGTTCCTAATACTTTGGGCATGTTAAGGTGATTCCTTAGTATTGCATTGCGCATCACGTTCTGCGCATAATTTCTTGCGTCATTAGCGCGCGCACGAGAGCGCGCACATTCCGAACCAAGAAGGTTTCCTTTGAGGATAAGTTGGCCAAATGAATAAGAGATTGTTTTCTCTTAAACAAGTACGGTGATCTCTATTTTTTATTGATTTCAATTACTCGTAATAGGACTATAAATAACTTATTTTAAGCAGAAAAAAAGTTAAGTGGTAGAACTTGTATTAATTCTAAGTAAATCGCGTGAAAACCTGTATTTGGAGCCAATGAGAAGTATGTGCTGATCAGGAAGCGGTCCGATTTTCTTGCAAAATTTGCAAGACTGGTCACTGAATTTGAAATGACTTCCCTAAAAGAATGTTGCAAATTCAGATAAATAGTGTTAAAATTTCAATAATAATCATAGTTTTCTGTAGACAATAAGGATTCATTTCTTCATGTTCGAGTTTCGAACATTCCTCGCGCAATTATAAAAAGTCGTTATAAATAACGGGAGTACAGTGTAAAAATCGAATCGAATGTCCTGAGCATGGTTATCAATCGTACCAAGTTTGAAAAAAAGTTAAGTGCAAGATCCTTTTCAAGGGAATTACCTTAAATTCCCACCTAAGGCATCCGAACAAACCGAAAATTGGTAGCGGATCCCTTGAAACGACACTAAATCATCACATGAAACATAAACATCATTACATAAAGCCTTTGGTGAACTGGGCTCTTTAGGTGCCCCTAACCGAGGTAAGAATAAGAATAGTCGCGGCACGCTTGATTTGAATTTACCTAGGTAACATTGTTTTCTTCGTGTAACCGATCTCACGTTCTCGCATAAAAACAATAGCAACGGCACGATTAAATTTGAATTAAGCAAGGTATATAAACTTTAAGTGGTTCCAACGTGTAACTGATTTAATTTGATTTGATGAAAATATCTCGTTCACGTTTCAATAAATCAAAAAAAAAAACCTTCGCTCATCTCATGAATCTATGTTATGGGATGTTTTGTAATTTTTGTGGGTATTTATGGAAGGAAAAAGTTTTTCTCGAAGGATTTGCAAAATGTAGAGAAATAAGAAATATTGAAGATTTAGTGAAGTTTTAAAATTAAAATTTGTAGTTAATATATAACTAGACGGACACTAACTTAGCCCACTAGCAACCTTGGGTACTCTTGCGTGGGTATCAACTGTCTGTTGGTGTTCCAAAAATCTTTTTTTTTTCTTCTCTCCCTTATTTAAACCCGTTAAAATTTTATTCAAATTCAGATACAACTCCGCAAATTTAGGCAAGTTTTCACGGAAACATCATGGAAACAGCAGGGGCGATTACGTACTTCTCCCGGGTAAACTAATAACCAATGAAATGTCGTGTTTTGACAGGGAAATGCCAACGGTATGCTCGATGTCGTTATCATGGTTATAAAAACGCAAATTAATATATATACATAGGCTTAGCCTAACAGAGGAGCTCTCTGAACAGAAACGATAATGATAAGCTTAACTTAGGTGAAAGGTCGGAAGCACAAGAAAAATTAGAATTAAGATTGACGACCAGACTATTTTTCAATTTTAGCAATTCTCAAAAACAGTAAGCGTATAACGCGACCGTCTGCACAGTACATTTAGACTGCACAAATTACACAATAGTTCACAAAACAACATTTTCTCGGTCTAGAATAACTAGTATGACTAATTTCCGAATAAAATACGCGTAAAGTTAAAGGTACATCTGTTGCGTCTGGAAAATTACCCGAAAAACTGATTTGGAAATGATGAGTTGCCAGTAGCTCAATTATGAGTCACAAGCTTCACAAATATTCGGATGACACCACAAAGCAGAAAATTTCTGTTCGGTCATTAGGGAGAAATAAATTTGCAACTGTGTTGTGATGTCATTCCTTATGTCCCTTACAGTGGCCCGAGAGTTCTCGGTGCCATTGTGAAAAGTTGCCTTATTTCGAAAAACCCATATACCATAAGTATGGTCTTAATGAAAAAAACGCGCTCGCATGTCAGTCTCATCGTAAGCAGAAGTCCATAGGTAAAAGAAAATAGTATTAACATTAACTAAAAATCTGGTATTGAGTAGTGCCGATAGGGTGGGAGTGAAAACACCCCACACCCTTCAACAGGTTCAAATTTTAATCTAGCTTGGAAAGGCGTGGTAACCAGTTATCCGGTTTCAAATTTGCATTACCATTGCTAGACCAGACACCCAAGATTCGCATTCTTGACACCAACGTCAGGCCATAAGGATTGTCCGGATATGAGCACCAAGCTCCTAACCTCATGGCATTTATTTTAGTCCCTGTACCTGTCTCGTATTTGTGAAGTGAGGTAAACAATTTGTCTAAAGAAAAAAATGTACTTCACAAAACATGTGGAGTCATCCGCATATTGGCGAATTTTAAAACGCTTTCCTCGGGCTTCTGGAAGGAGAAAACCTTCAATAGTATCATCCTTTCTTACACTGGTAGCCAAAACATCTGCGCATAAAATGTACAAAAGTGGAGACTGGGGATCTCCCTGCCTCACTCCCGACTTGAGTGGAATTTCTTTGGTCAAAAAACGATTAGCTATAATTTTTATATTTGCTTGACAGTGAGTGTCACGCAAGATAAATAAATAAATTCTCAAAAATCGTCCTACCTGGGACGGAACAAGTTTGATCTTCTTGAATAATCGAGGGTAACACTGTTGAAAGTCATTTTGTAAGAGCTTTTGAACACATTTTGTAATCAACATCGAGTAGCGAAATGGCGGGGTCACCAATTTTTTAGGTTTTTCCTATCATCTTTCTTATGAAGTAACCTAGTCACGCCTCCTTGCATTGAATCACTGAAAGAATTGTTTTCCAAACTATTAATAAGGTAAAAAAACATTCCAGAATTTAGCGTAAAATTCTTGAGGTAATCTGTCTGAACCGGGGGGTTTCCCTGAAGAAAGTCCACGCATTGCGTGGGTAATTTTAGCCAAAGATAAAACTGATTCTTCGCAGGATAAAATTTCGCTCTAATCTGTTTTCAAGTTTGTTCAAAAATTCGGTTTGGACTGTTCAATTAACAGGTTCTTGCGAGTACAAATTACGGTAAAAATCGAAATGAGCCGGAGTCTTGTTAAAAGACTTTAACACCGCCGGAGTTATAAATAGAATGAACAGTATTTTTCTGAGCCGTGTTGCTTCGAGCGAGTAGTATAGGGTGCGGGGGCAGATGGCCACTTAACAAAATAAGACTCCATCGACAGTGATGAATGCCTATTTCCCCCAATTAGTGATATACCTGCAGGCCTTCTTTCAGTCGGCCTGCAGGTATATCACTAATTGGGGAAATAGGCATTCATCACTGTCGGTGGAGTCTTATTTTGTTAAGTGAGACATCTGCCCCCGCACCCTATACTACTGGGGTCCTTCGTTTTACCCCACGGAGGCTTATTTAAGCCCCATAACCAGTTTCAACCACTCATAACCAGTTTTAACCACCTGAAAGCATTTTCAACCACCCAGCCCCTTTATTTGGCTCAACCGCCCATAACCGGTTTAAACCACCAGAAAGCGCCCTAAAGTGCTCGGCCCTTTCCAATTGAATAGAGTAGCCCCCTTTGCATACACACTGGCCCCTTGCTGGTCCCCCGTTTATGACACATATATATATGATGCGGGCACTGACCGAGGAACAAGGCGTGTTTAAAGGTATCAGTCAGCGGGAGCTGAATGACTGGCTTAACGTGCAAGAAAGAAAACCCTTTGTAAAGGCCCATCGCAACGAGGCTCTTGCAGGGTTTGATCCCTTAGACCGACAGTATCTGAGAGACTTTCAAACACCTAATCGGATTCTTGAACTCTATGCGCGTGGTGAACGGGGCCAACAAGGCCGGCCCGGTCGAGTGCAGCGAACAGCTAAATGGCGCTTCACTCAGGGTCTTACAAAACCCCTTGTTCCCCAAATGATGAACCGCATCAAACAAGAGGTTCGCAGAAGGCATAAAGCTAACATCTCTTATGGGTACAGATTACGAAACATCGAAAATGGCGAGGTTATCGTTTGGTACTCAAACTTTAACAGCCCCTGGTTTTCTAAGCTCTCAGAGACGAAACGCTGGCTGCAACAACGAGAAGAGCTTCGCCTTCAAGGTGAACACATCGAACGCCCTAACACTAAATGGAGCTTCGAAGCCACCGTTTCCGTTGAACTCAAAGTGATCTTTGACAGACAACCTCTGTTGATCGGTCTTGGTAGGCTGCCTGACTGGCTTCGCAATAAGCACCACGTTAGAGCCCTTGACACTTTCAACGACGATCTTTGTGTCTTTCGGTGCTTGGCAGTTCATCAAGGTGCCCGTTGGAATCGGTGTACTCAAATAGCCCGAGCGTTAGCGCAAAGCTTTTTCGATGCTCAGCAGCAGGCTCGGCCTGCTTGCAATCTTGTGCCCTTTAAAAAGTTTCCTTTGCTTGAACGGCACTTTAAACAAGGGATTGCAGGTTATACAGTCACAAACAACGGTGACTTCACTTTGAGTTACGTGCCTTCACATTATGACAAAGTTGGCACCCACCCGCCCGTAATGACTGTCGGCATCTATGACTCACATGCCTTTCTGATCACTGACATCAACAAAGTCACAAACAACTACACTTGTGGTGAGTGTGGGGCTAGGTTCACACGGGTCGATACTCTAGCCCGCCACGCCAAGACTTGCACTCGCGGCGAAACCAAGATTTCCTGCCCCGGAAAGCAGATCCTTGCCCCGGAGTCAGCTTTCGAGAAGGCCTTTTATCCAGAAGCCAATTTTGGTATCAGAGCAACCTGTTCGCTTGAATATGAGGCCCGACAAAGGGGCATCCACATCCACCACCACAGATGTGGCCACGGCGGCGAGCGCCTCATTGGTGGCTACAAGGTTGACGGCTATCACCCAGAGAGCAACACTGTGTTCCAGTTTCATGGCTGTCACTGGCACGGTTGCCGCCAGTGTTTCCCCTCACCGGAACAAAGAAACGAAGCGATCAAAAACGACAGGCAAGGCAACCCAATTACAAGGGAGCAAGCCTTCTTAAGAACTGCACAAATCAGTCACGAGCTTCGCACGATGCTTGGTTGTGATCTAGTTCAGCGGTGGGAGCACGAGATGCCCCGACCCTGGTGGCACGACCGAATACCCCCTAAAAGAAACGAAACGTATCCACACGCTATCGTCCACGACTTCGAAGCCTATCAAGACAAGACCAATGCAAGTCAGCCGACCAGGGATCTCTCTTACGAATGCGAGCACGTCCCTATCTCAGTCTCTATCGCAGACACTCTAGAGCCTGAGCCTGAGTACATTTGCTCTAAAGATTCCCAAGAGCTTATCAGGCTGTTTTATCAAGCTCTGGTGCGCCGCGGCAACGCAATTCGAGAAGACATAGCCAGACGATATATGCCTCCAGATCTTGAGGGGCTAACAGACGGACAAAAAGATCTTATTAAACACTGGTGCGAGCAGGTCCCCGTGGTCGGCTTTAACTCAGGCCGATACGATCTGCATCTTATCCGAAAGCACTTTGTTTTGCACCTCGGGCAAGAATGCGGTGTCTTTGCTGGCGAGAAACAAAGACAAATCATGTTTATCAACACCCCCTCCTTCAAGTTTCTCGATATCATCAACTATCTAGCCCTAGGCATCACTTATGAGAAATGGGTGAAGACGTATGGGGCCAAACAGACCAAATCGTGGCTCCCATACGAATGGTTTGACAGCGCCGAAAAACTCGACTACAAGGGTCTCCCCCCTTACAGGTGTTGGTACTCGCAACTCCGCAACTGCTTTACTCTTACTCCAGAGGAGTACAAGCAATGCGAACAGGTCTTCAAAGAGCGCGGGATGAAGACCTTCGGAGACTGGCTGCAATATTACAACAATCTCGATGTTGCCCCATTTCTCGAAGCGCTCGAGAAAATGAAAGCCTTTTACACCGAGCTTGGGGTTGACATTTTCAAAGATGCAGTCTCCTTGCCTGGGGTTTCGATGCAATATATCCTGCGGGGTACCTTGAGGGGGCCCAAGAACAGGCAGCCACCTCTCTTTGCCCCAGGCCCCGAAGCATACGCAATGCTGAAAGCGGCGGTGGTTGGCGGCCCCAGCCTTGTGTTCACACGCAAGCACGTAGCCGGCGAGACCCGCATCCGCTCACACAAATATGCCTTAGCTCGAATCGTCAGAAAAGTCTTAGGCTTCGACGCTAACTCACTGTACCCCAGCACCATGCTGCAACAAATGCCCTGCGGCAAAGAGAAAGTCGTTCACTACGAAGACCCGCAACTGGCCGCGAAAACCCTAATCACTAAGCTAGTGACAGGCCAGTGGTTCGGGTTTGCCGAGGTCGACATTGAAGTCCCTCAGGACTTGTGGGAGCACTTCGAAGAGTTTCCTCCGCTCTTTGTAAACCGCAGCGTGGGCGAAGAGGACGTTCCTCAGCACATGAAGGATTACCTCGCTAAAAGCAACAGAACCCACTTGCCCGGGCAAAAGAAGCTGCTGGGTGTTCTCCAAGCCAAAAAGATGCTGCTGTACGCTCCAGTGCTTGAATGGCTCCATAACCACGGACTCCACATAACTGCGGTCTACCGCACGATCGACTATACACCCATCAAGATCTTCGACTGGTTCGTCCAGGAGGTCGCAAACAACCGAAGGAAAGGCGATGCTGACAAAGAAAAAGCCTTGCTCGCAGAAGTGTTCAAGCTTTTGGGCAACAGCGCTTACGGCAAGTTCATCGAAGCTGTTGAGCGACAGACAAGAGTTGTGTACACCAACGACGAAGACACTGTCGACAAACACCTGCGCTCAGCCTGGTTTGAAGATCTCGAAGACATCGGGGGCTCATACAAGATCGAGTTGCGCAAAAACAAGGTCACCATAAACCGCCCCTTTCAAGTCGGTATCGTCGTATATCAACTTGCTAAGTTGCGCATGCTGCAGTTCTACTACGAGTTCCTCGACCACTATCTCGACAGGCGCGACTTCGAGCTTATCCAGATGGACACGGACAGCATGTACTTCGCCCTTTCATACGACACTCTCGAAGAAGCAGTTTGCCCCGAACTTCGCGATCAGTTCGAAAGGGAGAAAAACAAGTGGCTCTCCTGGGACAAGTGGAGCAGCAGAGAACCCGGCTTGTTCAAGCTTGAAAAGGAAGGCACTCGAGCCATCGCTCTATGCAGCAAGTGCTATTACGTAGAAGACGAGGAAAGCGGAGAGGCCAAGATGTCCTCCAAGGGCGTCAACAAGCGGCAAAATGAGCTCCACTGGCAAAGATACGAGCGGGCTCTTGAAGGCTACAAGGACATGGCAACAAACAGAGGCTTTCGAATGCACGAAGGGGCCATGTACACGTACGAACAGCGCAAGCTAGGTCTCAGCGCCTACTACGACAAGCGCTGGGTGTTGCCCGACGGCATTCACACAGAGCCAATCGAGTTTCATAACCCAGCTGGGGGCAACTGAGTGCCCGGCGGCACAACCATCAACTCCTCACGAACGAACCCCCGCTTTGACCCATCGTAGAGGTAATACACCACAGGCGCCTCTGGCTTGGTGACAACTCTTTCAATGTTGTAAACTTTCAAAGACCAGATCGGATCCGTCGCCCGCCTGCCACCACCCTCAAGCTCACCGGGGTAATACAGATATCTCACGTGGACTCCATGAGGGAGCTTCTTTTCGGAGAATCCCACAGGCCTAGTATATGGTGTCGCGGGCTTAGCTGAGGTGGCTTTCTCTTTGATTGCTTGAGCGGGCTTCTTGCCAGTCAATCTTGTTTCTTCATTGTTCAAGGCCGAGATAACATCTGGCAGCCTTTTAACCCATGCTGTCGAACGACCAGAGGGGAGATTCATTTCAACTGCGTACTGGTAACCAAATAATCGTTCAGCCAGGGTTCTGTTGAATCTTTCAACAATCCCTTGGTCTCTGTGGATATCAACGCGCCCACGGCGAATGGTTGTTTTATGGGCCCCAGTCTCTTTAGTCACAGCTCCCATAAACTCTGTCCCCGGGTCGACTTGCAGCAGTTTTGGCCATTTCAAAGGCCCGCGCCTATATACCCGGGCCAGCGCTTTCGAAACTTCATCAGACTCTTTCGAGGTCAAGGGCTCTGCGGCTTTGTAACGGCTTGCTACATCAACAACTGTCAAAGCATATTTGTAAACCTTTCTCCCGTGAGGTAATTTGTCGTGTGGCAAAAAAAGTAGATCCGCTTGATGCACTGAATTGGGCGTGAAGACATCAAACTTAGGCCTAGGGATGTGGCGTGGCGCAGGGAGATATATTTGCCAAAGGGCTTGTTTGACGAGCCACCTTTTGGCTACATCTTCTGAGACCTTGGCTGCTGCAGCTAGCTTTTTCACAGCGGCAAGTCCTTTCCAATAGCCTTTGGGTCCGTAATAGATTTTTGAGAGTTTCGCCTCCATATATATGTGTTTACAGAAAGCGAAACGCTGCATAACCAAGGGCGAGTGCGCCAGTGCCGATAAACAAGAGTTCACCTTGCTTCTGCTGAGGGCCTGGCTTATAGAAGTCAGAGAACTCTGGCTCTTTGGGGAGTGTAATTTGCTGCTCCCGATGTGTTTGATTGTAGAGCACTAGAGCTTGGTCAGTTCTGGAGAAGTTCTTTTTCGCTTGATCTTTGATCCGATCATTGGTTGCAATCCAGTCGAGGAGCTTTGTGCGGTCTTTCTGGTATTTGGCGTAGGCCGCTTGATAGGCTTCTAACGCTTTATCGTGTCTGATCTTTTCATCCATTGCAGCTTGGCCGTTATCGCCAGACAAGTATTTTGCAAGATAATTGCCGCCAGTGAAAGCGGCCGCATTGAGAATTGCTCCACCAACCATGATAGCGATTGAGGCCATCTTGTATATAATTACATCGTGGAAGGGAGGATTTTCTGGTCCTCGAGGTATTTCTTGAGCGCGAGGCTCCCAGTCATGACAGCTGTGAACTTGACGTAATTCATCGGGTTCGCGCTGGGGTCGCCTGTGAGGTTTTCTTTGATGATTTTCTTGCCAATCCAGCCAATACCAGCGACAAGGCCAGTGATTGTGGCAGCATCAAGAACAGATTTCACGAGCTTGTTGTCAGACATGGTGTATATTTATGTTTTTATTCCTCGTCTTCACTCTCTACTTCACTCTCGGCTTCGTACTCCTCAATTGCCTGTTGTCTTATCCTTTCATCGCGTGCAGCAATTGCATCAATAACTGTTCCGAAAAAGGTGAGATTATTTTCAAGCCAAAGATAAGTGAAGGCAGCCCAGCCGAGAAAGTTGATCAAGTCGTGAGTCAGCATGGTGTATATTATAAACTTGTTTATTCCATCTCTCGAAGTCTTCGTCTCGGTGGTTTCTGTGTTGGTGGAGGGGCCTCTGCTGCTGGTGGAGGGGCCTCTGCTGCTGGTGGTGGTGTCTTGTTGCGCCCAAGTGCATTCATAATTGCCTCGCGCTGGTAATAGACACCCAAAGCGGAGACAATCAAACCTCCAACACCAAGGATGAGAACAGTGTTGCTGCTTGATTCTGCCTTTGTCGAGTTTTGGGGCGCCTGGTTTGGGCAGGCTCGTTTGCCTGGTTTGCCTGGCTGGCTTCTTTTTTTGCCTTTCTTGCCAGACGGTTTCGTTCAGCCAGGGCTTTTCCAGAAGCAACACGGCCAGGGTTTTTTGCTGGAGCAGTCTTTGGGGTATCAGAGGTAACGTGCGTGGGTGTTGGAGCGACTTTTTCTTCAGGGATCGTCTCAAGCGGTTGTGCCATCGTGTATATATTTTATTTTAAAACCTACAAGATTCCTTCGTGGTTCCTTCATGGTTCCTTCGTGGTTCCTTCATGGTTCCTTCGTGGTGCATCAACTTCATCAAAGCCATCCAGTGGGTAACCTTCACTGTCCCTGCTTGGGTGAACAGGTGGAGCAGGTTGTGGGGGCTCCTTTTTGAAGTCGATGTGTTTTGCAGTGATAAAAGCAGCATTGGCCAAGGCCAAGAATCTCCCATATCGCAGCGCAAGGCCTCCAGCAAGAGATGACAGTTCATGTTGAATTATGTAGTCATTTTTGAGTTCTTTCTGCATGGCCTCCACATCGTCAATATCAACAGCACAGCCCACATCTGTGGTTACGAGCGTTATGAAGCTGTCAATCAGAGACTCGGTCGTCTTGTTGCCGACGTAGGCTTCATATCTTTTGCAGAATTTTTCAACCTCCTTATCTGCCAGTCGCTTAACCTGCTCGTGTGTGAGCTGGACACCAATGGCTTCTTTTGATTTGCCTGTTGAAACAAGGACTGCCAGTTTCTCACGTTGAGCCTGAGTGTCTGGCCCTGTTAAGACTTCAGGCATCGCCGACGGTAAGGAGCTATCAGGGCCTGACTCCAGCATCTGTATGACTTCATTCAGTGCGGCCTCGTCTCCAGGGTTTGTTGCCATCGTGTATATATTAATTCTCAATTATTTTCTTGATGTCAGGTAAGATATTTTCAATCTCCCGTATGAGTGAAGCCATTGTGTCTGGCATTTTAACGACTTTCAAAGGATATCGGCTAAGAAGCATGAGGCGCAGATCGTCCTCGCCAGCGGCTTTGATTTTCTGGATTTGCATCTCTCCCGCCCTGCTCTGTAATTCACCAAGAAGCTGTGAAAAGACCGTGAGCTTGTGGAGACTGGTGGAGGCATTCATGGCCCAGAGGTATATATTGTGTTTTCACATTTTCACTTCAACCCCATATGGGCGTCGCATAGAGAAGACTAGGTGAGAAAACGCGTGTCTCTTTAATTTTGCAATCAACTCTTTGTACTCTTGAGGTTCAAGATCCTCGCCGGCATAGTCCTCAAAGATGAACTTCGTTGTTTTTCTTGATGGGGTGTAAAAAAGCACAACCGCTGCAATGTTGTCCCTAAAAGGTTTCACAATGCTGGTTACCTGTTGGGTTATCACCCACACTGACAAGCCGCCGTGGCGAGCACTGAAGCCAAGTTTCACAAGTTGACCCTTGCGGCCTGTCAAATCCTCCGAAGCAGCACAGTCATCGAGCACAAAGAGCGTGTTTGTCCCGTCGAAGTGATAACTGGCTAGAATTAACCATTTTTCAATCTCATTCTGCTGACAGACTATCACGAAAATGCGTGGATCCTTGTCCACGAAACCGTCGTAGGTCTTGTTGCGGACAAATGTTGGGCAGAAGAGAACAATATAGTCAAACTTGCCCCTGAAGGGCCCGCGTAGCTGATTCAGAAGATATTGTGTTTTGCCAGAGTTAGTCGGCCCTATGATTAGGGCATTGAAGGGCAGCTTTTGGGGGTCCATCTATATTTAATACTGAACAGCTTGCAGCTGCCTGTCCATAATGTTCATCTGCGAGTCGCTGATGGTGTAGATGTGGCAGTGCACGTTTCCCGAGCCGGAGGGTGCTCTTTCGATCTCAAGATGTACGCCGTCCTTTGTGTTGACAAGGCGTTGGCCGTTACCGTGAAGGGTTGTATCAGCCATGGACCGAAGGTCGATAAGAAGGCCGAACTTGTTTTCCGTGAGATATTTGGTCAGATTCATGTTGGGCCTGCCGTCACCACTCTTTTTGAAGAGGCGACTGACCTCGTTCCACATGTCTGTCCCGTTGATGCCTTCGTTGTAAATCCTGTTGGGTGAGCCGTTTATGGTAACATTCACCTTGGAAATGTCTGGATTGAAGTATTTTTCAGATTCCCGTGCTCCAGCCGTGAATGGCTCTATGAATAGCAGAAGGATTGCTTTCAGTGACCTGCGCTGAGGGTTCACCCTGAGATTCAGCCGTGCGTCTGAACCCTTCGAGAAGGGAACCACTTCCTCTCGCATGATATGATCGTAGGCAAACTCCTTTCCACTAGAGTATACACTTGTTGCAGCGTCAGCCAGCTGCTGACTTCGGATTGTCTCGTACTCAAGCTGGATATTTGTCAACTTGTAGACAAGCTTGCTTGTATTCGAACCCTTGACAACTTGAGAAGCCTGGGCGAGCGTAATCTCGAATGTCAAATCGTTGTAGAGGGCCTGCGGGTACATGACACCGTGGTCTGTTAGAATCTGGCGATCCAGATTGATGCGGTATTTGTTCTTGTAAATGGTCTCTAGCTTGATTTCCGCATCCACGCTAGAGGTCTTCTTGTCGCCAGCCTTAGAGCGAATCTTGCACAAGTCAACACTCTGGATGCCCTCTGAAATCATGTTTTCGCGCTTGTCGACAGAGAGGAAGAGGTCCTCAAAGATCTTGTAAATATCGTACCCGACGGTGTCCTGGACAGTGGTGGCGGCAAACTTGACAACAAGCCTGTCAACTAGTGCTCTGGAGACTTTTTGTACAAGAGAATTGTTTGCGTGGCCGCCGGAAAGGTCGATGTTAAAGATCAAGGCAAGCGAGCCCGACACGATAACCTCATGTTCGTTGAGCTTGGGCACCGTAACGTACAGGGTCTCGCCAGGCTTGGCTGTAGAGCGATCAAATGTGATGCGCTTTACGGTGCGCTCTGCTTTCATGGCACCAAGAGTCTTCTCTGCGTTCGTTGGGAGGAGGTTGGGTTGCACAGCCATAGCCAGAGTATATATAAATTTTATATTTATATATCATCATGGCAGAAGGAGGTTATCATATACCTGGCGAGAACGAAAACACCGGGCTTGACTGGAACATAGACCACGATGGCGATGACGATGACGAAGAAGAAGTTGACACAACAACCCCCTTTCAACCGGGCGGCACATCAACCCCATACCCCCCTGGTGGAGAGCATATTGAAATGCATACACTGCCTCGCGAACAGAGCGGTTTTGATCCTGAAGACATCCCTCTACTTGAAGGCGACTTCTTAGATGCAACGGAAAAAGCATCTAAGATCGATAAATTCATGGACTTTATCAAAAGGCGCTTTCCGAGAGGAAATATCGAAAAATTAGGGCCTATTGGGTTTGGCAGAAAACCAGGAAACGAAAACAAAATAGTCTCCTTTGGTCCAAGAGGTGGTGAAACTCCCATTTTCAAGCAGGATGGTTCAGGGTTTCTTAAATCATTTACAGACAAGTTCAAAACAATTCTTGGCCCAAGTGCTGAAGAGATCGTCTCTGAAGACAATACAGCTAAAAGAGAAGAAAGACAAAGGTTGAAGGAGGCAGAAAAACAACTAAAGGAGGTGGAAAGGATTTCTGTAGCACGTCAACAGGCAGCAAGTGAGGTTCAAAACCTCAGGGGAAGAATCGAAAAAACTCAAGCGAGGATTGACGCTCTGGATCAGGAACACGGTTCAAGCGTTGAGAGTCAAACCGAGCTAGATCGGTTAAAACAACTAAAGAAAAATCTTCAAGGCGATCTTGAAAACCAGAAAAAAGAATTAGGCGCCATTCAAAAAATACAAAAACAACGAGACCAAGAGCAGGCAAAGGTTGACAAACTAAGAACACAACTTTCTGCGAAAACAAGAGAAAGAAATGCTGTTGAAGCAAGACTGAACTCCACCAAGCCGCTAGATGAGTTAAACGAACAAGAGGCCGAGCTTGTACGACAAAACGAGGAAGACAAGCGCGTGATAGAGGATGAAAATACTTCTCCCTCTGACAGAGAAGCTGCAGAAGCCCGAGTTGCTGAGCGAGAAGAAGAACTGGCAAGACTAAGAACACAAGTTCAGGAAAGAGAAGAAGCCTTGCCTCTTCGAGAGAGGGTCAAAAATATCTTCAAGAAATATGGTTGGACCCTTCAAGCAGTTGTTCTGGCTGCCGGTATTGTCATAGGTGCTGTGGTACTCACCACCTTGAATGGCCTGGCAAAAGCCACCAAGGCTATTGGAAATGGGCTTAAAGAGCTTGGCAAAAAAGCAGCCAACGCCCTGCCAGGCATGATCGGCTCGATCGTGAGCTTTATCTTCAAAACGGCCGGCCAGGTTTTATCCTTTCTTGGCGAGCACGCCTGGCTACTGATCCTTGCCGTTGTGGCTTTCTTGGTTGAAAAGACAATCAAGCGCAAGCATTAACGCATCCAGATAAACAAGCCTGCTAAAGCAAGAGCGCCCCCAGCAATGAGCGCCTTGTTTACATGATGCGGCTCGATCTTAGTCTCTTGTGTTGGGGATGGTGTTGTGGCTGGCGTGGGGGCTGGTTGTGGTGTTGGTGTGGCCGTTGGTTTGGGCGCGATGCCCTGTGCCTGTGTCACCTGTTTGTGAATCGGGTTCGATGGGTGGCTGTTTGGTGGATTAATCTTTGTCGGCCCTCCGTCCATGGGGCGAAGGGAGGCTTTTTTGTGGCAAGATTGACATCATTGTTAACACCAAGCTTCATCCCTTGAGTTGCCTGCATAAGATTGTTATTGTACCCCACCACGCTCTCTGTATTGATAACCATGCGTGACGACATCAGCCAGCTCCCAGGGGCAACTACAAAGTTTAGCCATACTTTCGTTGCTTGGATGGTCTGCTGATAATGCTGTACGTTCTTAGATATGTCGTTCAGTCTTACGGCGTCCTCTAAGAGTGTTAAGAAGACTCTCTGCGTTTCGAACGCCCGGCCTCCACTCCCAAGAATGCTGCTGCGAGTGTTTGCTTGTGCACCCAGGATGCAGTACACAAAGGCCTCGATTGATTGGTTCATACGCGCGAGCCCTGGCTGTGTTAGCCCTTGTGCATAATTCGGCACAAAGTGCTCGAACTGACTAACAGAGCCCTGGTCGTTACGAACGAAGTATATGCCGTTTGCGCGATAGTTTGGGTCTTTTCTGTCTGTGACGCGCTCGTCATCAAACAGGGCTAGATCAGGATCAGGATAGTTGTAATTGGTAGAACTAGGCCCATCATATGCAACCCAAATGTACACATTGCCAAGGCCGTGGTTTTTGCCGTATGTGAAACGGAAGTCAGAACTGGGGTCCACACCGAACTCTTGGCAAATCTTCTTGTATGCGTCGATGTTGAACTTGTTGTCTTCTTTTGTCGTCTGGCAAAGCACTCACGCTCTGTTCCCCACCCAGCTTGAAGAGTATTCGTCTTGTTGTGAAATAGACGTGAAACCTGTAAAATGACCGGAGCTGCGGGGTTAGGGAGAGAAGAGAGTTCTTATCAAACAGAAGGTCACGCGAGATCCCGCAGCCGGTTGTTGCACACCACAGAGCAAAGTTCAGTTGTTGTGGCCAGAAACTCATATGCGGCCCGCCAAGCCACTTTCTCCCATACTTCGCGGTTGTGAACGTAATCTGAGTGTCTCTGAAAATTTTTCTGTATTTTGTTGTGAAATAATCAGTTGGCGTGACATAGATCTTTTGCGCTTCGTCATTCAAGACAGAGCCGATCATCATGTCTTTGTCGATTAAGGTGGAGAAATCAACAGCAGGGATTGATTTTTGTGTGTTTCGGTTTAACGTCAACTGATAGGGGAAACCGCCAATATACCCTAAACCAAGCGCGTCTTTCAGGGCTTGTGTCCAATTCTTGTGTGGTATGTCTGAGGGCATAGCCCAGGAGCCTTGCCCCTCTGGGAAAAGCACTACTGCTGAGGCTTCGTGCTTTTCGTCGAAAGAAACTTCTGTTTTAAATCTGGACATATCCGCGTGCGGGAAACGCCTTTTGAAGTCTGAGATTGCCTTCGCTTTGGCGGCTGTAGAAAGTTTTGCAGCCTCCGGAGAACTCAGCCAAGCCAGTTGCGGGTTTACTGCGGGATGTTTTTTACTGATATACCTTTGTTCTGGATAGAGGGGATTTTGGGGGCGAGGAAAAAACGGGGGTGGAGGCCCGTAATCGTGCCCGCCAATGTCTAGACCAAGGTTTGAACCAGGATTAAATCCGCCAGGGCGCCTGCCAAACATGATTGTATAAATATAATTTAAATATATACACAATGGTTGTGTTAACAATCGTCGCACCTTCGAACCCTCACACCATCTACTTCGACCACCCGCTTCAGAAACCGAGCTATATCAGACTCGTTTCTTGTTCGATTTGCAATTCGTGGCACAATTTGAAACAAAGAGGACAAATATCTGTCAAAATATCAGGCTCGGAGGCCCAACCAACTATAATCAACATTGAGCCTAGTTTTTACACTCCTAGTAGTTTAGCAAAAACGATAGTTGACAAATACGAAGAACGGGTTATAGACCTTAAAGCGGAATCGTATTCTCCTCTTGGTGCTATGGCGATTTTGAACCCAGGAGGTGAATATGTAATAGGGCTTTCCAATAATATCAGATTATTATTTGGCAAGGGCCTACAAACGCCTCCACATATAACCAGTAAAAAATTCGACTCACCAAGCACTTACTTTATCCACTGCGATCTGGTTGATAAAGAACAGAACCTGTTCAACGGCAAGCCTTCGACAGTCTTGGCTCGATTTGATCTTCGTGGAAAGCCATATGAGAAAGTTTTCTATGAATCAACACAGCAGAACATCTTGCGTGACGTCTCGTCTGGCGATTATGTAAACAGCATAACTCTGTCTGTGAGGGATGCGAACAATGAACTTTTTGATTTCAATAACACACCTCTTGAATTTGAAGTTGAAATAAATTAATATGTATACATAACCATGAGCTCGGCTAACGTGTTGCCATCGGCACCGGCTTACAGCGAGACTCAATCGCTTTACCCAAGCTTACCAACAAATGGCGAAGACTTCCGGCTCAAGAAAATAACAGACTTACAGAAAGAGCTTGAGAAGGAAGCCGACCACTATCGCCAGGTTGCAAAAAAATACAAACGGGCCCACACGATTCTTCACGCAGCGGCTGTGGGTCTTGGTTTGGTTGCTACAGGCATGTCATCAGCTACTTTCGCGACAGCATTATCCGGAGTTGGAATTGTAGCCAGTCCTGCCCTTGCTGGTGTGGCGGCGGTTACAGGGGCTTCCTCAGCGACCCTCACCGTGTTAAGCAAGAGATTTGAACGAAAGATCACGAAACACGAGAAAATCTACACGCTCGCTGTTGCCAAGCGGAACTCTGTCTATGAGATGGTCTCAAAGGCTTTAACTGACAATAACATCGACGATCCAGAGTTTACGATAATCATAAAGGAGGTTGAAAAATATAACAAACTGAAAGACGAGATCCGCTCTGGTGAAACAAAGCCCACACAGGGTGGACAGCCTAAAGCGCCAGATCTTGACAAGATCAGAGAAGAACTTCGCAAAGAAATCAAAGTGGAGTTCCAAAAAAAATTAAATCATCTTGCAGACGTATCCAAGTCGTATTTGAAAGAGTAAACTCTGGGTTTAATCTACAAATCTCGAAAGAAAAACAATATATATAGAGCAAGGCACTGGGTGCTTCGGTATATTCTAGAAACTTCGTTTACTTATTGAACATTTGTCATTTCTAGTTATAACCATGCCGGGACTTGAAGCTGAACGTTTCAATAAACAGCTGTCTATCGTCAGACAAATGGATGAAAATAATGAATACAAGACTCAATTAGATGACTTAGATGTTAAACACAAACACGTCTGGCTGCGAGGCATCTATGAAAATGACTATATAGATGAGTTAAACCGCTCACAACTTAAAGATAAGTTACAAATTATCTTTTTATATCTTTCTTTGTCGGCAAGACAAGAATTAATAGAACAGTACCATGAAAATGAGTTTGTTTTCATTCAAAGCAGAACAAACGAAAATAGAAAATCGTGCCAAAACTGTGGTGGATCTTTTTCATTCATGGTTGATTCAGCGGAATTTATCTGTAAAATGTGCGGCCGAATTGAAATAATAGACATTGCCGCCTTTTATCATGCAGACCTTTACAGACATAAAAATATAAGAGTTAAAAGCAGGGTCAAGACAGATTATAATTTTAAATATAAACTTGATCAGTTATTAGGAAAAAACTTTAAAGGGGAACCCTCTATGAGATTAACCTATGACGAAATTGAACAAACAAAATATGCTCATACAAAAATTAAACCTTATCTCAAAAATAATATTTCTATAAATTTCAAAATTTATAAAATCTTAACCCTAATTTTGAAAGAAGGGCCAAGAAAACGGAAAATTTTATCTTACATAAGGCTTCCGGGGCCATCTACATGCCGAAAGCATGAACGGTGCTGGCAAGCGGCCATGCATTCAGCTAGAATTGCTTAAACTGTCCCCGAAGAAAGGCCTTGACGTCGCCTTCATTTTCGCTAACTTCTCCAGCGGAAGTTGTTTTGTCGTCTGTATTGATAAGTGAATGAATTTTTTTTTTTAAGTTCGGCGAGCTGCCTGTGAAAACTCTCGGCCCTTGCTTGAATGCCTGTTAAGAACCCCTCTTGCTGGGTGATTGGAAGTTCTGTAACATCCAGTAGCTTCCAAGTAAAGAATGCAACAGCTCTTGGTCCCTCGGCATTGCTGCTTAACTCGCTCTTGAATTTTTGTCGTCTTAAGAACTCCTCACGTTCGGCTTCCTTGCTAAAGTCTGTTCTCACAGGGCCGTAAGAACACCAGAGCTCTTTCTCCTCGATGCTTGTCATTATTTTCTCAAATTTAGCCTGAGTTAGTTCAGCGACGTCAACAAGCTCAGTTTGATTTTTAGTTAAGAGTTGTTTAGAGAAGAGATAAACAATACCCCAGGCAAGTGTTTTGTTTGTCTTTGTTGAATGTACGGCACCACCATTTAGTTCCGCATTATGGAATGTACTTGATGACAACTGTTTCAAAGGGCACAGCCTGAAATAAGAGTCAACGAAAAGACCCCTTTTTACTAGGCTTCCACTGAAAGCGAGGCCTGTCTGAAGTTGTGTCATATAATAACGCGGAATAGATCTAACGGCTATCTTTCTTTAAAAGGGCATTTAAACTCTAAGAGAATAAAGTTTCCGTCTTTGTCTTCGAAGTAGCCGTCGGGGCTACATGTAAGCTTTCCGTAAAGGGGGTGATCCTGTGCCAGATTAAGCGAGACACTGTGTGCAAAGACGGTTGTTTCGTGTTTTTGTTCAAAGAACTTTCTCGCGATTTGCTCGAACAGGTTGCCCCAGGTACATGCTGTCATGTTGACCATGTCTGGGGCCTGCGCTTTCTTGAAAAGTAAGCTCTTTTCATTTTCAAAGGGCGAAGCCCCTATCAGTGCGGCGACTTCTGAAGCACCGATGGTGCTCTTTCTGGCACTGACCCAAGCGCGACTCCTTTGTTTCAGGCCAGTTTTCCTGGATTTAAGAAAGTTCAAGAAATTTTGCAGACCAGACATCATTGATATACAAAGGGCCAGTGTTTTTTCAATTGGTGATAACGGCGATAAGTTGTTGTGGAGTCAGTCTTTGTGTGGTGGTGTTTTATTTACAACATAATTCTAACAGCAGAATAGATAGGCTAAGTAATTTGGAATATCAGTAAATTGTATGAGCTTGTTGTCGGACACGGCTAATAACTCCTCATACACTTCTTTTGTGGCGATTCTTGTTCTAATAAAACAGTAAGAACACCAGAGCGCTTCCTTATGGAAGCTTTTCATAAATAGAGGAATTTTAGAAAAGTGTTTTGAAATGTGTTTAGAAAAGTATTTTTCTTCATAGACTATAAGTTTTTTGGTAGGCTCTTCAATGTTTCTTTGTGTTGTTGCATGAGGTATTTCTAATTCGTAGTAAGGGCAAACAACTATCAGACGTTTTTTTGTTTTCTTCTTACGGGCATATCTCCGGCGTTCCACAACTAAATAAGAACTGTGAAGCCAGTCGTGCCAACCCTGATAGCTGCGAACAAACTGAAGTGCATCCATGGGGTTGTATATACAAAGAGGTGTACTGTTCAATTGGAAATGGCCGAGCACTTTAGGGTGCTTTCTGGGGGTTAAAACCGGTTATAGGCGGTTGAGCCAAATAAAGGGGCTGGGTGGTTGAAAATGCTTTCAGGTGGTTAAAACTGGTTATGAGTGGTTGAAACTGGTTATGGGGCTTAAATAAGCCTCCGTGGGGTAAAACGAAGGACCCCAGTAGTATAGGGTGCGGGGGCAGATGTCTCACTTAACAAAATAAGACTCCACCGACAGTGATGAATGCCTATTTCCCCAATTAGTGATATACCTGCAGGCCGACTGAAAGAAGGCCTGCAGGTATATCACTAATTGGGGGAAATAGGCATTCATCACTGTCGATGGAGTCTTATTTTGTTAAGTGGCCATCTGCCCCCGCACCCTATACTACTGAGCGTAAAAAAGGAATTTGCTAGGTTTTTCACCTTCTTCAAGCCATTTGACTCTGCTACGAATTTGGTTTCCTCTCATTTGGGATAAATTAACGGCTCGAATTTCCTTTTCGAGCGTTTCTATGGTGGTTTTTGCTAAGTTATCTCCTTAAATTAGAGCCCGTTTTGCTTCGATCAAAGAAATTATAGTTGCGTGGCCTTATCGCGATTAAATATGCGTTGTTTACTTCGACCAAAATCTATAGCAACTAATGTTATAGACTCTTTAAGAAAATCCCACCAAGCTTGAATGGAATTAAATGCTTTCCGGTACAATACATGTTTCTTAATAATTTCTGAGATCATATCGTAAATATTAAATTCTAAATTTAGCCTCCAAAGTCCTGGTCCACGGGAAAATGCATTATGCAAATTGCGGATAAATCAACAGAATCATGATCGGAAAAAACACAAGGCAAAATTTCACATTTTAAAAAGGAATCATACAAGTCCTGAGCAATAACAAAATTATCCAAACGTGTACCGATAGTTTTATCCGCGTTAAACCATGTGCTTTGTATTTTTCAGTCGGCCGTGTTTTTTTTTTTTTTTTTTTTTGCGCCAGATATCAATAAACGATGAACACTTGTGCAGAACTTTCAACTCCGTGGAAATTGTAAGATTTCCTCCAAACTTATCAGAAACATTTTCAATGCAGTTAAAATCGCCAGCAATAATTTTAAAAGATTTCTGAAAAAATATTCATGAATTGTATCATAAAAGCATTTACGTTCACTTGGATTCGTGGGTGCATAAGTATTAACCAAATTAATTTTGGTGTCGTCGAGTTCAGTTAAAACACTAACAATTCTACCAGAAGAATATTTTTTTTTTCATTGTAAACATTTGAAATCAGTATTTTCAGCTACAAGAATGGCAACGCCGCCTTGTTTACCAAGAGCGGGCGACCAGAAACTTTTACCGCGCCATTGAGCTGTCAGAGAATTTATCGCATTTTGACTTGTCGCTAAAGTTTCTTGTAAACAAATAAAATCAGAACGGCAATTTTTTGCAAAATCAAAGACAGAGCGTTGTTTGGCTTCATTGCCAAAACCACGGATATTCAAAGATGTGAATTTAGCTCTGAATGTAAAAACTTGGAGAAAATTCTTCTGGTAAAATTACATAGGCTTAACTAAGCAATTTTTGCAAATCACATTTAGACAGTTACTTGCTTTTCTGTTTATGTTTGTTTGTCCGATATCCAGTGTTTTTCCTCTTCGGCAAAGGTTGTTCGCCGTCATATTCAGAACGTTCGCGAGTTTTAGGGTCCGTTTTCTTTGCTTCATGAACTGGCGTCTGATCTTGTTTGTCTTTCTCCGTGATTTTTCCATTGACGAGTACAGGTTGTGATTGGTTTTGGCGCGGAGGAACTGCCCTGTTTGTAGCCGCGGGGAAGCGCGCGAAAAACAAAGCCTCGTTCCCAGTTCCTCTCTCTTCATATACGTCATCATCGATGATGACGTAACGGGTGGACAGACGTGCACACGGACCGACGCGCCTGCGAAACATTCCGCTAGCCATGACCATGAAAAATGACGGGACGGTTCTATGAGTATGGGGCTGCGCAGCCGAGCCTTCGGCTCGGCGACTGCTCCGCTAAAAAAAAGTATCAAATTTTCAAGGCAAATATAGCTTGAATTATTTAGATTTTAGCCCATGGGCAGAAAACCATTTTTTCCATGAGCATATTTAAAAACTGAAAAAAAAACATAATTGCACAAAATAATTTGAAAACAGTTTGTGTTTCTTAGTCGAAAACGACATCAAGTGTGCAGTTGGTAACTCGCTATCATAATCTCGGCATTTCATTGGTTTACGAGGGAAGCTATACTAATGACATGATTCACGTAATTAATTATATATATTTTTTTAAATGCTCGTGTGGACTTTGTTATTATGATTGATGTCATGAAAAAAAAATAAACGAAAATGAGATAAAGCCATGGGATTGAATGGACCATTTCTTTGATTTATACAAATTATTTAATTTAAAGTCAATTACGGGGCACGACTAATTTTGCCGAAAAGCCGGATAATTTTTTTCGCCTATCATTAATCATAATTTCGGACTGTCACAGGGATGAATTGTCTGTTTTTTTCTCTTTTTAGTTAGTTATTAAAAAACGAACTAAATAAAAAGCCATTTCCGCAAAAGTTTGTCTTCTTGTCAGGCTGAAACAAAAATGCATATGCAAATAACCGGTTTGTTTGACAGGCACACATGTGGTTTCATAGGGGAGAAACAAACTTTAAATTTATTACAGCTAAAGATATATCCGATCTATTGAATTATGTGACAAAGAGCGTAATTTTAACGACCTATGACTTTAAAATCATTATGGAAGAATACTTTTTTCTTAAAATTGCTTATGATATATCAAGCTAAACAAGAGTGGTTACAGTTTACTTTCCTCGAAATTAATTCAACTGAATTTAAAATAATATTTTAATGAAGCAATTACTTTTACCCCAATCTTTCCAGTGATAAAAAATATATAAAGCTTTCTAGTAGCTCACTTTCGAAGGTCGATGCGTCTGTTTTTTTTATGTGTGTCAAATCTGTGTTGTCAATCGTTTAGATTTTTGATTCTCATCATCTATTCTCATGTTAGGGTAAGGATTACGTAGTGGGCACAATGTATTATACTAAAATTATATGAGATTCGTGGGGTTAGTTGGTTACGGTGTATAAAAACAACTCAAACCAAATTTTGCATGAAGCAAAAAATCCCCAGTGCCCTTTAAATCAAACAGGATGTGAACCGTTTAGTCGTTATTAAAATGTTTTCGATATTAAATGCAATTTCCGTCAACTTTAGGCTACTTGTCAGCCCACAGCTCTTCCACATAACTACCCTGTTTAGAATTATATCGATGGGCAGGAGATAAAAATAAAACGTTTGTGGTCTGTCTGTTTGTGAATTTATGACAGACAGACAGTAAATGAAGTCATGCGTTGCAAGATCGTGTTTAAGAGTAGTTTTTATAGAGATCCTTTGATATTTGTCTTCTTAACAGCCTCCGTGAGGATTTTTTAAATCAACGCAAGAAAATGTTTAGTCTTCCCAATTGTTTATTTTACGTGTTGATAACTGGGCTGCAACCTTTAACTTTGCTGATCAAAATTTCCCGTGCCAATGTGGTTTCTATGGAACTTACCAACATTCCACAATTCGAGGATGTTTCAAATAAAACTGTTTTTGTCGTGGACTGGACAATGAATATGCTGTCAGAATAATTTAAATAATTTGGATTTTACCAAAAAAAATATGGAGTCAGTACTAGGATTGAGGCTAGGTTTGGCCCCGTGGTGCCGATTTCAATTCACAAAATGAATTCACTGAATCTAAAACCCGATCCAGATTCAAAATATACTGTCATACATCCAAAATTCTAAGATAAATAAATTTGTTAACGAGATCTGAGTAACTGCATACCGTGTAGCTTACACAAACTAACTAACTTATGACGCTAAATTATTAACAGAGATTAAAAAGGGGACAAAACTAAACCCAAAATTCAAATTCAAAAGAGTAAAGACTTGTGCTTTGCTATGGTAATCTGAGCGTGTAGAGTCATCAATACTCATTCTGTATATTGGCACTTTATTATCTTATTTTGGATTTATATTTTACTAAATAACTGCATTTTCGTGCGCAATATCATCGATTTGTATCAAACATTTGTTTGAATTGTGTAGCTAGTATCAAAAACAGTATCTATATGCAAATCTGTACCTCAGAAACTCGGCTTGACCTTTTATCATGCAATCAACAGCGACTCATTTTATTTGAAATTCTACGGCTACTGAAGTCTTAAATACCTGATATATATAAATGCACTGTGGAGGTATGGCGAATTATTCCTTGGTTTTAAAATAATTGATCTTCTGTAAAGGCTCTACGTACAAGCCTATACGCAATTTCAGTTGCCAAAACAATTTGCTTTTTATAATAACCCAATTCTAGTCTTTCAATTCGGAGTAAAAAATAAAACCAAAAATCACTTATGGAAGCAAACTCACCATATTATATTTTGGATAATGGGCGTACACACATCCAAGTTCGTAATGTAAATCGTTTTCCAATGATATCAAGTCCAACGAATGTTCACTGTTCAACTCACACACGCCGTCGTGTTGAGCGCCTTTGTGTTGAGGTGCTATTTCTTTGAAGTTTGTCGAATAACATCTTGAATCTGCAAGACAAGCTTGAGTGCATGAAATCTGGCTTGGGAGGACATGCGATTTGAAAGAGTAGCCCCTTAATCTTAAATTTTCTTTCGTGAAAATCGCCCCTGGGAAATTTTTCGCTGTTGACAAACCATTGCGCGAGATCAAACATAAGTTCATGAGAACCGCAGTGAAAGAAGATTTCCAACATAAAAAGACCATGCTCGTTTTCAAGTACAATTACAGTGATTTGGGCGCTTCCTTCACGGGTTGTTTATCACTCAAAATAACTTAAGGGAATGAGTGATGCTGCCTTTCCTCTGAGAAGCATTCAGCTGCAGCTGCAGGGGTTAATTAAACAACAAAATACACAAAGGTTTCAATACTGATTTATAAAGTGCAGAAAATCTATCAATGTCAAAAACTCTTAAGTTTGCATTGTTCTTAGTGGGCTGTCATCTGATAAAATAATTGTTTTCGATCCACTTTTCCGATTTTAATATTAAGAACCTGAAACTGATAACTTTAAGTCCAAAACCGTTTTGATTAACAATGCTTCTAATTTCGCGAAGACATTTTGTTGCCTTGCATAAATTGCACTCACGGGAAGCAAAGAAAGCGTAGGACAGTTAGATATTGATGTCTTCTAAAAGATTAAAAGAGGCATGTCAACATATTATAGAGAGGCATATATAATTATGTTATTTGCCACTTTTTTTCATTTAGTTAATTAACGATCCTTTTATTTTCCTTTTAGACGGAAAATGATCACGCGACTGTCACTGGTATAGGCGATGCTTTCGGGCATTACATCATTTCCAATTTAAAACTCGGCTGATAAATAAACTAGTACGACAACTTGATAAAGGAAGTAAAAAATTAATTCACGTCACATTAATGCATTTTATACTGACTATACTGGTAAAATTAGCGTTTAAAAAATGTAGCAAAACATCTTATTAGGCTAAAAGACAATAGTTTGTTTTCCTATTTTGGTAAAAGGGTCGACATATAAATAAAAGGGTTGGACTGTTTAATTTAAAACACCAAACACAACAGATAATTACTTTTTATATTAGTTTTTCAGAACATTTAATTTGCAAACTATATTTCGCCAGCCCCAGCATCCAAGAATGACAATATTCTTGTAACAACCTTGAAAGCAAAGCTCGAATGCAGTATTGTTATCAGTATTCTCTTTTCCAGTCACTGCAACCCAAAATGCAAAATTGTCACTGATAACTCAACCATGAAATCTCGGCGACTTTGATATAACCTTCTGTAAAATTAAAAAAAAAGGCAAAAAGAGTCTGAATGAACTAGTCTAAATCTACACCTCACGTTATGAACGTCTGCGAAAAAAATTTTGATTTCAGCAAAACGTGATTTTTTTATGATTCTTTTTAAAGTCTTCGAAATTTGCCGCCATTTCGATCCACTATTCTCGTTAGTCTCTTCTCGGTCCCTCTCGGTTAATAAAGGATCCGTGACGTAGATTAAGGAACACCTGACTTCAAACAAAGAAATTTGTGACTTCAAACAAAGGAACTTGTGACTTCAAACAAAGGAACTTGTGACTTCAAACAAAGGAACTTGTGACTTCAAACAAAGGAACTGTGACGCAAATTAAGAAACATGTGAGCCCGTTGGCCTTCTTAACAGCGGGAAGAGTATACCACAAAAAAATAAGATTTTGAAGATTTGAAATATTCATAAAAAATTCGCGTTTTGTGCAAAGCGCGTAATTGTTTCGCAGAGGTTCCTTGTGTGATATTTACATTCAGATGAGAAAAAAAAAATAAACATTATGGGCACTTTAAGGTTTGGCTGTAAACGATTTCGTACCTAAGCTTTAAATTTGTGTTCGAAACGAGTCATATTTTAAAGGGGCTATGTCACCCTTTTTAGCGTTTTATTTTAAAAAGCTAAAATACATATCTGTATCAGTGGAAACGCAATAATAATGGTCCATCTTTGTTTAAAATTGCTTTACGAATATAATGAAACTACAAACAAGTGTCTCTGACTACAGATGGCCAGAATGGAAGTGGATTGCAACTTGAGAAAATTCACCATTTTTTTTTTCAAGTTCGTTCAATGTGTTTTGAAAAATGTGCTAAAAACTGATTATGGTTTATTCCGTTTCTACAAGAATTTACTTGATATCTTGTTCATGGTGTTCTAAGAGCATTTAATGCTTGAAGTAAGATGCTCCGTTTTAATTCTAACAGTCTGAGACAAAAAATTATCAAAGGCTCCTAGCAGCCAACCCGTGAGTAAGAAATGCTAACGCGTAACGCAATATTGTGGTAAGCTTATGTTTTCACATTGACACGGTTCGATATTTTTTTAAAATTATACGCAAGGACTTTTGGCAAACGCAAAAAAAAATAATGTACATCACTTTCATAATGTTCAGTCCGAAGGAGTAAGAAAAAAGGAGGTCCCGAGCGAGACTTGAACCTCGGGCCTTCCAGCTGTCATTCCGCGCGTAAAACCACTCGGATTTCGTGATCACTTACTTCAAGGTAGATACGCATCAAAACGCGTGTCTCGGTTGAAAAATCCTTTCATATCTGATAATTGATTATTGATAATTTATTGATTTCGTCATTTCACACAATTGCATGACAATAAAATTACAAATTTACGACCTTTTTTTTAAGATGGTGAGGAAACCTGAAAGAAACTGTAGAGCTTGTAAAGATCAGGTTTCCTCACAGAACTAAATCGAACTAATTCGATTTTAATGTTGCATTGAAGACTCCAAATGCAAACATCTTTAAGCTTATTGTTGTTTATATTCGTTTACAACAAACGTATTCGTACGAAACGTATTCGTAACAAAGCATTAGGTCACTAAGTTTGCATCTGATGGAAGGAGCAAGTAAGCGAATGAGTGCTCATTTGCATATCTGTCACCGTTACCGATAACCCGTTCATTGCGCATGCGCGTATTCACGGGTTAAAAACCGCCATGACATAGCCCCTTTAATAGCGAATCAAGCTGGCATGAGGTCTGTATTGCGAACATATTGGTCATTCCCACAAGGGATTTTTTTGTTTCTTGTTTTGCTTCCGGTTCTGTCCTTTAACTTACAAAATAAAAAGGAACGAAACCAATACTGACCAATACTGTTTTCAAAATGGATCGAACAAGTGATAATATTATAATATCTACATCTCTTCACCGATACTGAGGTGAACATGTAAATGTTTCAGTATATAAATACCATCCAAGTGAATAGCCAGCCAAAAATGGTTACTTTACTGACAACTTGGGGAATAAAAAACTCGCGCACGGAATCAAGAAACATGCCTGGAGATGAATAGCAAATTATTATAATACTATTTCGAATTTGAGTAGCCAATCAGTGCGCGTAAAATAATATACACATGTTTGGTATATACTAATAAAGCTTATCTCTATAGGACGCTTACACCTGACGAAAGTAGAGAACAAACAATTTTTCACGCGTTTTTTTTTTTTTATTTTTTCAAAACGTCTAGACAAGACACCCAGCAAAATGTTTTTGCTTCATGCAATTGTCCAGTATGCTTCACACACCTCTGTTATTGTTTTGGTTTGCACAGGAGCAAGGCTTCTATAGAGCGTATGCACATGACGTCACGGCGGCCATATTGGTGTACCAAAACAATAGAACAGCGGCCATGTTGGTGTACCAAAACAATCCTGTGGGATTTGAACGCTTTTCTTATGTTAACACTTTCTTTTGTTCCAATAAATTTGCATAGCTGCTTGCCACGTGAGTGCATACGCTCTATTGTCCAGAGGCGCGTGAAGCATTATGGACAATAATGTTTTTTTTTTTTTACCTACATTGGACTTGTCCTTTTGGTTTCTTGTCATATCCAGCAATGTATGTAAATAATGCAATTTGTTTTAAAATCCGTTTAATACAAAAGGAGCATGCGACGAGGATTTTGTTTGTTTTCAGCTATGAAATGGATTAAAATGAAATGAAATGTGTTATGAAATGTATAATGCCTTCGCTCCCAAGTTTCTCGAGCACAAACTGCTGGGCCTTTCTCAAGGGACCTTTTGAAGAAAGAGAAAACCACACCACGGCTATTATCAATTAACATTAGCATTTTTTTACGGTGGTACTTCAAGTATACGTACGTATACAAATTCATGCTCGAATTCATATCAGTTAGGAAAATTCATAAAATTTGTCTGGCTGAATTTTGTTAAACAACGGCATGTCTTGGTGACCCATTGATTCTGTTATGGTTAATACTTGATCCCATTAAAACTCCCCGAAAAACTCTTCGAAGAGCTTTGCGAAACTTAGCCGTGCGTAACGCATAAGCGATCGGATTGATCAGGGGATACATGAGCAACAATACTAAAGACAGCCACATTTCTACTTTGTAATTACAACTCGCGCAAAATTCGTTTATGTTTTCTACCACAGTTATTGGTATCCAACATACGGTAAATATTGAAATCAGGATGAAAACTGAGCACGCTACACTTCTCTCCTTCCTTTTCAGCCTTTGTAGATCTCGAGCACTTTGTGTCAGAGCTTGTCCTTCGGTTTTTCTCTCTTCTGAAGAAGTCATATTTAGATATAAACGTTTCCTCACCAAGAAGTAGATTCTCGTGTAGCAGGCAAATACTAGGATTAATATGGGAACGTAGAAAGCGTCAGCAATAACGGCTTTGTAGCTGGAAACGGAGACCGATCCTAGCATGGGAACCAAAAAGGCCAATATTCCAGCGGAGAACCAGATAGTCACAACCCCAAGAGCGAGATAAGGAGACGTTAAGAAAGCTGCGCTGTTCGGGGAATCGATGACAATGAGCCGCTCAACTGCAAGTCCAAGGATTGTTAAAAACGAAGCGCAAAAAGCGAAGTACAAGATTGTGTACGCTACTTGTATCATGACCTTGCTAGGATACCAGTGAAGAAGACTGAACAGAAGTTCGCATGGTAAACCAACCAGTAAATCACACACAGCGAGGTTTAAGATAAGGTAGTTTGCGGTTCCTCTGAGTTCCTTGAATGGATCTTTCCAGATTACTAATATCACCAAGGCATTCAAAGAAACTGTCAATGGACAAAGAAAGATAAGGACTGCAGCCTCTTGAGAAGTAACCCTATCTAAAAGAAAAAGAAAACATGAACAAAGATGATAACGCGGTCGGATCAGCATGCAGTAAACGTCAGTAACCGTCTTAGAAAATGCCCTAGATTATACATGTATGTGATATCGTTTCAACAATGAAGTTATACTTGAAGCAGCAAATACCATTGAAAAATATATTGTGTTTGACCTTCTATTTTAAATATGTCTAGTTCTCGATTTACCGTCGGACGTAGTAAAAACGCAAACTTACACCCCAGCCGCGGAGGGAAGGTGGTTCCCCTCCCCCTTCCCACTTGGGTTTTTGCGGTGTTACAATATTTCTAAAATATTTTACCTCTAATATATAGTCTATGATGTGCTATACAATATCAGCTAAATTATATGGTCTATGGCATTGCTGGGGATCGGTAACGTCATTATTTCACTAAAAATTCAAATTTACACCTAATTAGAAAAACGTGGTCACACAAAAATAGAAAATAACAAACGGGAATTAATTGGTAAATCAATTTTACCTGGTAAAAGCGCTTCGTGTAACCGCAGCTTAATTAATTAGCGTACCCTTAATACATAATACATAACATGTACTCACACCATCTGACAAAAGCGCTGTATTTTATTGAAAGTGCGAGGTTAACCAGCGTCACAAAATTCAGACGGAAGCTTACCTGCAAAATCCATTTAGAAGTCAACGATAGCCGCTTCGACCTGTTTACAGTTCTCAGTGAGTGCTGTACTTTGGCTTCTAGTCTCTTTGTATTTCTTTGGTAAGTTAAACTGTTTGTTTAACTGTTCCAGCAGCTGTTTGCGCAGGACGTCTGCAAGTTAAAATGCACTCACCGTCTGTATAAATGTAAACGTATAAATACAACTTCCGCTGTTTCACAGAATTTGTCATTGACATGTCACGCGATGTTACTTTTCAAGTAATCACCGGAAATCGTGGAAATGTGCCCCTCGTGAACAATAAATTGCACCCATTCTTCGAATGAACGATGCGTGGGAGGAGGCGATATTCATAGCTTGGGACTGTCCCTTTTCTTAAGGCAACTGTGAATGGTGGTTTGATTTACCTCGCGCTGAACACGAGGATAATCATCCAAATGTTTTCATCGACACACCTAATTAAATTATCCAGTGAATTTAATGTTAATCCTGATTCAATTGCCGGCAGAATCAAGTGCTGTATAACACTGTGTACCTATCAAAGTTATATCGGCCAGCAAGATCAGAATAATTAAAGACAAAAATAAATATATCGGCTGACATGCAGAAAGGCTAAACTTCTTCTTCTCCGCAAAGTTCCAGGACCGTGAATTTTTTTAAGTTGTTATGAGGAGTGAACGTGCGTAGACAGGCTATTTATAAATTCAACTTCCTCTCTGAAATTGTTCCACGCGTGTCACAACATCATCATTACAAGTACCATATGTTGTTGTTCTCGTGACCATTGGTATCCTTTCTAAACAACGGACAAACCAACAGCTAGATCAATGTAATGACCTAATTTTAATTACGCTTGACATGTCTTAACACTGAGAGAAGAGCGTCAGACCGCGACGTGGCTTCTCTGTTCAGGTAAGCTGCTAAAAACTGTGCGATCGATAGTTGAGTTACAACTGAGTTACGATAGTTGAGTTACAATTACTATTACAATTTTTTCTTCATTAGCAGCAAATCAACTCCGAATATTTAAAGAACATGCAGCACAATTACTTTTCTCAGAAACGGCATCACAAGAAAGTCTGGGCCTCCGCAGTAAAAGGCGAATCGGTTGCATAAGTCAGTAAGTTGTTTACAATTTGTTTCATTAACATACGAATTAACGTAGAGAATTGGCTTCGGGCTAAATACGAACATCGAACTTCGAACATTAAACGAGTTTGTTCAACTGACTCAGTTTCTACCCAATGTAATGTTTAAGGAAATATCCTATTCAACCTTCAAAACTGCTGGGTGGCGAAAGCAAATGAGCCATGTACATTCTTTGTAATATTTCGCGTTTTTTGAAAACAACATTCCACAAAAAGAATGACTCCAGTAGAATATCCGGCTCAAATTCATGCTTTTAAGGTACTGTTGTAGAGTTGCACCATTAACATCGTAATATTGTCTAGGTATAATTCCCCACTCGTTGTGAACATCGCTTGGTTTCCGAGAAATACTACTGTTCGTGTCTCGTGTACGGGTTATATTGACCAAATAATGCGTGAGAAAATATTTCCTTTAACAATATTCAACATCCTTTTAAAATTTAATGTTCTGAATTTCAAGATATCAGATATATATATATATATATATATATATATATATATATATATATATATATATATATATATATATATATATTTTGATTTTATAAATAAGGATTGCGATTGCGTGTACTGCAAAAGACCTCGACAGCTATGATACGGAAGTGGTCTCGTGACTGTCATGATGCAGCAGCTTGAAGCGGGGGGGGGGGGGGGGGGGGGGGGAGGGGGGGAGGGAAGCAGCGAGGCCTGGAACCTAGGTTATACGATTTGCCGAGTAAGACAAGTACAAAAGCTCGGTTGGGGTACCTTCGCGTGTGTTTCATGGATGAAAATTCTCAATAGGACATATTTTGATGAAGAGATACGTCAACTATCGGAAAAATCATTGTATTTACAACTTGGATACAACGGATTGTAACGTCCAAGACAACTCCCAACCTCTCATGCAAACTCAAAAAACATGAACGAGTGTTTTTTTGGAACAGTACCTCATAAAAAACATTCAGTGTATTTGCAGAGGGTTTAAACACAGGCTCATACTTTGAGTGCTGCTATTAACACTCATTCGACAAGCGAAACGAACTTTTAAAAAAAGTATCAGAATCGAATCATGCATTCAAATAAGAACACAAGAACGAGGTATGAATTCAAAACATATTTTTTTTATGAATGCCGCAACAGCACCTGGTTGGAATCGCGGCGGAAGATTCGCCAAAAAGTTCACTGTCTCTTTCAGCTTGATCCGGTAATAAACTTAAATCGTGGAAGATAAAGATGTGACATTTTACCCCGTTCGTGCGTTTGTTTATACTCTGAGCACTATCGATTATCAAGCAGTTTGAGAAAACGACTGGTTCTGGTCGTTGGAATATGACTATGACACACGTAGTTTCGTAAATATCAGTTGTAAGCAGCCAACTCGTGATTTCCATTGTTCTTTCTGTCATTAGCTGAATGTTTTCTATCTTCATTAAAAAAAACGAGAACAGTTTACTTTGTAGATGTTTGCTATTCTCTACGAGGAAAGTAAGGACATATAATTTTAGTTGATATACTATACAGACGTTTTTTATTATTTGTGACCACCAACATGGCTTCCGTGAAAAACACCTCTTCCTGTATATTAATGCAGTCTAAAACCCCTTTTTGATAAATTCTGCTTCTTCTACTGTCAGAACTGTCACAGCCACAGAATTAAATTCATAGGCAAACAATTTACTTAGCTGTACGTTGTAATGACCAAGAGAATCAACAGTTCAGTGACTGGTTTATGTATAGAATAAATTTGATATAGTTATATAGTTATTGCTCTGTACTCAGTTATGAAACCTTTACTCATATGTCTAAGAACGTTTACGTTACGATTGGCCAGAGTATAAGAACATGCTAACAGCACAATAAGTTATTTCATGTTCAACAATGAACTTGAAATATATAATTCAGACGGAGCTCTTTTGTGGTGTTCTCCCCTCTCCGTTTCTTCAAAAATATCAAAACTATAGCTATAGATCTCCAAAACTGTCTAAGTTAAGGTAGGCTATGTGACGTGATGACGTTATATGACGCTGGAATCAATAATCGCTAACATGTTTTACCTTGAGACAAGTATCAATCTATCAGTGTCAGTGGAGGTACAAATTGGGGACCTTGGCAGAACTGGATATTCGTAAAACAGTGCTCAATACATTAATGTAGAGCGAAGTATATGTTTATGGAGGAAAGAAACAAATAAACTACGCTTTCATCCCGACAAGACAGGAGGAGGAGGAGGAGGAGGAGGGAAAACAATAGAATTGAGGAGGAGGAGGAGGAGGAGGAGGAGGAGGAGGAGGAGGAGGAAAAAACATTAAAATTGAGGAGGAGGAGGAGGGGGAGGAGGAGGAGGGTCGATGTGGGGTCGATGTTGTGGTGGTGGTGGTGGTGAAAATAATAGAATTGTGGTGGTGGTGGTAGTGAAAATCCCTGTACCCCTCCTGTACCCCTCCTGTACCCTTTCTGTACCCTTCCTGTACCCCTCCTGTATCCCTATCATTTGATCACAACAGAAAACATGGATATCAAGTTACTTTTAATAAAAATTTATTGGATGAAAAACGCGGCGTTATAGAAATATACCAGTTCCCAAAATCCTTACAACCCCCGTCCGAGTTCTTCAGTTAAATTAAGACATTATTCAAACGATAAAACAAAGTGGATTTACGAACACGGAGATGAACCAAACGTAAAATCGTTTTCAGAGGAAACCTTTGCTTCCGAAAAAAGCCAACAAAACTTTAGGACTGCAATACGGCCTTAGAGTGAATTCGCGCTGCGTCCGTAAAGTAATCTCATTCTAACATTTTGTTCTTGATCTCCTTTTCATTTGTGTAGTATATGGATTTGAGTTGTTCTAAATAAAACAGCTTTTGTTGACATAATGATTTGATGAAACCTTATTGCGTTTTGTTATTATTAAATTTATTTGAACTTAAACAAAGTGTGGGTTTATTGTTTTAGCGCACGCATGTAATCGGTTGCTTATTTAAGTTTTCTGAGGTGCTAATTTTCCATGCAAATTTAGTTCAGTGTAAGTTCGCATAATTAAAAGTTTGAACTTTGAAGCTACCGGTAAAGAAATTACAACTTAAAGTGGGTGATGGTTGGGAAATTGAATCGATATAGAGTCTAGTGATGTAGCGGCTAAAACGGCGGTAAATACGAATAAGAAGCGGTTTTTTATACTGTGCAATTTTATTGCTTCTAAACTTGAATGTTTCGGAACCCTCTAATTAGTTTTATTCGGTTATAATATCCACAGCTTTGATGGGCTAGTGGGCTAGTTTTATTGCATCTAAACTTGAATGTTTCGGAACCCTCTAAGTAGTTTTATTCGGTTATAATATCCACAGCTTTGATGGGCTAGTGGTTAAGACACTGCGTTGTGGCCGCAGTAACCCAGGTTCGAGTACTGGTCAAGGCATGTTGTTTTGCTCTAAGTCTATAAAGGATATCTGTGTCAGTTGTGCTTAGTTTTGAAGTGAGTTGGAAAAGAGCGGGCAAGTTTGGGCCGGTCTATTGTTTCTATTGTTTCATAATAACACAAAAGGAAGAGGTAGTTGACTAGGCACTTATGCATATTAATAAAGGGAACGCATACGGAACGCAAAAGAAATAGGTAATGACGTCATGATTAAGCATAGCTAATGAGGGGAACGCAAAGGGAACGCATAGGGAACGCAAAGGGAACGCAGTAACAAGGCTTAAATCTGACCCTAGACTACTACTTATATATATATATATATATATATATATATATATATATATATATATATATATATCGTTGATTTCTGACCTTTCACACTTGTGTATCTAGAGTGTTCAATACCTTACGGTAAAGCGAATATAGAGAGAGGTGACTGTTAACGGTAACGCTTTAGACAGACAGCTCTGTTTCGTACAGGCGAACCCGCACTCATCAGTGCAAAACCAAATGTGATCTTCAAAAAACATTTACAGCATTTTAGGCATCGTATTGTTGATCACGGTTGCCAAATAAATAAAGAGCTACTAAAATTACAGTAGATAAAAATCCATGCTTTGTTGATTTCTGACCTTTGACACTTTACAATAGAAAAATTCGTTAATTGCGGACAGATCTGACACTTTTCAATAGATATTTTTCTCTGTGTCTACACTTGCTAATTAGCTCATTACGCCTATTCAAAGTCGCGTTCTCTGGTTTGCACAATATAAAAAAATTTCTCCGCAATACATAGGTTACATCTCTTTGTAACATCTCTTTGTAACATCTCTTCGTAACATCTCTTCGTAACATCTCTTCGTAACATCTCTTCGTAACATCTCTTTGTAACATCTCTTCGCAACATCTCTTCGTAACATCTCTTCGTAACATCTCCTCGTAACATCTCTTCGTAACTCTCCCTCTCCCTCTCCCTCTCCCTCTCCCTCTCCCTCTCCCTCTCCCTCTCCCTCTCCCTCTCCCTCTCCCTCTCCCTCTCCCTCTCCCTCTCCCTCTCCCTCTCCCTCTCCCTCTCCCTCTCCCTCTCCCTCTCCCTCTCCCTCTCCCTCTCCCTCTCCCTCTCCCTCTCCCTCTCCCTCTCCCTCTCCCTCTCCCTCTCCCTCTCCCTCTCCCTCTCCCTCTCCCTCTCCCTCTCCCTCTCCCTCTCCCTCTCCCCTCTCCCTCTCCCTCTCCCTCTCCCTCTCCCTCTCCCTCTCCCTCTCCCTCTCCCTCTCCCTCTCCCTCTCCCTCTCCTCTCCTCTCTCTCTCTCTCTCTCTCTCTCTCTCTCTCTCTCTCTCTCTCTCTCTCTCTCTCTCTCTCTCTCTGTATAAAATTATGAATAGAAGAGCTCCAGGTTATCTCATTGATCTTTTCGAAAAGAGTAATAGTGTTTATACACTTCGTGAGAGCGGAAGTCGATTACTCCTTCCTAAATATAATACTGAACTTGCAAAAGTTAGTAGTTTTTCTTTTGTTGGAGCAAAAATATGGAATTCCATTCCTTTTAACATCAGATCTGCAAATTCTCTCTCCGTTTTTAAAACACAGATTAACAATCTCGCTGTCTTCTAGTTAGTGTTATATAGTTGCTTATCATTGTATAATTGGAATAGTAAACGTTTTTAGTACACGGCTTTTCTGTAAAGCAGTTAGTTACTGATGTAAACACCGTCTTTAAATAAAGTTTATTCATTCATTCATTCATTCATATATATATATATATATAAATATATATATACGGTCACCAACGGTCACCAACGGGCCATGAAAATTTGGCAGTATTAACGGGGTTTCATTATAAGAATATGTATGGGTGTGCGTTTCGCCGGGACAAAAAAAAGTGACCGTAATAACAAGGTGACCGTAAGGCAGGGTTCCACTGTATATTTAAATTGACTATAACCATTTTTTTTTTGTCGTAGGCGGGCGTTAAGAAGATGACAGAATACAACGAAACTGATCTTTTGTTACATCGGAATGTCACAGAGTGGGAAATGACCGTTGCAATTGTCCTTGCCTTGATAACGAGCATAGGCAACCTTATGGTAGTTTATACTGTGTACAAGGACCCATATAGAGAGCTCAGGACCATTTCCAACTACCTTGTAGTGAACCTGGCTGCAGCGGACCTCATTGTGGGCCTTATAGTTGAGCCTATCTGGGCCCTTCAGTACTTGGACGAAAACTTCTCCATTGCAGCCAATTTGTTACTTGTTCTCTCAGTTGATGCTTCGTGCCTGACGGTTCTATTTTTGACTGTTGAGAGATATATTGTCTTGGAAATGCCCATACGAAGGGAGACGATTTTTAACATCGTGGCCACGAAGATCTACATTTTCCTCATATGGCTCGCTGCATCAGTTATTAGCTGTTTGATAATACCCCTTAGGAGTTCTGCAGCGTACAACTTGTTTATCTTTCCTGGCATTGGATTTTTCCTCTTGTTAATCATGTTTTGTTTGTATATACGCATGTTCATAATCATTCGCAGATTTAACCATACAGTCCTGGTACAAGGAGCCCAACAACGCCTTATCCATCCTGACGAAGCAGGTGTTCGGGCTCGTAAGCGAGAGCAGGAAGTTGCTAAAGCCATCTTCCTCTTTGTCGGTACATTTGCACTGTGTTGGCTCCCATCAGTTGTAACTGAAACTATCAAGTATAGCGGTTCGACGATCACCATCTCTATGCATGTTTGTCGGGCAGTTATGTTTCTAGGCCTCTTTACCTCTGCTTTGAATCCAATATTGTACACATTCAGGATGCCAAGTTTTCGAAGGGCGGTTAGGAGGATATTTAGTTTAAGAACTTCGGAAATAGTTTTACCTGTTTAAGATGCATAGTTTGATAATTAGTCTGAACTATAAGGACCGAATCAAAACTAGAGTTTAGCATTACGTTTGAAGCCTTTGAAGTTCGAGCGTTATAATACAGTTCGTGACGTCAGACAGTGCGAGAATGGTACACAGGTCTTGATTAGTTGCTAGTTTTGAAAGATGGACAGCAGTTTCTCATTGGTCAAAGTACCGATTTAAGTCACTGGAGAGGCGTCAAATGATGCTAGAGACGTGATCAGCATCAACTTCGACCACGAAGTTCAACATCAAATCCGACCACGTATAAAAACTTCCATCGGCCTTAACCATATCACAAATTCTATGCATGCCAATCTCAACCAAATCCAAATAATAACAAGATTTTTTGTTAACGAGGATGTTCTTGTTGTTCCAAACTATCTCATTCAAAATATCCTCGACTTGATCAGGCATGGTCGTATTGAATCTAGACCATAATGTCAGACATTCGTCGTAAAAAGGACTAACTTTTATAGGAAGATCGCCAAGACTAAAGTTACATTTCAAAAGATAAGGGCCTCCGACCGGCTTTAGACGTGCGTCTAAGACAAGTTTCCAATCGGCAACATATTCCGGGTCCACATACCGTT
This sequence comes from Cladopsammia gracilis, assembly GCA_022457155.1. Lineage (NCBI taxonomy): Eukaryota > Metazoa > Cnidaria > Anthozoa > Scleractinia > Dendrophylliidae > Cladopsammia > Cladopsammia gracilis. The sequence continues at coordinate 1,949,245 of JAJGOT010000070.1, forward strand.
TTAAAAAATACATCTTCTGGGCTTGAATAAGAGATTCCAAGTGTATCATTTTTAGACCCCCATTTTCAATATTATTTATTAGAGCCCTTCTCTTGACTTTATCCTTGCCTTTCCATATAAAGTCGTAGATGATTTTGTTAGCACTCTTGATTATTTCATTACAGAGAGGTAACTGTGATGCACGATAGAGAAACTTCGAGATAGCAAATGTTTTAACGATTTGGACTCTACCTAAAACAGTTAAGTTCCTCCATTTCCATAAATTCATTTTTTTTTTTTGAAAGAATCCAAAATTGATACAAAATTTAATTTAGCGGCTTCTTTTCTATTATACGAAAAAAAAGATTCCTAATATTTCAATACAGTCCTTGATGTCTACGTTAATATTAAAGTCAGTTGTGGAAGAAGTACCCAGGTAACAAGCTTCTAGCTTGCTTTCCTTAAGCTTAAGGCCGGAGCACAGCCCAAAATCTTTCAGTATCTTCATGAGGTTGTCAGCAGACTGGTCGTCTTTCAAAAAGGTAGTCATATCATCAGCAAAGGCAGTTAATTTAACTTCATGTTCATCCCGAAGGTTGATACCTTTAATCTCATCGCTGCCTCTAACATATATAGCTAGTATTTAAAGAGCAATGATAAAGAGATAGGGGGATAGTGGATCGCCCTGTCTCACCCCCCGCATTACATCACAATGAACAGAGGAAAAGCCATTGTTCATGACACACAACTTAGGATATTGGAATAAAAGGTGTTGACCCATTTGATGAATGATTGACCGAAATTGAAGGCTGACAAAACCTTGTTTAAGAAAGTCCAATCCAGAGAGTCGAAAGCCTTTTCAAAGTCGATAGCGAGTAAAAGACCAGATAACTTATTTTCTTTGGTATAAAACATGATATCATCTATAATTCTGGTGCAATCAAAGATTGATCGGCCCATGACATAGGCGCATTGATTTTCGTGAATGATGAGCGGTAAAACAGTTTCTAACCTTTTAGCAATAGCTTTGGATGCAATCTTGACGTCCACATTTAGAAGAGAGATTGGCCTCCAGTTTTTAATATACATTTTATCTTTACCTTTCTTTTCTATCAATTTAATTATGGCCATTTTCTGAGAAGTTAAAAGTTCTCCACACTCATAGGCTTCATTAAGACAATCCACTACAAGATTACCCAGGAGTGGCCAAAAGGTCTTATAGAACTCGGCTGTCAAACCGTCATTCCCAGGGGCTTTCCCAGTTTGAAAAGTAAGAAGCGAGCGATAACATTCGTTGTATGTAAGTCTTCCTTCGCATTTTTCTCTTTTATCCTCATCTAACTTGGGTATAGAAGGATTGTATAGGAATCTGGCAGCTACTTCCCCGTCACTGTTAGAACCATGATCTTGGTACAAATCTGAATAAAATAATTTAAGCTGATCTAGAATTTCCACCGGATCAGTAGTAACTCTGTCATCATCCAATTTTAATTTCCTAATACAAAAAGAGCTATTCTTGGCTTTCACTTACGTCATATCAAAATTCAGAAGCATTAAAAAATAGACTTCGAATCCAAAATGTTTATGGAATTGTATACAGTTTAAAACTACACATCTTGGCCAAATTTTGAAGCGCAAAAGCATTTCGTTCAAGAGTTATAGGCGAACGAGTATTAGATATTTTTAGTAAGAAATGTATGGAGCGGCCATCTTTGTGCCCCTGAGAGGGGCACAAAGATGGCGGCCAAAATTACACCAAAAATCACATCCAAAAATATTGTATTTGCTATAAGCTCAATTAACTCGGCTTATAAGCAACTATAATGCAAACAATAACTAATAGCTGATTCAATTTTCTTTATTTTCGCGGCTTATGTGAAATAGCGTGACGTATTGCGTGACACATTTAAAACCTTTGTTAATCGGAAGCAAAACATCGTTAAAACCTGAAACTTTTTGTGAAAGATTAATAACACTTGTATCCACATACCATGTTAGAAACAGCTTTGTAGGACGTTTTCTTTAGATTTTTTTTAATTTTTATGAAGTCATGTGAAAACCAAGAATTGTTTTGATTTTCAAGTTTTAAGAAATAACTATTATTTTTTCCCCTTTTTCAAACCATCGGACACGAGATCGAATTATAGCACCTTGTATTACGTAATCATAAGCAGATTCATATCTAATTCGCGTTTCCTCCAGACCAGTTAAATTTTTAGATGTTGGAGATTCATCGCATATCTCCTGCCATCTTTTGACTTCTTTCTCCAGTTCGAATAACTCATCGCTCTCTTGCCTTCCGCTTACTGAAGGAAATTGTATCTTTACGTATTCTGTATTTGATAATGTCCCAGAGAAGGCGCTTACTAGTTATATCCTTGTACTTCTAACCAGTTTGGGTATGAATTCTTAATAAAGTCGTTATATTCACGATCTTCAACAAGACTTGAATTAAACTTCCAATAAGAGGGACCCGGTTTATGTTCAACGATCTTTTTAAAGTTCAAGGTAATGGCAGAGTGGTCAGTTTTTATTGCGGAAATAATATCGGTAGAAAAAATATCCTCTTGACTCGAATTTCTAATTAACCAAAATCCAGTCTACGTTGAATTGTAGAATTTGGCTGTCTCCATGTGAAACGCTTTTTGTCTGGGTGACGAATTCTCCAAACATCAGTTAACTCGTTAGCTAACATGATATCTTTAACAATATCCACACTTTTCTGTCTAATCTTTGGGTGACCACCTAGACAATCCAAATCTTCGTCAAAGAAAATATTAAAATCGCCTCCTATAATGATTTTTCTATTTGGGTCAAAATCGTAACTATCAAGTTTCCTTTCAATCTTTTTTAAGAAAGCTTCCTGTTCATGAATTTTGTTTGGTGCATAGATGTTTACAAACAAAACGGGGGTATCTTGTACCACAGCCTCTAAAATGATGAAGCGACCGTTCGGATCGCATGATACCGATTTCTGCTCAAAATCTAGCCCTTGTTTTATTAACACTAAGGTGCCCTTACTATGATTTGAGCCGTGTGAAAATAACATTTTGCCCTTCCATTGCGTATTCCAAAATCCGCCTTCTGTTTTATAGGCCACATTAATATTGCCTTCCTTTTGTTTAAAGAACGCAAACCTCGCACATTCAAAGAAATAAGTTTAAAATCTGTCATGAAAGTCATTAAGTTTTGCTATTAAAATAACACACATAAACAATTCCACAGAAAAGATCCTAGCCGAAAATAACAACATTATAATTAATGCTATTAATGCTATCGGTATTTTTCAACTCCTTTAGTAATTCACACGGTTGTGAATTAAAAATGAAAAAAAAAAATAGTATACCATAAATAACTGCAGCCTATACAAATTAAAATAAATCTTAGAAACATTAATATGGTTAAATAAATAAATAAGCAAAGAAAACCAAAATAAATAAATAAGCAAAGAAAACCAAAGCTTACCTCTTGTATGATCTTCAGTTGGACTATTAATTTCCTCTGACCAAACAGTATTAAACCTTTTTGTCTGAGTTAGCTGACATTGTCAAAAAGAAGAAACCGAAATAAAGACATTCTTAATAAAATATCAGTCTGGAATTGTTCTTCTTTAACTGACTTTGGCCAATCTCAGCCTCAACGTTCGTAATATATATAGATAGGCTGAGCCTAACAGCGTAGCTCTCTGAACAGAAAGCCGATGATAAAATTAACTGAGGTGAAAGGTCGGAAGCACAAGAATTATAATTGACGGCCCGGCTATTTTTCAATTTAAGCAATTCTCAAAAACAGAATTACGCGACCGTCTGCACAGTTACATTTAGACCGCACGAAAGTTCACAAAAACAACTTTATCCCGTCTAGAATAACTGGTATGACCACTTTCCGAATAAAATACACCTGTTGCTTATCCAAAATTGCCCGAGAAACTGATTTGGAAATCAAAGTTGCACAAAATACACAAACATATTTCTATAAGGCCATGCAAGTGAAGTTAGAACTCAGTAAAATCCAAGTCATGGTTTGTTTACATAAAATCGCTTATCAACCTATAAAAATGAATGAACAAACACATAAAAATGGACAACACAATCTTCTTTCGAAAAATTTTATTCAAATTTCCATAAGTTTATGTTTAAAAGCAAAACGCGCACCATTTATAGCGCATCGAGACCGAGCTGTCTTCGATGAAAGAAATCATGAAGCGACTTAATTTGAGCACGTTTTATAAACAATTCTCCAAAACTAACAAGAACATAACGAACAGGCAAGCACAGATTGATATCAACATAAATTCCCATCGAAAAATGTAATTTGTTTTACCTTTAAGTCCCTCGACTGTTGGAAATTCTTTACATCTCCGCTTCTTCAGTTCTGAAAGCTGAGGTGAGAAACATCTCCCTGCATTGCTCTCGCATTGATAAAAACGTATGAAGTTCCTCGAAGCAAGATTTTATCCCTAAAAGCTCTTCTTTCTCTACTATAGCGGCTTCTGAGTATCCCTTAATTAACATCCCTGTCTTGAGTAGCAAACTGCGAAAAAATGCAGGGAAATAACGACTGTAATTTGAAACGGTTTACCCTGCTAAACACAGGAAAGTGTTTACCGAGCTGACGTGACATTCGGCTGTGTAGCCGAGCGAAAAACAAAGCCTCGCTTTGGTTTCAGAATTGCTAAGATCCCGGATGTTTTGCGACGTCATACGCGCCCGCGAGTTAGCCTTGCGCGACGCTACGACGCACCGACACACATGTCACGGACGCGCGCCCGCGAGACATTCCGCTAGCCATGACCATGAAAAATGACGGGCACAGGTTCTATGCATATGGCGCTCCGCGAGCGGGCCTTCGGCCCGCGAGAGCTCCGCTTTACAAAAAGGTTCTTATTGCCAACGAGCCAACCGAGCGAAGACGAGAGGCTGGCGAGGCCGCAAAGAATTGCGCCGCGCGAAGAATTGTTACATGTACATGCAGAAAAATTATCGATCGAGCCTCAAAAAGTGTAATCTAATGTACCGTTTCAACCCATATATTTTGTGGACAAAGCTTGCAGAACGCTGCGTACGATTCATAAATAGCGCCAGCATTCGTTAAGTCTTGGTAACCAAGTGTTTTTTCGAATCCCATTCGTGGGCGCTAAGCAAATGGTATTATCACTAAAACTAACTGGGTGGGAAAAGGTTCGGCCGTTGCTAGGAGATACGATTGCATGGCCAATCGCTGGGTCGAAAAGACAATGACAATTCTTTTTAGAAAATCGTGTTGAGCTGGTAAGAGCAAAAAGCCATGTCAAACCCCCTGCTAGAAATAAAACTGTGACAAAATTGCGGTTCTCCCCACTGGGATGATTATGACTAAAATGTCACCGTAAGATGTTTCTTTCCTATTTTTAAAGCCGGGACAGTCTTAAAAATCCGCCGGGCCTCTTCTGCATCTAGGCCTGTTGTCTCGTTTTCTTTTCCGCTTTTCGGCTCTTTCATCCACGCTGAAACACTGTCAAAATCGCAACATCACTGTTCAAGTTTAAATAAGCTTGACAACGGACTTTGCAGTTTTCACTCAAGTTACAAATACAACAAATGAGAGCAAATTATCCAACTTCTCTCGCTACAGTAATAGCATTTTCTATTTTTTCGTGTAGTTCTTGTTTGTTTATTATGGAACTTTTAAATTCCCTAATAACAAACAAGCAAGAACTAAAAGCAACCACGATCGCGACGATAGCGAGAATGGCACAAAACAACAGGTTTAATGAGCGAAAACAATACCTCTGCACCTGCGTTTTACATTTGGTACATTTCCTTGCCGTTACCTGTAAAACAGCAACGTCAAATGATATTAAAATTATAGGTTTTGTGGAGAAAGTGAACATAGGAAGGTTAATTTTCCCTCCTCTATTTGAAGTTAAAAGCCCTCTGTACAAATTCAGCTCCTGGACAATCCAGTCACATAACATTAGACAAACTAAACAAATTGGAATAATTCATTTTAACGCAGTTTAAAATAGCGCACATTCTTTTTTGAAGTGAAGTTTTCCTTGGCGCCGCCGTGATCGTTGCTTTACGGTGGCCCACAAGGGTCAGCTGCAAACAAATAAAAGCAGCTGCAAACTAATAAAAGTTGCTTAGGTTAGGGTTAGGGGTAGGGGTAGGGTTAGCAGCAACTTTTCATTTGTTTGCAGCAACTTTTTATTTGTTTGCAGCAACTTTTATTTGTTTGCATTAACTTTTATTTGTTTGCATTAACTTTTATTTGTTTGCAGCAACTTTTAATTGTTTGCATCTGCTTTTATTTGTTTGCAGCAACTTTTATTTGTTTGCAGCTGACCCTTGTGGGCCACCGTAACTCCCCACAGAAACCCCTCGAAAAACTTGGTTTCCAGGTTTCTCGCGCCAACTAAGTTCCAATTTAGTTCCAACATAGTCTCCCAGGGCTGTCCACTGTTCGAATTTGTTTCCTGTCCAGTGGGTTTATGAGATAACACCATTTGCTTAGCGCCCGTGCCTGGGATTCGAAAAAAATGCTTGGTTACCAAGACTTAACGAATGCTAGCGCTGTTCTCAGTACCAAAATTAAAGCAAGAATATTTCCATAACGCTAGATATCCCGTTGTATTATTACCACCATTCTTTGTATTGCTCTCATTTGTCGAGCAACATCTCAGAGTGTGCCAGCGATTTTTCTCCTCTACGCTGTGCTTGTGTCATGGCTAAAACCACCGCCGCCTGTTGAACACCCCATTTATATACGTGCCCAAGATGTAAACGAAGTAGAAAAGATGTACCTGTGCAAAACACCCCGGTTGCAGTTCCACTGAGTTCAAATTGCTCATCCCGTCACTGCACAAGAGTTTTGAAAGTCAAAGAATATGTGTGTGAGTGGTACGGACACCGCACAAGAGTATTTGTAACTCAGAGAATATGTGCATAAGTAGCACTCCTACCGCTCGAAAGTTTTGTAAATCGAAGAACATGTGCCTGGGTGGTACATGTGTTGACCGCTAAAATGTTTGTCACTGCCGATAAATATGAATTGAGTGTGGGTGCCACGACCTCCGCACCTAAATTTGTCTTTATTTTTAACGGGTATACGCGTCAGTAGCGAGGCTATTGCTCTCCAAAATGTGTGATTTAATTTCACGTGCGGGTATATTAAGGAGCCGTGTAAAAATTTTTGCTAAATTCAGCCATTAGCAACTAGCCCCCGAATTCAGTAAATATTAAGTAACCACTCATAACCCTGAAGAAACACTTTTCGGCATGGCGAAATACGAAGGAAGGCGTGGATGGACGAAATTAAATATTAGCAGAGCTCTGCGGGCCGAAGGCCCGCGTGGAGCCCCATACTCATAGAACCAGAGAACCATAGAACCCATGCCGTCATTTTTCATGGTCATGGCTAGCGGAATGTTTCGCGGGCGCGTCGTGTGGCCGGCGTACGCGCAGGGCTAACTCGCGGGCGCGTATACCTTCGCAAAACATGCGCGTTTGACGCCACACAACATCCGGGATCTTTGCAATTTCACGTCACCTGAGAAAAGACTTTTGATGTTTTGCTGTGTAAGCGGGGAAAACCGTTTAAATTAAAGTCGTTATTCTCCTGCGTTTTTTCGCGGTTTGCTACTCAACACAGGGATACAAATGAAGGGATACTCAGAAGCCGCTATAGTGGAAAAAGAAGAGCTTTCAAGGATAAAATCTTGCTTCGAGGATGGGAACAATGCGAGGAGATGTTTGTCACTTCGGGTTACGTTTCAGAACTGAAGAAGCCAAGATTTAAGGCGCTGTTACACCAGGCAATGATTCGTGCAACTTGTCTCGCAACAACTGAAAACCGTGCGTTGCGGTGCTGCGAGACAAGTTGCACGAGGGGTGTTACATTACGCTATATATGTTTCTCGCAGAGTCTGTAATTAGGGGTACTGTCGTGGCCAAATAGTCACTTTCAGCCGCCATTTTGTCTTCGAGACAACAACGTACATGCGCTAAAGGAGCAATTTAATTGGGTGATGTCACAAAACGTTGCGACACACGTTACAGAAAGCATGTTACACTACGCAACGCTTGAAAAATTCGTTTTAGCTTTGCGAGAATCGATGCGAAAAGTAGAACCGCAACGATTGCGCAACAAATCAAAGGGCTCTTAAAGCCATCTCGTTAATGCGGGAAAATGTAAGGTTAATAAAAACGAAAACAACAACAAGAATTGGAAAAGTTGGGTGCCTTTGATAGGTAAATGTAGTAAAGACGTGATAGGTAATATGTGTAAAACTGCTAAATGGTCTATTGAAGTTGAAAGATTGAAAATACCTGTAGGTCTAATCGTAGAGTTAGACATTGCAGTCATAGAGGACTTAAGGGCTCTTTTAGGAGCCACCAAGATAAAAGTCATGAGCAACAAAAGAATCACGAGTATGGATGTAAATAATTTTCATGTTAATTTAGCGTATTTGTTCAAAATAGTCTTCATTTTACAGCTGAGGGGAAACTTCAACTTGATTATATTAAGCGAATGAGCTGAGGCCAATTTGGTTGCTATGGGGAAAAATTATGAGGAGGGATGGGGGTGGCAAAACTACTTAGATTCAATCTATCTTTAGAGAGCCCTTTTACTTAGTTAATTTTCTATGTTTTGTATCAGTCACAGTTTTTTAGTAGCAATGACTTGTATGGCATTACAATGGCGATTTTCTTATCAATCGAAATATGGGAAAGATGTACGAAGAAAAAAATATTTACTATCTTTATTTATTGATATTGAAACAAAACTAAAACATATTGCAACGATTTTCATTTGGGATTAAAATTGATTTACTAGCAATGTTTTTAAACAGCCAATTTATATGTGCAGTGTATATGTGGATGTATGAGACAAAACAAGAACTTTGTGCATGTGAACAAGTTCAGTAAAAAGACCAGTAAAAAAGGAATGTTTTCTCTAAATACTTCACTAAGGTAGACTATTGTAAAAAAGGCAAATGAAAATATTTTACTTGTCGCTTTTTCCGTCAACTAAAAAATTGTGTACCTTCGGGCAGAATGGTGTCTCTTGTAGGAATAGAGCTGGTGATTAGATTTCGTTTCCTTTCATAGCCGAAGCTGTTTCAAAACATCTCGGCTTAAAGAAGCCTTGGTAAAACGACAAGCGACGTGGCCCCGAAAATTGCCGACATGAGACGTTCTGAACAGCGAGAAGCGGCTCGATTCCGCTTCAAAAATACGACAAATTACGACAGCGACTTTAGAAGGCTGTGCAATTTACCAATAAAAATTAAACATTATTGACCATATCGTTCATATCAACACCCGACGGCCAACGGTCTGTTTTAATGATCTATTTGTTATTGAAACGTCTACCAACCTCGTTCCCAAGGCCCCTATCTTCCTCTCTCTTGGATCGGAGGTGCAGTTAGAGTACACCCTAGACTCCCGGTATACACATACATATCCGTGACCTTTGATTTTTGATTTTTTGGCGCAAATTGGTTTTAACAAGCTTAATAATTTTCCTTCGAGCATTTTTATTTTAAAAAGAGACTTTTTTTTATCTTGATGAAAAATTGCACTTTATCAAATACAGACAAATAAGTGACAGGTCACGCGTGTGGTTTCCGTTCGAATTACACGCACCGGCTCCCCCGACGGTGTCAATTTGCGCGAGGGCAAAAGAAACGACCCTCCCCTCGGGTGAATGTCATTTTGTCTCCGTGACGCGGTCGCTAAGCTTAAGTATTCGAATTTCGTAGTACAGCCGTTTGGATCGCGGACAATGGCGAAGCGAAGATGGCCAGAATCGCTCCAAAACGGAGCCCTTTTAGAGCCCGTGAAAGGGAATTTGGAAGCTAGCACGAATCGCACGGGTAGACATTTAACCTGCGGCCTCACTGGTGGCAATTCGGGGAGCTTGAGTTGAATTGTTTAGAATTTATTGGCTTTCGCGTGGCGAGGGTTCGCTCAGAGGTGGATAGTGGGGCGAGTGACAAAAGTTGTAAAAATGCATTTAAACCGGTCAGGATACATCAAGAGACAATAAAGTAAAGGTGAGAAGACTTTAGTGTGTAATATTTTCGATTTTTCTATCGCTTATCAATTCCGTGACAAATCGTATTATTACCTAGTATATTTCATTACTGTGTACTGGCTTCGAATCTGTAACTTGATGTGACTCACATCACGATTGGTCTGCCTGTGGGATCATCCAATATAAATCTTTGATGTGTGCCACAACGCATCGGATAAATGTTTACGCTTATCCGCGTTTGTAGATCTTTATATATAAGATATAAACATCTTAGAATTTTACGGAGATTTTAAAGAAGAAAAGAACTGATCCATGACCTATGGTCGCTACAATGTCTGTCATTGATCGATCAGTGTCCGTTCACGCATAATCGTTTATCATTGTTCATTGCTATTTTAAGACTTAAATTCAGTCAGGAAGTCAAGACAAAAAAGTGCATATCCTTAGAATTCCTCTATTCCTCAAAGAAAGAATTAAGCAAATATATATTTTTCCAACTTTAATTTCATTTTTAAAACAGTTTTGAGATTCGCTCTTTCCTATTCTTTATAATCTTCCGGAAACCGGACATTCCACAAAGATAACAAGGTATCGCAGAACATTCATGCCAATTTTTAGAATTTTCAATCAGTTGCAACCTGTAGATAAACGAACTTAAAATATTCACCCGTATACGGACTTCTATTTTATGAAAGGGGTGAATCTGGCGATCTGTTTTTAGTCATATAGGAACTTTGACTCAGTCAAAGCTTTAATTTTTTAGCTTGTATTCACTACGCTTGATAGCTGCGTGGGGCTAATTAAAACCACTCGTATTACTAATCACGTTATGTGACATCAAATATTTTAGATATGGCTTGTTCTCAAAAGAACATGCTATTTTACTCTGCCATATCGCTCATATTAAAACACAAACTTTCCCGTCCCATTTAACTTTCTAAAAACGTCTCCATACGTAACAGTGAACTCTCATAACTCCGAGGCGACCGACACAACAGTCATTTGTATTCCCGATTCAACTCCAGACATGTCCTCAAAAGAACCAGAGACTGTTATCATAATACTGTTACGTTTTTACAACAACGTACAATAATTCACTCACTAGTTTTCTCGTTGTTTATGTTCATATTGGCGCCAGAACAACAGCAACCGTAACTATAGGAATTATACAAACCTCCGGTCAGGAAGTAAAATTGCAGTTTAATACCGATGCCTTGGATTTTATTTATACTTGACCAGAAATCCGCAAACATTTCCTTCCAGCAGAAATTTTAGCTGTCTCCGGAACCCGCAAAAATTTCCTTCCGCAAAACAAATTCAGTCGGACAAATCAACAAAACTATGACGTCTTTCCCATACTATTGCACAATCAAACCGTAATAGCAATGAATAGAAAAAAACGCAAAGTCCATGCTATTTTGCTCTGCCATACCGCTCATATTAAAACACAAACTTTCCTGTCCCATTTAACTTTCTTAAAACGTCTCCATTAGTAAAATACACCGTGAAATTCTCAAACTACGTTACCCAAGAAACGCATTTGACCTATTTTTACCCTTTTAACTTTACGACAAATGATTGAAACTGATAGGTAACGTGAGATATCGAAATTTAAGAAGGACTAATACCTTTGCGGTAACGTAATGTGAGATATGACAAGTTCATGACAAGTTCTGACATCCCAATACCCTAGGGAAATTAACAATAGGTCCGGGGGTGCTCCCCAAAAATTTTAGGTGCAGTATGTGACGCCCTTCTTGAAATCCTAACCGGTTTAACCAACCATATCTTCAATGTCCTAATATAGCTTCTATAAAGAAGAAGGAAGACCCCCCCCCCCGGACAAAAGTCCACAAAATTTTGTTAACAACTTTTGTCCCTTTTTTCGTGACTGACTCCGAAATCTCGCTTAATGCGCATGCGCATTAACGAGATAAAAATAACGAGAAACGTTTGTTGCGGGGTATGTTACACTGGGCAATTTTCCGTGCAACTTTTGTCGCAACAAAATTGCGAGACAAGTTGCACGAAACATTTCCTAGTGTAACAGCGCCTATAAAGAATTTCCAATTTAGTGGAGGGACTTAAAGTTAAAACAAAATACATTTTTCGATGGGAATGTATGTTGATAATATATATAGATAGGCTGAGCCTAACGGCGTCGCTCTTTGAACAGAAAGCCGATGATAAACTTAACTGAGGTGAAAGGTCGGAAGCACAAGAATAAAATTGACGACCGGGCTATTTTTTTTTTAATTTTAGCAATTCTCAAAAACAGACTTACGCGACCGTTTGCACAGTACATTGAGACCGTACAAAAGTTCACAAAAACAATTTTCTCTCCGTCTAGAATAACTAGTACGACTAATTTACAAATAAAATAAACCTGCTGCTTATAAAAAATTGTCCGAGAAAAGAAACTGATTTGGAAATCAAAATTGCAAAAAATACACAAACATATTTGCATAAGGCCACGCGAGTGAAGTTTAGAACTATAAAATCCAAGTTTTGTTTTGTTTTCGTAAAATCGCTTTTCAACCGATGTAAAGAATGAACAAACACATAACAATGGACAACACAATCATCTTTCGAAAAATTTTATTCAAATCTCCATAAGTTTATGTTTAACCCTATTCAGACTGGGCTTTTTTAGGCAATCTGTGACTGGGCGGGGGGGGGTCCTCGGACCCCCCCTTCATATCTCTGGAACCAGTAAGGCTAGGACCATGAAATTTTCACACAATGTTGACCTCCATGCGAGATAATCTCACACCCAGTTTTGACCTGCCACACCCAATTATGACGTAACAATGACGTCATGTTTGTTTTTCCGACGTTTCTTTGATATTTTCCATCCAGATACTTAAAATATCAAATATAACTGTAAAATCATCTCTTTAATAATAAAACATAATAAATACAAACAAGGACACACTTGTAAAGCGAGAAAACGCAAAAAAGGCGATAAAACTATAATTTTGAAATTATTGTCCGCCATCTTGGATCCGCCATCTTGGATTTCCTTTTTTTTGTTTAAATTAAAATTTAAAAAGTATCTAACAGAGAAAAAGACCAGAATGTATAAAACACGTATCAAACTAATGTCTATTATCCAAACAATGAACTTAGAAGCGTTATTTAATAAATAGTAAATTTTTTTGTCTATAAGTAAAAGAGAGCAAAAATTTACCTACCCCTCCCCCAAATATTTGATGTTAAAAATTTTTGATGTCTTTTAAGAACTAGTCCCAAGAAAAAACTATTCTAACAAGAAAATGCACTATAAGTGAAAGAACAAGATCTTAAAATAAAAAAATTCACCATATTTTAATATTTTGAAAACCTATGTGTCAAAAACCGGTTGCCATGGCAACATGGTTAATCACACTGACATGTTATGGATACCAAAATGTCCTTAGATAAATTCTAGGAAAAGTCAGAAAATTTCAGCCTCATAGCTATTTCGGTCTAAGAGTTATTGCAATTTTACTGGAGGGGGGGGGGGGTTCGAAAAGCCCCCCCCCCTAGTCTGAATAGGGTTAAAAGCAAAACGCGAACCATTTATAGCTCATCGCGGCCGAGATGTATCCGATGAAAGGAATCAAAACAACTGAATTTAATTGAGTACGTTTTATAAACAATTCTTCAAAAACTCATAAATAATTCATGAGCATATCAGCCAATCACACGACGCAAATCGATCACGTGTATGAGCCTTTATACCTGGTAATCTACGGTCATTATGAAAAGCCTGGTGGCGGCTTTGTTTTCAGTCACAGGGGAGTTCGGGGCTGAATGGGCAAACAATGCAATTATCGCTGAATTTTTAATAAGAATAAATTTAAAATGACCGTGATATTTATATTAAGATCACACGTAATCTTTATATACAGATTACTGATATTGGTAGTAATTGTTCAGGATTCTTAGTGCAACAAATGGTGACTTTAATATTTTGTGCATTACTGTTTTACGAAATCTGGTCTTTCGCCATTCTATTTGGAATCTTCTCAACAAAATAAACAACCAACGGTTTAACAAGTGAGCCTTTATTTGAATGACACCAGCGCCCTCGTGTAAATTGCCGGGTAAGTGACTGGTTCGCAGATGCAAGCTGCTTATTTCTACTCGTTCTCTACCTCTGAAAAAAAAAATTGTCAGCAGTTTTATCTACCGTACCTGACAACTTTAGTATACTGGCATTTTCAGTAGATGTTTTCCCTCAGAACTAATAAATCCCAAAACTTTCGACAGGAGCCGGGAAGCAATGGTCACTTCGTCGAAGACGTGGCACATGTGTTGTATGCTAATCAGTCTAGTCTACTTGTTTTTCTCGTATGCTAATTTCCCCTTTGCACAAAAGCGCAATTGTTTTAATTCCGAAGGGACACGCTTTTGAAAGAATGTTTTTGTTTCGCAGCACGTATATTATCAGGTGTAAAAACTCTCGGCTTCGCCTCGAGTTTTTAAACCTGCTAATACACTACTGCTCGTTTTTTAAACTATACTCCAAAACTAGCGAGAACACAAAGAAAAAGTCAATCACAGATTGATATCAACATAAATTCCCATCGAAAAATGCATTTTGTTTTACCTTTAAGTCCTTCCACTGCTTGGCAATTGTTTAAGTCTCCGCTTCTTCAGTTCTGAAACCCGAATTGACAAACATCTCCCGCATTGATCCCATCCTCGAAGCAAGATTTTATCCCTGAAAGCTCTTCTTTTTCCACTATAGCGTCTTTTGAGTATCCCTTAATTAGTATCCCTGTCTTGAGTAGCAAACCGCGAAAAAATACAGGAGAATAACGACTTTTAATTTAAAGGTTTTCTCCGCTTAACACAGCAATGTGAAATTGCAAGGATCCCGGAATACGCGCCCGCGAGTTAGTCCTGCGCGTACGCCGGGCACAGAACGCGCCCGCGAAACATTCTGCTAGCCATAATCATAAAAAAATGACGAGCATGGGTTCTATGGTTCTCTGGTTCTATGAGTATGGGGCTCCGCGCGCAGAGCTCCGCTACCAATCTGTGATTGACGTTTTCTTTGTGTTCTCGCTAGTTTTAAAGAATTGTTTTTAAAACGTGCTCAATTATTTTTTTTTTATTTTTTTTAGGTCTTTTTGATCCGATATGCTGTGTTTACTTCAGTTTTTTAGCATGGTTTTGCCCATTTTTTTTTTTTTACAAAGGTTGGTTGTGTCCATCCTATTCGGCTTTGCGAGACATTAACATGACACTTTGGACTCATGTCCTTTCCGGAGCACGTGATGTGGCGTGATTCGGCTGGCGTGCGTCCATATTTAGGGCTCAACAGAGTGTACGGGTCATTTTTTGTCCATCGTTATGCCGTACTGATGAGCTCTAATAAGAACGAAACAGCTGTCTACGGCTACGATCCTACTGTGTTGGGTTCTATCTCGTGTCATGTTAATGTCTTGCAAAGTATTTAAAAAGTAGTATCAGCCTTGCTTCTCAGTTTGCCAATTGCTATTATTGGCTGTTAAGATCTTTTACAGATCCTACGTTCACTAGCAGCAGTTTCGTTCGCGGTCCTGTGCTTATTCTATTGTCAATTAAATTCAGTTGTTTTGATTTCTTTCATCGGGGACATCTCGGCCTCGATGCGCTATAAATGGTTCCCGCTTTGCCTTTAAACATAAACTTATGGAAATTTGAATAAAATTTTTCGAAAGAAGATTGTTTTGTCCATTTTTATGTGTTTGTTTATTCATTACATAGGTTGACAAGCGATTTTATCTAAACAAAACAAGACTTGGATTTTATAGCTCTAAACTTCACTCGCGTGGTCTTATGCAAATATGTCTGTTTATTTGCCAAAATTCCATGTTTTTTTTTTTCTTGAAGTTGACGATTGTTGTTTGAAGTTGTGAATTAACCCTCGGACGTACACGCAAACGTATACCCCGAACGTGATACAAGTAGGGGGGGGGGGGTCCTTGGGTTTTCGAGATGATGCAATATTTCGGAAATATTTTACATCTAATAGATAGCCCGCGATGTGCTCTACAAGGTAACGTAAATATTATGGGTTGTGACGCTGCTGAGGTCCGTGACGTCATCCAAAATGGCCGCCAAGACCGCCGCCATCTTGCATTTTACTAAACATTCAAATTTATCGGGAAAATGTGGAAATTGCAAATATTATAAACTAATTTCGATTTTGAGACGGCAATACTGCATTATATTGACGGCTAGTTGGGATAAAATATATTCCGTATTGGGTGGAGTCGCGAAGCGACGGAGCCCAATACGGAGAATATATTTTCTTCCAACGCCGTCAATAAAATGCAGTATTGCCGTCTCAAAATCGAAATTAGTTTTGTATCACGATTCAACTGTTTTTCGGGCAAAAAGAAAGCAAAACTGAAGATAACTTGTGCTGATCAAAACTAAAATTCTTACTAGTCACGAGCTGACGTACACGATGTTTGTACGCGTTATCATGTTTTTGTTTAGCAAAAAAAGTTTTAAAACACGGACTTTTCACGCTATAAATTGCTCATTGAAATCGAACAAATTTGATAGAACATCTTTTCGAAGTTTTTCAAAGTTATAAACGTCGAAAAAATGAGTAAATAACGCAAACCTGTCGAGGTTTTAGCCCAAACCTTTTTTCAAGTTTTGATGGCGTGATAGCGCGCGCACAGCATAACTCAATGTAAACAAACCGCTCAAACGAACAAAAGCAGCTTTTAAACTCATCTTATCGTTAACTTTCGATGGAAAGGACCGTTGCATTGAATACAGCGTTGTTTATCTGCCAAACTTGACAAAATAATCAACACTTTTTGCCCTTCTTTGAAGATAATTTTAAATTTTGGTTTTCTACGCAAGGAACCCATTAAATTGCCGCGGGAAATTTTTAACCAATCACAGGCTGGTTTTTGAGACGACAATACGACTTTATATTGACGTCTCAAAAGCAGACAAAAGTATCTGAAAATCGTGATACTGTTTGCTAGAGTTGCAAAATATCATACAATTAAATCTTTTGAAGCTTTTGGTAGCATTTTATGTTTTTTTTTCCACTGAAAAAAGGTGAAAAACACGCATTTTTACACAAAAATGGCTTGACCACATGCTACTTATGACATCATATCTCGTTACCATAGCAACCGGTTATCGCCAAACTTTACCAAAATGTCTCTTAAGGATAAATGAACAGCTGCTGAAAACGGCATGTGCTAAACTTCAATGGTCTTGAAAATATTGGAGAAAAACCTTTATTGATAAGTAATTTGCATATAGACACTTTTAATAAATACCACGATGCATCATTTTCCGCTAATGACGTCAAACATATTCTTTTGAATTCTCTTGCAATTCAAAAGAATACATTTGACATCGATAGCGGAATGTGATGCATTCTGGTATTTATTAAAAGGGTCTATAGTCTCAAAACGTTTCATGATTGTGCAAGGATGGAAAACTAGGAACACATGTTTGAAATAGTTCGCTTTATGGTCAGCCCTTTTACAGTTTCCGCCAGAATTCTAAGGAAAAAATTGTATCAACAGTATAAAGAGTACGAAAGTGCAAAGTGATCGAGCTACGAAGAATTCCTGATCGATAAATGAGCCGTTTTTGATCGTGGCTATGGGCTTCACTGTTCATGATGAACTTCACTAATGAAAGTGGACAGACGGCAAAATGAAACACATTGGACATTCAAGAATGTCATATCCAATTTAAGGGGTGTTTTTTTTTTTTTTGCATCTGAGTTGCCAAGATTTCTAAAGGAAAAACGTTTTTGTTTTTGTTGTTGGTCACGCATACACAAGATGGCGTGATTTTATGTCTTTCGTTCACGATTTTCAATTATATTCTTAAAAATCCCACATTCATTTCCTCAAACTAAACTTTACATATATTTGAAAGATAGTCAACTCTAGTATTGTCATCCTTAATCTTACGAAATTCTGAACAAAGGCACATGCTCAAAATCATCGTTGTTTTTCGCCTATCGTTTTACGGGGCACGAGAGAGCCATAAGCTTTTGACTTCCCTTGAATACTCAGATTAATCTAATTTTTATGAAATCATGGTGTTTAGACTATGACAAGTTATACAACAAATTGGAACTATGACAGCTTTTTCTAGCGCAGTTGTTTTGATACGCGAGTCGAGTGAATCATGTCTTATTTCAACCCTGTTTGCATGTGTGGATCGTCAAATTGTGCCCCCCCCCCCCCCTCCGGGGGAGGGGGGGAGGTGGTGGGCACTCCCATATATGGGCTATACGGGGATGTGCCGCTCAACAGGGTATGGTTTTTGTCTCTCTGAGTCTGGAACAGGTTATACAAATCACTGTTTCTAGTCTGGAACAGGGTATACAAATCACTGTTTCTAGTCTGGAACAGGGTATAGAAATCACTGTTTCTAGTCTGGAACAGGGTGGGAACAGGGTAGAGTTTACTACTACTTTGGCTCTGGAACAGGGTCGATTTTTTCAGCCTTGATTACTCACGATCAAATCAGTTGTTGTTTGCCAGTAGTACTGATGGCATTTGCCCAACTAGAGTACATTCTAAGGTAAACGCTTGACGAAAGCATAGTCTAGAATGAATAAATGTGCAACAATGACAGTCGTGAACAGACTTTACATTTTTATTTCCTCTAATCTGGAACAGGGTACCTATTTTGGGGGTTTGTCTGGAACAGGGTACCTATTTTTGTGGTTTGTCTGGAACAGGGTATCTTTTTTTTTGCCAGTTTGTCTGGAACAGGGTTGCAAAATTACCTTTATTTTGTCTGGAACAGGGTCAGGGTTTCAGATACTCAGCAGCACACCCCTACCCAAATTTTTGGGAGTGCCCTAACCCCCCCCCCCCCCCCTCCCCGTGAATTGTGCCGTGTGTTGAAAATGGCTTTCATCGTTTTCCTCCGAAATAAATAGATATTTCAAGACAAAAAACTACATGGCATTCATATACTTACTATAGGCTATCTATATGCAAAAAATAGGTACGCAATGCGTACAGAAGCGACGACGAGTTTCAACTTGGCGTTAAATCAATAGGTCTGGGGTGCTCTGATAAAATCAGTGAATCACTCGATTTAAATGCGAAGTTCCACTAGAAAAGGGTCAGAAGACCCAGTAGTGACCATTATGCATTGTATGATAAAAACAATGTAAGTCTCGATCTCGTGTTCAAATAAATAACAATAATGAGCGTCATGGTTATTACTGGGCCTTTAAGGCTCTGGCTGCCACCGATACTCATGGTATGCATGAGAAAGTATATCACACAATTGTGGTTGCTGCATTGGTAATTGTACATTTTATTTAAACCACATTGCACAAACTCGTGCGCAAAATCAAAACAATTCATCATTTTCCCCTCATATTTGTGACACTTGGTTGGTATAATTTTATGCTGATCAGGCTTAATATATGTCACACACCCATTAAGCACAGGTAACATTTTCATTTTCAAATTACATCTGAGTTAGTTTCACTTGTTTGCAGTTCAATATTTGTACATTTTGCAAGTTTTGTTTTGTTTTTCTGATAAATTTCCTTACGGCCTTACTATGAAGTGTTAATACAGGAAGCACAATTCGAACTGTACAATGTACATCGTTAAAACTGTTACAGTTGATAAATGACAACAACTGGAAATTGTTTCCATGTTTGTGCTTCACAAATTGAAAATACTTTGTCAGCTCTGAACATGTTTTCAGAGATTATTGGTAGACATCTTGTGGTTTCATTAATGCACATACAGCAGGTCACCAGTTTCTTCAACACTTGAGACTTTTCATCATTATTACCAGCATTAGTTAATGTGCTAAATGTTTGCAGATGCATTGAGTGGAGGTGATTGAGTCCCTTTAAAAAGAAAATAAATGAAGTACCTTAAGATTCAGTTCATTTTTTTAAGTGTTTTGTCATACTAAAGTTTAAAATCAAAATGGCTTTATGGGGACTTAAAAGAGGAATTAAAGTGCTTCATTTAGAGATAAAATGGATGGTGAAGAATTCAATTTGGGAACTGAGAGATGTCTTTTATGTATAGAAAAAACTATAACATGTGGCTAGTCACATTTAGGGATGGACCATTCTTTCTATTTTTGAGGGGGAGGTTGGGCAATTGTTGTAATGGTAAATGACAATCTCTTATATGAGACATATGTAAGTTAATAGCTACACACTGTTTACCAGAATTACTTCCAAACAGCGAGACATTGCCCTGATGAAAATCAGCTGTAACTATCTTTGAGGTATCCACAAAATAGCTGAAAATAGCATGCGCAAGCACCAGGATTCATTTTTACATCGTTAGCAAGTCGAATCAAATGTGGAAATAACAACCGTATGTTGAAGCCACAAATGTAATAATTGACCACAAATGTAATAAAGCCCTCAAATGTAATAAGGATTGACCACAAATGTAATAAAGCCCTCAAATGTAATAAGGATTGACCACAAATGTAATAAAGCCCTCAAATGTAATACGAATTGACCACAAATGTAATAAGATAATGGATTTTACCGTGCGTTCTTCAGTTTGCACAGCAGGGTTACCAGCCCTAAGTTGTGAGGACCAGGATTTTGCCAGTCATGCATATCTTTCTCGGACAACCAAACTTGGACAAACTGAAGTTGTCTATGTAGTGTGTTGGACATCATCTGTCATTCACGTGACCAAACCTGAAGTTGCTATTATCTCAACTAAACATTTTCTAGTACGGAACCAAGGCCCAGTTATAAAATGTAAACGAAGTAATGTTCGGAGTGAATATCTGTCAAGTTAAATTAATAAACGTTTATTCACATTTCACAACCTGAACGAACGTAAGCAATTATTTATGCTAGCCTCTTATCATTTTATTTAAGTTCATTGAGGTCTAAGCGGTATACCACGTTATCGGTCACTTGTTCAATCCCGAAGTAACAACTACAATACTGAAGAGCGCCTCGCAACCAGACTTTGTAATTTTTTTTGTAAAATAAACTGCGTACTACTTTCAGCTGGCTACTCTACCATTTCAGAGGCAAATAAAATCTCCGTAACATCACCCAGTAGCAGTACCTTTATATGAAACAGTATAAACTACACGCATAGACAGGATACCGGTGTACAACAGGTTTCGTGACAATCAACTCACAGAGAGAAAACTTAGTTCGACCGAAGGGTATGCCACTTAAAAGTAATTTACATAAAGTTCAAAATTTAATTGTTCAAATCGCACACAAATGATACGAGTCCCACATACGGTAATGCATGCAATCAGAAAAATGAACTAACAATTCCAACAGCGAACAAGTATTTCCTTAAGGCGAATCAGTGAAGGGCTTTATTACATTTGTGGTCAATCCTTATTACATTTGAGGGCTTTATTGCATTTGTGGTCAATTATTACATTTGTGGCTTCAATATGAAGCCACAAATGTAATAATTGAC
The DNA here is from genome assembly GCA_022457155.1 of Cladopsammia gracilis. Lineage (NCBI taxonomy): Eukaryota > Metazoa > Cnidaria > Anthozoa > Scleractinia > Dendrophylliidae > Cladopsammia > Cladopsammia gracilis. The sequence continues at coordinate 1,970,673 of JAJGOT010000070.1, forward strand.
CACAAATATAATAATTGACCACAAATGCAATAAAGCCCTCAAATGTAATAAGGATTGACCACAAATGTGAATGACAGATGACGTCCAACACATTACATAGACAACTTCAGTTTGTCCAAGTTTGGTTGTCCGAGAAAGATAATGAATGACTAGCGAAATCCTGGTCCTCACAACTTAAGGCTGGTAACCCTGTCGTGCTAACTGAAGAACGCACAGAAAAAACCATTATTACATTTGTGGTCAATTCGTATTACATTTGAGGGCTTTATTACATTTGTGGTCAGTCCTTATTACATTTGAGGGCTTTATTACATTTGTGGTCAATCCTTATTACATTTGAGGGCTTTATTACATTTGTGGTCAATTATTACATTTGTGGCTTCAACAACCGTACGACACATGCAGATTTGTGTGAATCAAAGCTTAGTGTAGTAACTCATTTGCCACGCATAAACAACATTTCTCATCGTTGAAAGGTATACAGCTTCTAGATAAAACACAAATAACAACATAGACCAGAATTTTCCCTTGACACGATTTAAACATTCTCTGGCTTTGAGATGAGCATTATACAACCCCACAGCGGCTCAAAATTGCATTAAAGATACCATAACTGTATACACAATATGCTGGTAATGATGGCTTACCTTTATTTTTTTAGCTTGAATCCAGTTGCTCCGATGTTCTGTATACAACTTATCGTGAATCACCGCACACTACAGCTCTCGAAGGATACTCAATTATAAGTCAAGTTCAGTAAATCAATGCTATTTGTGGCATTCAGTTCTGACAAGTGCTTTCTGAGACTGGCAAAGATTTGTTCCGAAAGTTCAGCGCCCAGACTCGATAATTTAGTGTAGACCTTTTGTCTATCGCGAGTGCGAGTATGTACTGCTGATGTATGTATATCACTTCGTGTTTGTTTGTTTGCAAGTGAGCGAAAATATATTCACGATAAATAAAGCACGGCGGTGTTAAATTTGAAACAGACAAACAAACCTTTTCTCCACACTTCAAAACAAAATGGCGGAGCAAAGACGAGGTGGTCGCGTGACCTTATCTTCCAAGGTTAGTTCCCAATGTTTCTCGGGTGTAATCCGGACAGACATCCGGACACCACGGCACGATGGCAATAACGCGATGACTTCGTCATCGCTTAAAAAGGAGTGAATTTGATTTTTTTTTCGTGCCAGATGACTCTCTTCTCCAGAAACCTTTATAGTATGTATCATTGGTTTTTGGAATAAATTTTCCTAAAGAATCCTCGCGCGCAACAGGAGGGGACCATGAAACTGCCAAAAACATAATTCCCTTGCCACGCAAAACAGAAATAATTTGCTCGTTGGCACTCTATCGGTATTGGAGTGTATCTATCGCCCTAGTCATCTCAGAGTCAGAACCTTAGAGCCCTTCTCCACTCCCTCCTCCCCGGGCTCAGTCGCGTGCGCTTTGACCTTTAGGAATTACGAAATTCAAAGGCAGCTGAAATCCAATACAAGTAAATGAAATGTGAAATGAATTGACGGGACGCCAACTAAAAATAGGGCAGATGGCAAACAGTTTGTAGTGGGGGAGGGAAGGGGAGGGCGGCTGGGGGTCCTAGCTCCCTTCTTGTATTTCTACACCATTTTTATCCTTCCTACAGTCACTACAAATGCTATTTCAATAGCGTGAGTTATTTCAGTAAATCTTATTCACCGAGACGTCAACTCTTGTCGGTAAGTGTTCGTTATAGCGGGATGTCTGCAACGCGGAAGTTGACTGTGCTCCGCAGTACAGGGGAGAGAGGAAAGAATGAAATAAGCAATTTAATATCCGGCCTCGCCAGATCAGACGACACGAATTGTTCCCGTGCCAACTTTTTGTCACAAGCTGTCTATTACTTCCTGTCACAAGCTATTCAACTTCCTGTCACAACTAAACTGTCTATCTAACGTCGCGACACTACAGTGTAATGATAAATTGAAATTTCGCTTTGAAGGCGTTGTCTTGGTGTCTTACGTAGCTGCTACTTCAAAATGGCAAAACTTTTGCTCGCTTTTCTGGCCTTGGTTACCATTCATAGTGCATATTCAGGTAGGAAAATTCGCCTCTGCGGCTGCGCTTTTGTGTTGGCTATTTACAATCCATCTTTCAAACGCTTTGCTAGAAATTTTAGGCGAATTCTCTTTTGTTTAATTAGCGTCTTGCAAGAAACCAGTTTATATGTTATGTCCGTTGGTTTGCGCTGGCAATCTCGGTTTACGACTTACCATCTTACTATAAGTGTCGGATTACAATTAATTCTTAGGCAGCTTTGATTTGTTATAGGAGAACCATGTAACATAGCTCCGGCCAATTGTGCAAGGGAATGACCGATTAGCTGAAATGTTCTTTATCTGTTTTTCTATGTCACTTCGGGACTGAGCTAATAGTTCGATTCGTTTGAAAAGACTGCTGTATTTCAGCTTGGACAGATAAGCTATCGATGCTGCTGGAAATAGCATCTATAAATTAGCAAACCGTGTAAATCTGAGCGTTAAACCTGCCCTTGAAGCTTAAATATAAGGTCACTGAATTTTGAGATGTTTGTATGCTCGGTATGCATTTCACGAAAAAGGGTGAGTGATGACAATTTAACAACTAAGACTCTGCGTATATCTGCCGAGGCGTCCGTTGTCGGATGATCAAGTAAAAGATATACCTTTCTTTAAATTTTCGATACCCGGGATAAGCATGAAAAGTCGTGCGCGGTTTGTCGCGTAATTGACCCTGATGGCTTTCATTTTATTTATGGTGAAATGAATTAAATCGAAATTAAAGAATGAAAATCAAAAAAGGCTAACATTCCTCAGTGTTGAGCCTATGAAAAGTCTTAAAAAAAAAAACATCACAGCACAGCCTGAAAACAGTTTACTACTTGTACTGATTATTTCATTGGAATGGTCACAAACACAATGGAGGCGGTAAAAGAATTTGTACATTTTAGAAGCTACAATGTATGAATGGAGGTTTGTTCCCCGCCCGGCAATCACTGCTTACGTCGTGTTGGGTAGAGCTTATTTCTGAGTCTGTGCATGAAACTCTAAGGGAAGAGTAAAACCTCTTCAGCAGTTCTTTCCTATGATGCAGTTTATTCAGTATACTGTACAATGTAATTCTAACTTTTAAGTCTGGTGATGAAATCCTATGGTGTGACCATTCGAATGAAAGATCTTCTGCAATACGTTCCTATAGTGCTGATTGATTTAAATTATTTTGCAAAATTAATGAAATTTTGATTTCGATTTTGGGACAACGCTTGAAAGGGTCAAGAACGCGATAAGCACGATCCAATTACGTTTATACTGCGTATTACTCGTTCTTGTCCTAACATGGTGCAGACGTCAGTCATGTTGAAGGAACAAAAGATATAGAAATAAATTATGGAACAAGGAAGTTAAAATCGTAACAATTTGCTTAAGAAGGTTAACGTTTTCCCGGCCGAATCCATCCTAGAAAAGTATTAAAGTTTCAAATCGCATGAAATGCAAATTGTTTTCTTGGCACCGAGCCTTGGCAAATATCAGACCTGAGTTGTTTTCATAAGCGTTTAAGCAGCGCTGAAACGTGATAGAATGCACGGCAAGCCAGAACAATATATTTGAGATAAATATTGGACTATTTTACGCATGTCGCACGAAATCGATGCGAGATTAAAATATTTTAGCAAATGGTTTACATCATGGGGAAAATGATTATCAAGACCTTGCGAAATTTCTACAATCGAATAACAGACGCAGATTTAAAAGACTACAGACATGTGCCTTTATCACTCCAAACTGACACTAAGCTTTTTCAGTCCTCGCAAGGGTTATGACAGCGGCTTCCAACTAGGAATCTTCAAGCTGAAAACGCTTGGTATGGGGTTGTACATGGAGGAAATGCCCCGGCCTGATGTAAATCTAAACTGCTTTTCCATATTATTTAAGTGAGTTTAAGGTTACAGTGTACCTTCGGGGGTGTCTCCAGTATAACAGCTCTAGCGTCTTAAGATTACACTTAATATACCTAAACCCTGATATCAAATTAAAGCTTATAGAGCTGGCTATCTAAATATGGAAACCATTTGGTAATAAAATGAATTGTCGAATTTTTTACGACGTCTAAATTCGAACGTCCGAATCAGCTTTAAAACGCTATAACTCAAAGCGATTATTATATTTTGCTAATTTGATTTGTTCTCGGGTTTCTGGACACGAAGCGCTAAAAAAACGTGTCGGCGATTTTCCATATTCAATTGCAGTCAAAAATTACAGAATATTTTCAAAAAGGGGAGAAAAAAAATTGGAATGATCGCACGGAAATGCCTCTTGACGAAAAAGTTTTCGGAATTAAGAAATTCGCCGACACGTTTTTGTTGATTATATGTTAGCCTAGCTTCGACCAAATTTAAGGAAAATCGAACAAATTCCTTTTGAGTTGTAGCTGTTTAAAGTGTCCCCAACAAGCGAAAAATTAACTTTGAGAAAACGGCGCTTAAAAAAACATATCACTTAATAATCAAACTCCGCCCACAAAAGTTATACCGTCATTTCTCCGTCAATTTTCACTATGTTTCGATACTTTTTTTTTGGATGAAAGTTCATTCTGTAAACTTTATTTTAACGCCAAAAAAAAATTTTCAATAAATTTTCGATCTGAAGGTACACTGTAACCTTAAAGGAAACTATGTGTGAAAGCTAAATACAATTTCGAATATTTTAACTAAATATTTCAGCGCAGAAAGACCCCAGAAATTTTTCGGAGATGAAATCTTATCCCACGAATTTACTAGCTGCTTTCCTGGGGGGGAGGGTACTCCCTAAAATACCTATACGGGTATGTGCCGCCCAACAGGGTCGTGATTTTGGGACTCCTGATCTAGAACGCGGTATCCATTTTAGAGACGTTTCCTAGAACGGGGAATAATATTTTGAACGCACGAAAGCTTCAGATTATCAACAGCCATTTTTTCTAGAACGGAGTATTAAAAATTGACCTATTTCTAGAACGGGGTATCATTTTGAGTGCAAATTCTTTCTAAAACGGGGTCCAAATTTGGAGACCCGGGCGGCACATACCCACCCTAAATATACCCGAGTACCCCCACCCTCTCCGGGCTGCTTTCGCCTTAATCCGAAAATCACTGCTGCCTTTATTTCGAACCCATAACGACATGTTCGACAGTTTGAGGCGACAAGTTACTTAAGTCTTATTAATTACGAATTTTAAAGACATGACTAAGGCCTTCCAAACAGATTTTACACTGAAACGATTCGTCGGTTGCTCTTGTTATAGCTGTTTTACTTTTATTTTCAACGTTTGTACAGGTTTATCCAAATTTCCTGTGCTACTATTTTGTTATGGCAGTTTATCCTCTGTTAGATCACAATATTAGTGTTTTTTTTTATCATTTTTGCATTCAGAAGTGTCCATAAATTACTTTTTTAAGGCGATAATTAAACCCACAGACTAACAAAACATGTAACGAAGACATTTGTCGAGCTTCGTATGATTTTCTACTCTATTATAAATACCAGAGAGCTTAAAATAGGTACCCAACCAGTATATTTCGTGTCGCCCCAACTTCCTTTCCGTAATCAGTCGCATGAGCATGCGAAGTGCCAAAACAAGCATGGGGAGACTGGATCGGAGAGACAAACGAGCTGCTCGCGCTCAGGAGAAAGGCAGCTGTAGGGACGATAATGTAACGGGGGAAGAAGCTTGCGTAACAGGCACCTTTGAATTCGTGCTGCTGTTGTGCAGGCCATTGAGAAAGCTCAAATTCTCGCTCCCTCGCTCAGGGGATTAACTCGCCCGCTCGCCTATCTAGAGAAAGACTACTAGCAGTCTTACTTCAAATGGCTAGGCCAGCAAAGAAGTCATGTATCAGTAAATGAAGTTTATTTCAAAGAGGAAAGAAAGTTAATTTATGTGACTGTCACCCAATTGGTTTCATCTGTGAGCAGCATTCGGTGGTAACAAGGGTTACGCTGTCATCCGGGTCATTATGTTACAGCCTGGAGATATTGCGACGATCATCAAAAGAAAGCTATTCCATTTTCTTTGGAACAAGAAAAAGGATAAAATTAAAAGAGAAGGACTTTATCAAGACTACGATAAAGGTGGAATCCGTATGACTGATATTAATTTAATGATAAAGGCAATGCGGCTCGCGTGGATCCCGCGACTTTTTTGTCACACAAATTTAAATTGGAAATCAGTTCCTGATCACTTTTTTCGTAAACTGGGTGGTCTAAAGTTTCTTCTTCATTGCAACTACGATGTGAAATTTATAAATCCCAAACTTCCAATATTTTATAAAGAAATTCTATCATCTTTCAAAGAATTAAAATCTCTATACAGTTACAATCCGGGAAAAACTGTTTTATTTAACAATTGTGAGATTTTAATAGATGGCAAGCCGTTCGTCATAAGCGAATGGCTTTCAAAAGGAATAATTTCTATTAAGGATCTTTTAGATAAGAACGGCCAATTTTTATCTTATAAAGACTTTAATTTAAAATATAATTGTAAGACTAACTTTTTAAACTACTATCAAGTTATAAGTGCCGCCCCACATCACCTACTATTAGTGGCAAGAAACAGGACCGATTTTCACAAAGAAATATTTCTAAATAATCAATATACAAAAATTGAACTGGACAAGTCAACGAAGTTAGATCTTGAAAGGGCAAAAATAAGAGATTTTTACTGGTTACTGAACTGGAAAGTCCATCATTCGCCACAATCTGGACCAACTAAATGGAATAAGCTTTTGTCACTAAATGGAGGAAATTGGGAAAATATTTTTAAATCTTTAAATCAAATTTGCAAAGAGAATAAACTGAAGGAATTCCATTTTAAATTTATACACAGAATTGTAGTGACCAAAAAGGAACTACACAGATTCGGTATTAAAGAGGATAGTGATTGTGTGTATTGCGGAGAACAAGATTCAATTGAACATACATTTGCAGACTGCCAATTCACAAAACGATTTATTCATAATGTAGTACAATGGTTCAACATGTGTAATCATGCTAATTTCAATCCATCCGCTGTAGAGTACTTATTTGAAAATTTATCAAACTCAACTAATCCAAAGTTAATTAGGAAATTCAACTACACCATGTTGTTCATGCGTTATTATATTTATACCAACAAGCTACACTGCAACTCCCTGTTAATGAACGACTTTATTAACAAAATAACTATTAAATACAAGTTGGAAGATCTCTACTCTGAACACTAGTACTATTTGAAGCTCCTCGTCTTAATTTGATCAAGCAACCTTCTTATATGATTATATTATTGTATTTATATAACATATATGTACGAATAATTTGTTGTAGATATGTTTTTTAATGTTGCAGATATGTTTCTGATGTACATGTAGGTAATTTGTGAGTGTTAATAAAGATGTCAAAAAAAAAAATGTTACAGTCTTTTAAGCTAACTACCTATTTCGCTCGTTTTCTAGAGCAAGTGTCAAACTAAATGTTGTATCACTTCTTTCAGCTGTCAGCTTCCGATGGTGCGCACGTCCGGCAGACAAGGCCAAGTGTACTGATTTCATCACATCTGTTGAAGAAACTGCAAAGAACAAAAGTTTGACTGTCTCTGCCTCCTGTGTTGACGGAAGTGATTATGACGATTGCGTGACCAAGATAAAAAAGAACGAAGCTGACCTTGTGACTCTGGATGGTGGACATGTGTACACAGCAGGTACGCTATTGAAGAAAGACTTTGACAAATGAATAGCATATAATTGCTCTGCAAGTGCATTACATAACTTGGTAAGTTTCCTAGCAGTCGTCTGCCAAAGTACAACGTGAAATGAAAAGGTAGTTTTCGTTAGTTTTCATTTTGATTTTTTACTTTTTATTTACATTCTCTGTAGATCCAACTTTGACACGTTTTTTTGTGGCCAGTTACCCGTGTCACGGGAATGTTGCGTCATTTCAAAAACCAAAAAAAAAAAAAAATTCAAGGTTTTACATTTTTGTTTCCAAAATGGGCCAGAACAGACCACGTCTGTTCATCTTTCAAGAATTGGTTGATTCTTTCTCTTGGCGTTTTACTATTATTTTGTAAATTCGTAAAAGCATTGTAGTATGGTTTTGACCATTTAATTAAGGTAAAAATTCCTGCGATACTGTTCCTTTAATGGTTGATTGCTTTCTCTCCGTGTTTTATTATTATTTTAAATAAGTAAACTAAGATATTGTAGCAGGGTTATGACTACAATTAAGTCAAAATCGCCGTGGCACTGACTCGTTTTTATAATTTTAGACAATGAAAAATAGTAACTAAAATATGTAATTTTGTATATTTTTCTTACTCTCCTAATAGGCAAAACATACGGTCTCGTACCTATTGTCTCTGAGCAATATGGGAAGTACGGAGTGAAATACTTCGCTGTTGCTATAGTGAAAAAGGCGAATACAGGCTTCAACCTCACAACCCTGAAGGGAAAGAAGTCCTGCCACACTGGGGCTCGGAGAACCGCAGGTTGGAATGTTCCCATCGGATACCTACTGCGCTCGAAGATAATGCCGCTAGTAGAGTGCGACTTCATTTCAGCTGCCAAATACTTCGAACAGAGCTGTGTACCAGGTACATGTTCATACCAGGCCCTTCCCACTTTTCGACGTCTTTTTTGGTTGATTGTTTTGTTTTTGCGTTACTGTTCAATTTGTATGAAATAGTAACAATTTTAAAGACAGGGTTGAAATCGAAAAAAAAACGCCAACAAACATTTGATACCCACTCAATCCGAATTTAAATTCAAGCCGAAGATGATTTTTTTTTTAACATAGCAACGATAGCACGCATGTGCCGCTGATCTCGAGTACTCTTTTCGAATCCCTCCCCAAAGAAACGACGTATCGAGAGCTATAAAATAAATTAATTCAGATTTAATCGATTGAATCCGTTTTGGATACATCACATGCTTTTCCAAATTTCATTTCGATCCGAACTGACAGTGAAGGTAAGAGCCATCCCGTGGATTCCACTGAAATTTCTGTTTATTTTATTATTATTTTTTTATTTGATGCATGATCCATTTTTTTATTTAGATTTTAGTCAATAAACTTTTGTTTTTTAAGTTTTAGAGTCAATAATCCGGATTCGGATTTTCTAAAGAAACGCACCCCAAGGCTGCAAACGCATACTTTCTTTCGTTTCTTAGGGGTCAAGACATACATCGCATCAGGGGAGGTTCCCGACAAACTCTGCGCACTCTGCGCGGGTACTGGGGATGACAAATGCTCCGGAGACTCGAAGAAAAATATGTACGCAGGCTACCATGGCGCGTTTAAGTGCATGGCGGACGGCGAGGGAGACGTGGCGTTTGCTAAACACACAACAACCGAGGAGGTGGTCAAGTTAGGAAAATATGGCAATGTGGCGGATTACCAATACCTATGCAAAAACGGAAGTAGAAAAGGTAAAACGCAACAGTTAATATTTACTGGTCATTATTTAATTACTCTTTGCAATACCAATTTACCAATAGAGCAGTTTTCAATTGATTGTCGAAAGTAATTACACAATTGCTTTGGTTTTGCATTGCTACGCTTTGTGATTGGCTAAAAAATCTCGCGCCACTTTCTCGACCAATCAGAAGTAAAACCAAAACCAATCGTGACTTGCTCGCACGCGTTTTCCCGCGCTTGGCGCCGCCAACGTGTAATTGCTTCGAGTTCTGATTGGTTCATTGGATTGTTTACGACTGCTGTGATTGGTCAGAGTAATTACTTTGGTTTTGGTTTTACGACACTCAATTGAAAACCGCTCCATATGGAAAAGCAAATTAGTAACAGAACTAACTGCTGGCTTAAGGAATATGAACATCTGTCTGTCTCTATGTTTATACTTTTCTTCATATATGACCCCTATTCAGACGGGGGGAGGGGGGTCATTTCGAAGTGACAGACGTTTGTTCATGGCATCTGACGTTTCCATGGCAACCATACTTTGACAAGCGTGGTTACGGAAATTTTGAATTTTCATCTTAAATTGACGTTTAAAGGGGAAAAATTATCAGTCTTGTAGTATATTTTACAATTTAAGATCATTTAGGCATTCTTCGTTCGATTTTGCTTCATTTGGCGCTTTTTTAACATGGTGGAAATAAAAAAAAATGGCAGACCCAAGATGGCAGCCATTCAAAATGATGACGCAATTCCCACTTCATATGATGTGATCAACCACCCCCCTTAAGGTTTTTCTCCGATAATTTCAAGACCTTTTAAGATTAGCACATGCCGTTTTCAGTAGCTGTTCATTTATCCTTAAGACACATTTTGGTAAAGTTTGGCGACAACCGGTTGCTATGGTAATGAGATATGACGTCATAAGTAACATGTGGTCAAGCCATTTTTGAATAAAAATGCGTATTTTTCACCTTTTTTCAGTGAAAAAACATATCAAATGTTACCAAACGCATTAAAATGTTTAATTGTATGTTATTTTGCAACTCTAGCAAACAATATTTGCAATTTCCGCGTTTTTCCGATAAATTTGAATTTAATAAAATAAAATCCAAGATGGCGGTCGTCTTGGTGGCCATTTTGGATGACGTCACGGACCCCCAGCAGCGTCACAACCCATAATATTTACCTTATCTTGTTAAGCACATCGCGGGCTATCTATTAGATGTATAATATTTCCGAAATATTACAACATCGCAAAAACCCAGGAGGGGGGGGGCTTGCAAACCCCCCCCCCCCTTGTACCACGGTGGGAGTATACGTTAGTGTGTACGTCCGAGGGTTAATATTTTAGACATTGTGGAAAGTGTGGGTCCCAGAAGACAAAAGGAGCCTATTATGAATAGGATTAAGCCTATTATGAATAGGATTAAGCACAGATGGGTATTGGTCACGCTAAGAAATGGCACATGTCCTGGATAGTTAATGCAAAGTAGAAACCATGTCATGTAGTTTTTAGTCTGGATAATAAGGTTTGCCCATTAAATGGAACCTATTGAGCAATACAAGCCTAATACTTCCCTTTGGTCCTTTTTTATTATGTTCTTCACTAAAGTGATTCTAACTTTTATTTTGTGATGAAATAAATCATAAATTGTGACTACCGTATTCAAAATTAGGACATGAGCCCATCTGCTTAACACCGTAGCTCTTACATCATGTATGAAACCCCAAAGTGTACCTATTCAGACGAAAGCTACTCAGAGCATGGTGCTATCTATTATGCTTGCGAGCCGTTAAGGGTGGTTCCAAATGGAGACGTCTGGTCATTCATTTTAAAATTACGAAGCGTCAAAGTGTAGTTTCACTCAGTTATGGTTTGGCGTTGTTGATCTTATAAAAATACTTGTCTTATTTGCATTTGAATTGTATTGCATGGTCGAAAGCTAATTCTGTTATGACGATGACCTTTAATTTATCAGCAATTGGACAGCACGAAAGTTGCAACCTGGGATTTAACCCGGGGCATGCAGTGGTGACAAGGAAAAATAACCCCAACATCAACGACGTCATCACGATTCTGACGGCCATGAGCCACATGTACGGTGTTAACCAAACCGACCCAAGCAAATTCCAGCTTTTTAACTCCACAAAGTACAACGGCGGCAATTTGCTGTTCAAAGATTCCACCACCGAGCTGAAGGCCATTGCAAGCGAGAAACGAAGTTACCAAGGCTACCTGGGAACTGATTACGTCCAAGATACTAAGGCACTGAAGTCGTGTGAGACTCCCACCACTACGCCCGTGCCATCGGTGTCCACCAAGACCGCGCCCTTCACGATGCTGGTGCTAGTGATAACACTACGCACTGTCCTGTTACTGTAGAGTCAAACAGTATACGAATCTCAATTAAGTCAGGATCAAACTAAAGCCTTAAGAGCCGATTAAAATTCAAACTTACATGCGTCGTCATCAAGTTTCCGACTCATTTCCAGGCCCTTCTCTTGGAGAAGCGCGCGCAAGTAGGGAAGGGACGAAGGAAATCGAGAAGGGAGAGTCCCTCTCCTTTCTTCCTTACCAGATCATTTTTTGCGCTTTCATTCTAGGAAAGCCTCTTTAAGATACAACAGAGCATTCTCGACCCCAGAGCCTTCGGTTGTCTTGACTGTGCAACGCATGCGCAAAAGGGAAGAGCTGTGATGTCGAGAATGGCAACAGAGGTTACTGAAAACGAGTCATATCAAGTTTCACCATCCTTCTCTTCTACATGATAATCGAGTTTGAGTCTGCTAAATTGTTTTATCGTAGTTTCACAAATGATGACAGCTTAAACATTTTGCTCACATGTGGCAGGCAACTCCATGCAATTTTTCGACTTCTCGTGCGCCACCAATGAGGTTGGATATTGTCAAATCTTTTCAATATTTTTTGCTAACCAACAAAATTTCAAACTTTTGCTCTCGTTTGATTGCCGATTCTCGTGCGCTTTCATTGTATCTGAACTTGTCGGCTCGCGCTTTTCGTTTAATCCTGGCTTGACATAAAGTAACGAGGGAACACTTAGCCGATTAAAAATTAGATTAGACTTGCTATAAAAGGGGGCAAAGGGAAGGCATGTTAAAAATATCAATGGCACAGCTTCAAATGTTTTATAGTTATTTTATATGTTTCACTAGCTACTAAACAATTGCTTGTTTTCGGTGCCTGTGATTAAGCGTCTCCTCCCTTAGTCGGAGGATTAACCGAGCCGATAATGTGTGCGCGGTTTTCCTTACTTGGAACGCTGCTGGGAAACACGGCGCATCTTATTATGTCATCAGCAAACTTACATAAAACCAGGAGCCGATTACTTGGAGCCTCCATATGTGCTGTACCCTTGAGTCAACCCTTTCCCGTAAAGAATTATTTTTAGAATAGGCTTTCCCGCGAAAATACAGTGTTTCCGAGGACGTCCGCATATTGCCGTAGTGAGAAAAAAATGGCGGCGGGAAGGGGAAATAAGCCAACAAGTTTACTCCTTGTTCCATCACCGTTTTACTTTATATGTTTTACCCATTCCTGCCTTTACGACTGAGGGAAGCTGGTTACCAGTTTAAAAAGTTAACTCTCTGACTGAAATATATCCAGCGTGATATCCAGCGTGTGTTTATTGTCCGGGGTAAGTGAAGTACCAGGGCGATTACCCAGTTCGAGTACTTATTTAGTTGGATGCTATGGAAAGAATCCTTTTAAAAGAGAGTGTTTTTCAAAAACATGAAGCATTCTGGTGATAAGTTGAATTTTTCTAAGGGAGAACGAGGTAGTAAAAGCAGGAAGACGTTACATTTCGCCCGCGCCGATCGCGATGGTACCGAAGGAAATGCAAGTTCTAGTAGCTCGATTGGCGATGTCGCCGGCCCAGAAACTGCAAAGGAAAAGCTAAAAAGAAAACTCCTTCAGAAGAAAGATGACGGGGTTGAGATACTGGAAAGTTGGCTCCGAGAAATTTTAGCCGCAAGTTTAGTTGGTGAGATACTAGATCTTACTTTCGAGCACTCCCCCTTCCAGAGCTCAAATGAAACTGTCACCACTGGCCGTGTACCCGTGTTGTATCCGTCTGAAAAACACACCAACGACAAACAGACAGGACCATTCCAGCATGTTCGACTTATTGTCAATGTTGACGGCTCTTGGAGTTTACAGTGTCCAGTATATGAACTTGTGATTAACCGGTGGCCAGCTATCTAGAAGCATGCAATCTGATTTTTGAGAATGGTCTCAATTAACAGTTTAAATAGCCCCGTCATTCAGAATATAAAGAAGGGAATAGATTTCTTTGAGAAATGGTGCCGCAGTCACGAAGTAACTGGTATTATGTTTCAACATTATTTTGAGTGTACTGGTTTATTTATTACAAACACGTGTAGCTTTCACTTAAGGAGCCACATATGCATAATATATTAATGCATCAAACAAATTAAAAGGACAAACAGGTGTGTTACTTTATGGTTACGTGAAAAAGTACAGAGGGCAGACCTTCTAATGGCAAAGCATTTACCAGTATTTTTGAGATGAAAACAATTTTCTTTGCTTCAAAAATGTTACTTCAATTTTCGATGTTAATAATGTGTCTACTACACTCATTTGCTGGTGAGTGAAGAATATTTTGCAATATACACTGCCAAAAAACTCTTACCACTGGGATTGTGAAATAAACAGCACTCAGATGTTTCATTTTTGCTCATAGTTTACCCTGACAACACCAAGAAATCCAGACAGACAAAGTTTCTTGCATGGCAGCTAAGTATGATTTAATGACTAAGTTAGGTTTTCATTATTTTCATTTAATTTCTCCATGTAAAGAACAGCTACAGCTGTAGGTCATGTCAGAACTACTAAGTCAAAACAATAGGCTTATTATCAACTTGCCAAAAGAAAAAAGGCATAAGCAATGTCCGTGGCAATCAAGAGACTTGCCTTTGCAGTAAAGTTATAGGAAAACCACTGATGAGTCTCCTCCCAAGCATACGAAGAGAGCAAGGGAACTGTAGTCATATGATTTTCATTAAAAATCATTTTGTGTTAAAAATGAATTGTTTTTATGTTCTCTGTCCTAGACTTGGGATCTTCTTCTAGTTGTGCATGTAAAGTCGCACACGAGCCAGATGGCCCACACGGCCGGAGCTTAAACCCGGTTTCTGTAGCATGAAGCGACTAGGAATATTGCTACTCCCCCCTGGATGTAATGCTAGTCCATCGCAGGGTTACCCCCAGCATTTTGTCGCCGGTACCCATTCATACACCTGGGTGGAGAGAGACAGTGTGGAGTAAAGTTTCTTGTCTAAGGAAACAACACGACGGCAGAGACCAGGCTCGAACCATCGACCTTCAGGTTGAAAGTCCGACGCACTAACCACTAGACCACCGTGTCTCTTCTAGTTGTGCATGGATTCCTTTTATTTTGTGAATGGTTTTTTACCTGTGTCTCTTTGGATGGGAGGTACATTATTAGCCCCCTCACAATCAATGGCAGTGCATTAAAGTCAATTTTTAGTGTGCTAAAACACACAAGTGGAGGAAATCTGTCTGCCATTGCCTACTCACCTGCTTTAAGCAGGTTAATTAACAGGAAATATTAGTTGTAAATCAACATTCAGGGAAAGGTTACAGAGGCCAAATTTTAAACATATATAGGCAGTCAATTACAGCTGACAACCAGATTTCTGTTAAGTGCACAAATGTTTCTAGGTCTCTATGTCAGTTTTCTTTTCCTCCAACGATAGCACAGTCCTCGTCCTCGCTAGGAGAAAGGCAGGGCAGCAATGCTTGCACAATTATCGCAGTTAGGTTTGGGGACTATGCAATGATGCATAAACTAGATATTTCCATTACTTTGGGGGCAGTTGCCTCAGTTGTGGATCACACTATTTGTAAATGCTATAATTATGTGATGATAATGATATATATGTATGATGATCTTTTTGGTGACACAGCTATTTACTTAGATGTAGAAGACATAGTCCAGGCTGCAGGCACTGAGTGCAATGTCCAATCAGTAAGCGTAATTTTGGCATAACCGGAATGAAAGCACGCCTTTTAAGACTTCGAAATGGAAAGAAAAAGTCCTTTAGAAGATTTTTATGCCTTTGTAGTGGTGGTTTGAGAGCTGAACGCGATGAAATTTGTCACAAATGAGGACATGTCTTCTTTCAGAATTTATACTCGAAGCGGCAGACTTTACTAAGAATTTTCAAGTATTCCTGGAAAACTACGGTAAAGAAAGTCACATTTTTTAATGTCCCTTTACTTTGTAAGAAACATTTCATAGACTGTTTCTTTGTCTTATTAGTGGCTTTTGACAAATATTTAGAAAACTTGACCACAATCGGTCGAGCGAGAAATTCGCCAGATGCTGAACAAATTTGCGTGGCCGACAGTTTCCTTGATGCGATAATTTGACGCGTTTTGCTCTTGAGACTAAACTAAACTGGATAAGAATGGCATTCTATATACACATGAAAAGTCGGAAATTTTAGAAAACACTAGATATAATAAAGTAGGTTGCTGAATTTAAATATTGTTTTGTAATGTTTATAATATAATTCGCAGACGCTAGAGCTGCAATTAGCATAAACAAATCGCTAAGCCTTCCGGAAGCAGAAAATCACTGAATTCTGATAAGACTGATAAGCGTTTGACTCTTTTATTCAAGAGAAATACATTTTCATTCAAGGAAATATTGTGTATTTGCGACAACACTTTGAAAAAACTATGAAGCCGGGAAAAACTAATACATGGCAAAATCAAAGTAGTTATTAGGAACTAGAAAAATTTCACTTCGATTTAGTCTTGAAATCACGAGGGAGGGGGAGGGGGGTCATGATGCGTCACGCAATAATTATTTTTTTAAATGTTTCACCAATTTATAGCACTCGTTGGTTTTGAAAATTATAAAGACGAAATCTCCTGAATGCGATTACATGTATTTTTTTTTTCATTACCTGTAAATTTAGGGCTTCCAAAAATTTATTGCAAATCCTGGCAGGGGAGGGGGTCTCTCGGCTTGGAAATCCAGGGGGCACGGGGAGGGGGAGGGGGGGGGGGGTGGGTCTAGCGGGCCAGGACATCCAACGATAATCTATGTAATAACATGCGCTGTAAGCTACATGCAGTCATAGACTGCCTATTTTTGTACTTGTCTTTACCGTCCGAAAATTTCCGGCAAAATCCAGCGATCAACAGTTCAAACAACTGCTTCTGAGCGACGTCTAAGCTATGTTCTACAGCCTTTATGCGCTAAGGCTTCAATTTTATTCGTGGATCGTCCTTAATGGTTTCCCTTACTTCGGTCTCTACTTTATTGGATTCTTCCGAACTAAAAATCCAAGAGACCAGCGCTTCCATTTCTTCATCGTTAAGCGTTGCATCCTTACTTTTCTTTGTTCAAGTCCGCATGGATTTCGCTGCCGAAGAGCCGCTCCGTTTGGGTTTTCACTTTCCTTTGAAGAAGCCGAAGGAGTTTCCTCATTTGATTCTCCTTCCTCGCTGCTATCAGAAGATGTTACTGGTCGAGTCGCTAGAAAGAACGTAACTTGCCGAACTATCATCCGATGACTCCGATAGCTTTACGCCATTGTTGTCAATCATAAAAAGCGTATGTTAATGAGCATGACTGAGCTGCGCTCTGATTGGTTATTACCAACAACGCATTAGGGCGTGACAAATTTCCCGCGAAAACTATTTCTATAAATATCCTTTCATCGGAAAGGGTTGTCTTCAAGGGCTTATATGGGAGATGGAGGCTCAATCTAATCGGCTCCTGCATAAAACCTGTCTCGGTGTGCACTAAATAACAACTGATCGTAGAATAACTAAATCTTAGACTAGTGCTTTTAACGAGATATCTGCCGCCCAAAACTCATGATTTTGGAAATTAAATGTTCCCTCTGACTAACTAACGCTAACGAAAGTGTTCTTTTTTTTTCTTTTTGTTTTAGACGTATGCAAATCGCAAAAGTTGCTATTAAAAGTGTTATGCAATCTTAGGTAATGGAATAAAAGACTTCAAAAGTCGAAGTTTGTAGAGTCAATTGGTTAATGTAGGCGAAAGTACAAGAAATGCTATACAATCTGCAGCTTGAATGCAAAAAAACAGTTGTTATGACAAATAATTTTTGGGCTGCTTATCCCACTGTACAAGGGTGTTATAAAGCGAATTATCGCTGGGGATGTTTTGTAAGCCTTCAAATTAATTCCTGGAGAAGTTCAACTGTACTAGATTTCTAGATAATAATATATTATTATTATTGGTTTGCACATTACGTCATGAAAATTCAAAAATCCAAAGTATACTTCCTACAAAGCTGTTTCTAACATGGTATGTGAATACCAGTGTTATAATCTTTCACCAAAAGTTTCAGGTTTTAACGATGTCTTGCTTCCGATTTTTTAACCCTTTAAGGCCCAAGGGTTTTTGCGTTTTTGAGAGATTTTCTACATACACAGGGCTTTCGTGACTCCATATTAAAAGTTACCATGGAAAGTGCTGCTGTTCTAAAACACTGAAGGCTCGAGTTTACTGGAAACGTCATTGTGACGTTTTCATTTTGCTTGTTTGAGTTGCAATAAAGGGTCCAATATGAATAATCTACGATTTTTGGTAAGTTCACAGCCATTTTTATCTCGTTGATGCGCATGCGCATAAACGAGATTTAGGAATCGAGTACAAAAAAGGGACAAAAGTTGTTAACAAAGGTTCATTGTTAACTTCGTTAACTTGTGAACTTTTGTCCGGGGGGGATTAGTTCTATCTTCTTTTTAGAAGCTATATTAGCGCATTGAGGATATGGTTGGTTAAACCGGTTAGGATTTCAAGAAGACCGTCACATACCGCCACTAAAATTATTTGGGAGCACCCCCGGACCTATTGTTAATTTCCCTAGGGTATTGGGATGTCATGAACTTGTCATAATTATCTCACGCTACGTCACCACAAAGGTATTAAAGTTCTTATTTAGTTTCGATATCTCAAGTTACCTATCAATGTTTCAAATTTTCAATCATTTGTCGTAAAGCCATTAAAGCTGGTTTAGAAAAAGGGTAAAAATACGTCAAATGCATTTTCTTGGGAAACGCAGTTTGAGAATTTCACGGTGTATTTTTAAAATGAATGGAGACGTTTTAAGGAAGTTAAATGGGACGGGAAAGTTTGTGTTTTAATATGAGCGATATGGCAGAACAAAATAGCATGAACTTTGGGTTTGTTCTATTTTGGTATACTGAATCATTGCTATTACGGTGTGATTATGCAATAGTATGGGAAAGACGTCATAGTTTTGGTGATTTAGGGCCGATCCACACTTGCGACATGTTTGTTTATGTTCCCACAATGTCGCAACAAAAAATGTTGCGCGACAAATTTCGTAAAACACTTGATCCGCACTCAATGTCCTAAAGTGTGACATTGAATGTTTACCTTTAATCAACTGTGTGTTTATTTAGGCTGACAGGGCCAACTTTCTCGCGGAGTAAAATATTTCCCGCGCACTTTCCGCTGAAAATGCAGCAAACGAAAATATCAACAGGTAACTTATATCGGCAATTTGTGTCTTCATCATTCCTTGACATTTCCAACTGGAACAGAGCGATCCAACTCCAAATCGCTTTACTTTTATCGTGTTTGGATCGTATAAAGACTGCTCCTTGAGGTAGCGAATTTTCCTTTGTATTTGGTCTTTCGACCAAGCGCCATGGAATCTGTTATTGAGCCTTTCCATGTGAATTTTAGCCCAATACTTTCTGCTCTGTTGCAAATGGCGTGCTCTACAGGCACACCAACAGCACTTTTGAAGTTTGCTCTACGCAGCATTTTTTTGTACCTCAAGAAAACGCGTCCGCATTCTACATTTAGTTTGATAGACAGATACGTCAATAATTTTGGACTACGGCTATCTTTAAAACGGGGAGCGGGGAATCGGAAAATTGGGGAAAGGGAACGGGGAACGGGGAATCTTTAAAACGGGAAATCTTTAAAACAAGGACTCTTTAAAAGGGGGAATCTTTAAAACGGGGAATTTTTAAAACAAGGAATCTTTAAAATGAGGAATCCTTAAAATGGGGAATCTTTAAAATGGGGAATCTTTAAAACGGGGAATACGCCTTATTCCAAAATGGCGACCGCCCGAGACGATCTGGGGAGAGTAGCATGATAACGAGGCACCAAGGGCCGCCAAGCTCATAACAACATCGCGTCCTCTCGGAACAACATTGTTTACGGTCCTTCGTTTTTCACTGAGGATGATATTCCTGGCAGTTCGTTGGATGGAAGAAATCCAAATCGATTGAAAAATTCCCACTTTAAGTTTTGGTTGAAGTGTCGTGACGATTCGTGTAAAGGATTGTCAACCAAAGCGCAACTTTGTAAGCGGTAAGTTTCGAGATCAAACAATGAGCTTAGCGTCGTTGCTATGGCCTAGAGTCTCAATATTTCCATTATTTTACAGGGTAAACGACTACTTGGAGGCAAACATTGCCCACCTCCTTGTTGATCCGGACGAAAATTTCATTTATACCATGCGTAAAAGACGACTTCTCGGCGGTCGGGATAATTCTAGTGATCCAAACTTACCTCCGGTAGATGAGACACCTGACAACGCAAAGAGGGTAGCTTTTACTGCAAATGGATGGGGAACATCTCTGGATAAAAGTCCACTGTTTACCCGTGCAGAAATGGATCGTCATATTGCCAGATCAGGGAAAAAGCACAATAACAGCGCAGATAATCACACGTTGCCCACAGGACTGCGGAAAGCGAAGG
The DNA here is from genome assembly GCA_022457155.1 of Cladopsammia gracilis. Lineage (NCBI taxonomy): Eukaryota > Metazoa > Cnidaria > Anthozoa > Scleractinia > Dendrophylliidae > Cladopsammia > Cladopsammia gracilis. The sequence goes on from JAJGOT010000070.1 coordinate 1,990,909, forward strand.
GTTTTCTGGCCGACGAATACCTTCACGAGATACAAACCTATCGCGACCAAAGGTATTTCTATTATCGCGCCAAGTGTTTTCACAGTTTCAAAACTCGTGAAGTACCACATAATTTGAAACTTGCACTTTGTATTGTTTCTGGAGAAGTTGAACGTGCATAAGTTGTGCAGCTGGAAAGTCAGGATTCTGCAACCATGTCCTGGCTTTCATGATGAAAGTATGTAAATACTCATTGTTTAACTGTAAAGATGTTCGGGACCTGAGAGATGAAGTAGATGAAAACCCGAGCACGGCATGTACTTCTGCCTTGCAGAGTTGGCACCGATCAAGACTTGACGGGATCCATGCCCAGCCTGTTATGGAAATACTGATTTCCAATCCCGTAAACAATTCGGATAAAAGCAAGAAGACTGGGGTGACTTGCCTACTAACCGAAGCAAGGAGAGGAGAAAGTGACACTAATGCAAAACTTAAAAATTTAATTGAATCTCTTGAGCAGCATAGCTCAAAAATAGGTATTACACAAGTTGTCGACACTGCTAGTCTGGATACTAATTTGTCTGCTGTAGACACTCGCTTTGGACCATGTCCAGTTGGATCATATGGATCATACCAGCTATCCTTCACAGAGTCTAATTTCTCTTACATAAGCTCCTTTGAGGGATCTCAAGAGGTTGCTCGCTGCACAGCAACTGAATTCCCTGCATACCCGTCTTTTCCTTTGGATGAATGTAACGGCTCTTTAGTTCCACCAGACAATCTAACTGACAAAGAGCGGGAACTGCTAAGGAGTCTAAACGTAAATGTTATCGAAGCCAACAAACTAGAAGAAAAGACAAGAGACCAGGCAGAGTGTGTGGAATGGATGCAAGAACGCAAACACCGATTTACTGCATCTAACTTTGGAAAAATTTCAAGGAAGCAAAGGAACCATGAGAAGTTTGTTGGAGACCTTTTGGCGCAAAAACCAATTTCTGCTGCGGCATTGGAACATGGCAAAAAAATATGAACCAGTGGCCTTAAAAGAATATGAGAAGTATCTGCAGAAAATCGGAAAGCCTGTTAAGGTACTCAAAAGTGGTCTGTTTGTGTCGCCTAAAATTCCAATTTTAGGTTGTTCACCCGATGCTAAAGTCATTGACTTGAGCTGCAAAGACAGCTTTGGAATTGGGGAGGTGAAATGCCCTTCTTCTAAATTTAACGTTACACCCCTTGATGCTTGTGACGACCCTGGTTTCTTCATGGAGAAGAAAGATGGAAAACCCATACTGAAAAGTACAAGGACTCGTGGAACTAACTGGTGCCCAGTGGCGTGATTTTATTGTTTATACAAGCAAAGGACTTAGTGTGGAGAGGATCAAGTTTGATCAAGATCACTGGGATACCCTCTGCAAGAAACTGTGTGATTACTATTTTAAAAATTTTCTTCAAGTAGCTGCTCTGTACAAAACTAGAACATTTTACAAGGCAAAAGAGTTTTTCAAGGCCGAGTTTGTTCTGTGGTATTCTCATTTATCATTATTACAATCATTATATGAAAAAAAAACTTTTATTTAGATTTAATTTAATTTAATTTCTGCATTAGTTTTCAATAACACATATATAATATTATAGTAACAGGCATGAAGTACATGTAGCAGGAGAATATAATTTGTTTTGTTTTGTCTGTTCAGCTACTTGATGGAGATGCCTTGATAACAGTTGTGTCTTTGTGAGGGAAGGGGGGGGGGGGGAGGGGTTTCGGTGGGAATTTTTACATCTAAAACAGAATTATTAGCACATAATAACCCCTAAAAATTTCAAAAGTGTTAATCAAACAAAACAACAATCGGCAAGAGGAATATGAAACTAAGGTTTGACTGGAGAAAAAAGTCAATTTCAAAATCAGTTATTTTGGTTTTAAAGGATTCTAAAAACTATGTGCTAATAATACTGTTTTGGAAATTACAGAGCATAGCACACACTGCCCACATTTGATTTACAACCGTAAAGTTGGTGAATGGAACCACGCTGTCCCATATGTAGAAATTTAATTTTAATTTTGTTTATTGCCCTTTCCACATGAATGCGAAGGGCGGCAATTGATTGCGTCTCCACCACTTCCTCAGGGCTCATTTGTCCCTGACTTCCTAGAAAAGGCGGTATATTCAGGGAAACTCCAAGAGGCAACAGATCCTCTACTGTAAATCCCTTATCTGCCATGACAGCATCTCCTCGGTTGAATGGCAGCTTTAAAAATCCAGATCGTGTTACTATCTCTATCAGAGAGGTGGCCAGTGTAGAGCTGGCTAACAAAAGTTAGAGCACCTCCAGGTGAGAAGCCCACCAAACTCTTAAGTGTGTGGTTCTTATATGTACTAAAAAGTTCACTGTTCAGGCGCATGCTCTTGGGCATCTGACAGCGGATCTCAGTGCAGTCAATAATTACTCTGGTTGACTGATATCTCTCCTTAAAATCAGCTGGCATGTGTTTGTCAATTTGAGCCCTTGCTGGCCAGACTGGAATTGTGCTAAATTTTAAATACATAAAATTTATCCATGAAATTATTATTCTACTCACATTTGTCTGCGAAATTCCATACAAATGGGCCAAATGATCTTCTTTAAATCTTTGCCTCAGTCTGCAAAGGGTTAAAAAATATTCATCCTTTGGGGTTAAATGTCTAGGTCTGCCCAGTTTGGGGGCATCCTCATCATACCTGTCATTCACTGTATCTGAGTCATCAGATTGTGAATGCCAGTAAATTATGTTCTCCCCATTCCTTCCAGGGTCCAGGAATGCGAAAACACTTTCAAATACACTTCTGTTTGGAAATCCTGTACAGAAAGCCACATCTTTATCAGAATCAAACCGGTCTACATGAAATACCCTTGCCTGTAAAACACTGTTCCGGCGTGTGAGTTCTTCAACTTCCGATTCTAACTTTTCTTGTTGAGCGTTGACTTTACAGAGTGCTTGAACCAGCCGTTCGTTTTCCACTTTAAGGTCACGAATTATATCTTGTAATCCTTCGTCGTCTATACAAGGCTCGGAGTCTGCGCTGGTTGATGTAAGAACCTGACATTCCGATTTCTGTGCTGTCACGATAACATCGCACGTGGAAACTGCTTCAGCGTTCGTGGTTGTCGTTTCTACTGCGCTTTTTCTCTTAATTGGGCTTCTTCTCGTCGGTGCCTTACGTTTTACCGGGGATCCCTTCTTCCAAGGAAATCGAGACGGCACTGCAGTAGTCAGTAAACTACGCTTACGACCTGCAACTGCTTTGACAATATCTTCCGGCTTAAAATGTCTTGAGCAAACTTTCGTGTGCTCTGTCACTTTAAAATGTTCGCCAACATCTCTTCGTATCGCGGCTATCCATTTCATAAACATATCTCTTTGTTTCACTTGGTCAGGAAACTTAAAGTAAGAAATTTTTTCCCCATCTTCCACATAAACTTTCTTTTTACATTCAGGAACACAGCAATTTTGAGGCATTTTCTCCGAATTTCTCACGTGTGCGCGATTAGCATTTGTAAACAGAAAGGCGGCCCTTGATGCCTCGTTTTCATGCTACTTGACCCAGATCGCCTCGGATAGCCGCCATTTTGGAATAAGGCGTATTGTATTAAATGTGGCGGAGGTCGGAATGGTGTAACTTTAACCCTATCCAGACCGGGCTTTTTTTACCGTCAAGCCCCCCCCCCCCCCCCCCCCCCATGTAACTTTGAAACCAATGATGCTATGGCCGCCAAATTTACACAGGATAATGTTTTCATGAATTCTAGTAACTACAGATACTTTGGTGTCATAATGACGTACGTGACGTCATTATGACGTCATATAGTCGATTTTACTGGCTACAACAGTAGCATCAATATTTTCTCAATTTTGAACATATAACAACAAGACTTTAACAGCTACCTATTTGATGAACGTCTTATGTTTACTAAACGACAAACTGCAAGGCCGATCTGACTACGTAAAAAGGTAGATTTTGCGAGACACCAATGCGACAGAAACCGATAAAGCAGGGTAGCAACCGCGGACAGCTGTTTCGCCCTTTCTTGGGGCTCGTCTGCGCGGTGTAGCTTGTAACAAACTAAGAACAACTACAAGAAAGCAGTCGCAAATAGATTGCACAATGACCCGTACACAATATCAAGTTCCGTACATTGGAACCAGCTTGTCACCCGCATCACGCGTGCCACATCACGTGTTGCGGGGAACAAGCCATCCCAAGATGTCACAATGGTGACTCGCAAAAACTGAATGTATATGGCAAGCCAATGTTAACATTCAAACACATGGACAAAACCATGCTGAAAGAGAACCAGCATATCGGATCAATAAATGACCTACGGTCCCAAAAAAATATGAAAATAGAACCAATATGCTGATCATGAGCTGTGCATATGCATATGCTGTGCATATGCTGTCATATCCGATATGCTGGTTCTCTTTCACCATGGTTTTAGGAAAATTCACCAAATTTGGTGGTCATTGCATCGACCGTTTTGAAACGAAACAACTTCAAAGTTCGAGCGGGCTCCAAACCACCCCCTCCCCCCCCCCCCCGGTCTGGATAGGGTTAAACAAAGTTTTTTTTTTTAAAAAAACTTTAATAACTTAAAAGTTTTCCCCTCTAGAAACCGTGCAGTCATATTCCATGCTTTATTCACTTATTATAAAATATTGTGCCGGTAAACTCATGGAAAACCGCGCAAGAGTAACTGTAAAGTAAACAAAGTCCTATTTTCCAATATCGCATCACCACACGCGTAAGGACAAAGAACTCGAGTTTAGTGTCTTATTGGATTGAGTTCTGTTAGAAGATAACTGAGAACAGAAGATCTGTTTCTTGAAGACAAAAATTTGCTGCTCACAGCTAATTTAAAAATTTTCCACGGGTAGTAACTTGAATTAAATACAAGAAACTGCTTAAGCTTTTTAAAACCCAAAAGATGCAAGCAAAAATGGCTTATCGATAAAAGAACACTAAGCTTATTTTAAAGCTATTATCAACAACAGGAATATATATTTTCATTTAAAGTTGGCTTGGAAAGCCTTATATGCAGTCATAAAAAGACAATCAAAACAACCTCGTTGTGTACTTAATTTGTGAAGTTCACTGAGCTGACTGTTCACTGAATGAAAAGCTCGAATTAAAGTAAATCCCAGACAGCACTAACAATGGCTCTCAAACTGACGAAATTTTCGATTAAAATTCAACTGAAGTTTATAAAGGTGCCTACAAATCCTAACATAACTTCTTAATAAGCCAGATGTGCATAGTGGAATAAAAAGTATGAGCTTATAGGTTTGTTTTTCAGGAGAATTTTTTACGCCGATTCCATTTACGCCTTATCGTGTTTTCTGAGAGCATTTCGAATACATTTCTACTGCTGATATACAGTTTAAATTCTGATTATGTCCAAGCAAGGATGATCGATTTTACTTCTTAAAACAGCAAGAAAATTATAGCTTAAGGTTTGAGCAAACTATTTGCATAAAATGATCAAACAGTTTGTTCCATCAAACCAATCAAAATGTGGCAAGCACCGTACGTAGGCTCATTGACAATGAGCTTAGTTTTCTTTCAACACTGAAAATGAGAAGTATGGGCTTCACTGTACACTTCATTGAAAAGAAGGAGATAAAGTTGAAAAAAGTTTAAGAAGCTGATTTTCTGGAACTAACCTTTATTGCAATTAAAAAATTATTGACAAGAAGGTAAGCTTAATCTTTGAATCCACTTTGAGTGGACTTTGTGGGATTCAAGCTTTCCTTGCAGTTGGATTCGGGACACAATTTTCTCGATTTCCCCTTCAAAGTACTTTCAGTTTGGATCGTTGAATATATTTTCTTCTTTCAGCTGATAAAATTTATACTGATGTATTTCAAAGCGCCTGAACTTTTCATCACTTTTGTTGAATCGGTGAATTTAAATTTGTCAGTGCTTTGTGCCCGCGAGTCAAGTTCATTCATTCTTCCAGCCGCTTTGATTGGTCTTCCCGCGTCATCCGATGAATGTAATGAGAATAAGCTACTTGGTCGGCACAAAATTATAACAATGTTCTCTCTTTACAAACGCTTTCCATAGCTATTTCATAAAAGCAATAGAACACCTTTTCTATGAGTTTACCGTCGTTATAAACCCACGCGGAATGTTGGGAGAACACGAGAAAAGCTTGTAAATCACGAGCCGCACATGAGCCGAAGTTCGGCTCATGTGAAGTACGGCGTTTGACTTGGGCTTGAGAGCATGAATTTTCCGCTCGTCGTGTACGCAGCTAAAAATTTCTTTATCCTATAAAAATTCAGATACCGTTCCCTTAACAAGGATTCAAAAAATAATTTATTGCATAAGATTTATATTCATATGGACAAACCTCTAGCTAAGTCACTGGCGACCTTTTTTCACAAAACTACCTTCAATACCGTCGCAATTGTGTTCATCAATGACGCCATAAGTCTTTCAAGGAACAAACTTTACCTTCCCCACCAAAAACGCCAACGTCGAAGTAAACAATTCTAGCATTATCGCGACCGGGTTGTTGCAGACTTACTTAAATTGCACGATGTTTTTATGCCACTTAAACTGTTTAGCAAGTTGGCTTCTTTTACGAAGACATCCAGAAAATCTGCAGGAGTCCAACAATTTCTTTACCACCGCCGTCTCCTTTTTCTGGAACGAAGTAAAGAACACGGCCCCGAAAGAACCATGTCCGATTACATCTTGATCTCCAATATCTTCCCACTTGAAGTGGGAAAGACCTTGAAAACGATCTATTTTCCTCTTTTTTTTTTTTTTTTTGCGGAAAACAAGAGCAGTGCTTTAAACGTCTCTTTGCGAGAAAGCATGGCTGGAAAATTATAAAAAACAACTGTCACGAAGTATTTTTGTACGAAACAGCCGGCCCGTCCAAATTGCAAATCATCCGACTATAGAGATATGAGATTTTTATATATTAAGACCTACATAAAAGGTCTATCAAGACCTATAGGAAATATATATATGAAACTTTCAATTCTCCCATCCAACCATCTTGTTTTATCTAAAGGAAGAATCGATCACGATATATTTCACAATTTCCTGCCATTGTAACCCTACGTGGCTTGAAATTTTACGGCAATAAGGGAAATAACTATAGAGTATTAGTATAAACCTACTAGCGTTCTATCACGAATGCTGTTCTCTTATTGGCTACGCTGCTCACTATATATTCTGTTGTAGAAAGTGAGTAGAGTGAGTAGCCTAATGGCAGCCGCTTCTTCGCGTCTTCGAAGTGTCTGTGAAGAGCATTTGTTCTTAAGTTTTGAACATCTAGTAGATTTATACTAAAACAATTAGATTATTCGCTCTTGATTTCTATCGCGTGATAGTTGTTTCGGGTTTCGCCCTCATAAACTATCACGCGATAGAAATCTCGTGCTCATAATCTAATTGTTGAGTGTTTTTATTGTAGATATGTTAAAAGGGTTAATTACTACACTAGTTTCTGATACGGAAAGGATATCTCTGTAATGCATGTGTTCAGATAAGACCTGTTAGTTTTACACGCCCAGTTTTAATGTATTCATGCTTAAATTAGTAATTTTATAGCTTATCTCGTTTCCACCAATGATTTTTATCATCATTTATAAATTAACTATAATTATCTAGCCATGTGGCTTATTACCCTAGTTGGGTGTGATAAGAATTTAGATAGGAGAAGCTAAGCTAGGACAAGGACCACCCTTTCCTTACGAAACGAGGAGAAAAAAGAAACACAAGATTTATCTTGACTGATACCTCTGGAGACTAAAGTAAGTCGTCTTAATTTCATTTTCTAAGATAGACGTTCGGTTATTCGTTATTCTTTGGAATTAGTTTGCATGCTAGCATATTATCGTGTATTTTTACTTATTACTTGATCGCGTGATAGAATTGTAATGTAGTAAGGTAGTTTTCTGTTCATTTTATGTTCTAGTTCGAACCGCACAACCGCACCAAAGCACGCACTAAACTCATCTACTGAATCGCATTGAACTGCATCAAAGTATCTTGATTGTATCTGAAAGAACTCAGATGAACCTGAACTTAAACATTAGAGAGAATAAACTGACATCACTGAAAAGAATTGCGTGTTCGAATCACTCTCCATATTGAATTAATTTGCTACACCGTGGGTTGGTTGGTTTAAGATCGGAATTACGCTGTCTGCCACCTACATTAAGTTCGAATTTACTCCTTAGAACCTTCAATTTGGACACTGATCGATATCGTGAATTTATCCATCGATTTTGAGGTACTGCTGAAACCGCGTTGGTTTTCGTGGATTTGCGCTTTCGTGCTGGAATGATCGGAATGTTCCGAACCTAACTCACGAAACACTAAAGAAACTTAAAACCAGATTCCCAAAGAATATTGAAAACAAACATGGCTTCGAAAAGTATTTCATCAGAGCCTGCAAACATCGGAAAGAGTCCAAACATCACATTCGATAAAGGTGCCGAAGTCGAAAACGTACGTCAACTAAAGAAATTCCGCAGTACAGCGAAAGGATTAGTAACCAGAAAACGAAACGAAATAAATGAATTACTCTCAACTTCTATGCCGAACATTGATGAATTCAACAAAAGGTCCCAAGATTTAGAAACAGTGACGGAGAAGTTTCGAATTGCTCACGCAAATTATCACGAAAATCTGCAGGACGAAGAAGATATTGAAGAGTCGAACGAGTACTTTGAGGGCGAACGAACAAGAGTAAATTATTTGGTGGAAAGAATCGCAAATTTGATTGAACATCAACCACCCATCGTTCCGCACGTCATCCACCCTCACGACTCTGTCAGTAACACCGGAAAATGTAAATTGTTCGCCTCGAAGTACTCCAAAATTAGCCACAAATCTGGCTCGCGCACTTTATCTCCAGTCGGAAGCACAACTTCAAGTGCAAAGGCAAAAGCTATCGCAAAAAAGGCAGCCTTAGAGGTGGAAGCCGCGAACTACAAGAACAAAATGGCGTTGCAACAAGAAGAATTGGAAATACAACAAAAACAAGAAATGCTTGATCTCGAAACAGAATTAGAAAAGGCAAAGGCGGAAGAGCGAGCGTATAAGGAAATTGAAAAGGAAAATCGTAGTACGCACTCTGATCATCCTCAGAAAGACCCGCAACTCCCGCCTTTGCAAAAAATTAACGAAGTCCCAGTACAAGGCTGCTCAGGAGACGAAAGGAAACACGAACAAGAAACGCCTCTTAAGCATCAGCCCTTAAACCCAAATGCAAAAGAATGGCCGCGCATCTTTAACCATAGTAGTCAATTGACCTTGAACAATGCGAACGAAGGGGTTGAACCGAGCTTGATTGGAAATGCAGTACATAGCAGCGACACAGCTTACTTAATGAACATGCAAAATCAGCAAAATCAACAGCTAGAGCGCTTGATGATAGAACAACAACGTTACACCGCAGCGTTGTCGATACCACAGCCAGAAGTTCCGATATTTAGAGGAGAGCCAATAGAGTATTGCAGTTTCATTCGCGCGTTTGAAAACCTTTTCGAGAGCAAAACCGCCAGCAGTAATGCGCGATTGTACTACCTCGTGCAATATACAGCCGGAGACGTGCAAGAACTGATGCGCAGCTGCCTTACAATGAGCCCAGAAGAAGGTTACCGATCGAGAAGCGCGCAGGCTGTTGAAAGAGAAATACGGCCAGAACTACAAGATCGCTGCAGCCTACGTTGACCGACTTATTAATGGTCCACCAATTAGAAGCGAAGATGGAAGTGCACTTCAGAAATTAATTCTCAGTTCTGTTGACAAGCTGTAAAAACGCTCTGAAAGACATAGGCTGCCTGAACAAACTTAAGAACCCGAATGCTTTGAGGAGAGTCGTTGAAAGATTGCCCTACGGACTTATACAGAAATGGCGCGAAGTTGTTGATGACGTCATCCAACGGCAGAACCGCGACGTTACAGTTGAAGACATCGCTGCATTCGTGGAGAAGAGAGCTAGAGTTGCGACTCATCCCATCTTTGGGAATATAGCAAGCGACAGTAGAAGCAACGACGCGAGAAAAGCGAAGAACAATTCTGGAAACGGCATGCCCAAAGGCTCTTCTTTCGGTACGAATACTGATCCCGAGCAGCAGCCTCCCCCCGGGCCATCCAACGTAAAGTGCCAGTTGTGTAGTCGAGAACACCGCCTGTTTCAGTGTTCAGAATTCAGGAAGAAATCTCTGGAAGAAAGGCTTCAATTTGTGCGCAGGAAAGGACTTTGCGACAACTGCCTTGCCCGAGGTCATATCGCAAAAATGTGCGAAATGCCGTCTTTCTGCCGAGTGAAAGGCTGCGAGTTTAAACATTCAACGTTTCTTTATCCTCAAGGTAACGGAAATGAGAAAGGAGACGACAAGGCCAAACCTCCCGAGAGTTCAAACCCGGAAAGGAAAACTGAAGATCGACCGAATGAGAAGACGGTTCAAAGTGCTTACGTAAACACTGGAGAAAACCAGCGAAGCCGAAAATTACGTCCTCTGCAAGTAACCAGCCTCGCGATTGTCCCAGTAAAGGTGAGGGCGAAGGGTAGCTCAAGAACAATTGAAACATGCGCATTCCTGGACGGAGGGTCGAATACCACATTCTGTACCGAGCGTTTAATGAATGAACTGAAGGCAACTGGAAAAAGGACCACATTATCTCTGACGACTATGGCTCAAGAAGATAGCCCAATCGAAAGTTCTATCGTGAGTTTAGAGGTTTTCGATCTACACCAAGAAAACTTCATCGACCTTCCCAACGTGTTCTCCGTAGCCAAACTACCGGTGTCAAAAGAGAACATGGCCACTCAGCACGATGCAGAGAAATGGTCCCACCTTGAGGGTATTGAAATACCGGAAATTGATGCTGAAGTTGACTTGCTGATCGGAAGTGATGTCCCTCAAGCGCTACAGCCATTTGAGATAAAGAGAGGACAGAAAGGAGAGCCGTACGCCACAAGAACAGCCCTTGGTTGGGTCGTAAACGGCCCTCTCCGTAGATCCGGCGGCGCGTCACATTCAACCAACTTCATAAGTGCATACGTACAGCTGAATCAGCAATTCGAGAAATACTGTAATATGGAGTTTAATGATTCCACCTTCAGCAACAAAACTGCAATGTCTCAAGAAGATCGTCGAGCCCTAAACGTTATGAATAAAACTGTCGAACTAAAGGAAGGACATTACGAAATGGCGTTACCATGGCGACAATACCCACCTCATCTGCCGAACAATAAATCATTGGCCGATCACCGATTGAAGTTACTGAAAAGAAGATTAACTAAAGATGCACCACTACATGAAAAGTACACAGGATTCATGGACGACCTTCCTCGTAAAGGTTACGCTAAAAGAGTATCCACTGAGCAGCTTGAAGGGCCTAGCGCACCAGTCTGGTATTTGCCTCATCACCCAGTCTTTCACCCCCCAAAAGCCTGACAAGGTTAGAGTCGTGTTCGACTGTTCTGCAAAATACCAAGGAACATCTTTGAATGACCAACTGCTACAGGGGCCGGACTTGACGAATACCTTAGTTGGAGTTCTAACTCGATTCCGCGAAGAGCCGATAGCGCTAATGTCTGACGTAGAGGCGATGTTTCACCAGGTGCGAGTTCGCCCGGACGACTGCAACGCCTTGCGATTCCTGTGGTGGCCAGACGGCGACCTTAGTAAACAAGCCGAAGAATTCCAGATGACGGTGCACCTGTTCGGCTGTACATCATCCCCAAGCTGTGCCAACTTCGCTTTACGAAAGACCGCTGACGACAACGAAGGTGACTGACACAGAAACGATTGAAACTATTCGAAGAAATTTCTACGTTGACGACTGCCTCAAATCAGTGAAATCCGAACCAACTGCTGTTAGACTCGCCGACCAGCTGAGCCAGTGTCTCGCGAAAGGCGGGTTCCGCCTCACAAAGTGGATCTCAAACTCCTCTGCAGTGATTGAGTCGATACCTGAGTCCGAGAGACCCCCCTCTATTAGAAAACTCGACTTCGACAAATCAAAACACGTCGAGAGACCGCTTGGAGTTCAGTGGAACGTTGCTACAGACAAGTTTGGGTTTAGCATTACCATGAAAGGCAGACCACTTACGAGAAGAGGAGTTCTCTCTGCGGTGAGTTCGATCTACCACCCCTTGGGATTCGCTGCTCCCTTTATCCTACCTGCAAAGGCGATCTTACAAGACCAATGCCGAAAGAAGCTCGGTTGGGATGATCCAATCCAGCAAGATGACGCACAGCGCTGGCAGAAATGGCTGTACGAATTACCAAAGCTAGAGCAACTTACAGTCGACAGATGTTTTAAGCCTTCCGATTTCGGAGAAATCGCCTCGCAACAACTACATCATTTCTCTGACGCATCGCAGAGTAGATAGAAAAGGCCGGTTCTGGCTCACAGCAGAAATACGCCCAAAAACAATCCCCCTCAATTCAACATAATGTAGGTTCTGGCTCACAGCAGAAATACGCCCAAAAACAATCCCCCTCAATTCAACATAATGTAGGTTCTGGCTCACAGCAGAAATACGCCCAAAAACTTACGCTCAATCAAGCATAAATACACCAAAAAATTACCCACCAACTCAACACATTCCCACTCTCCCAAATCAATGCACTAACTCCTACTTCCCTAAATCAATGCACATTATTCACTAGCAGAAATACGTTCAAAACAAATTACCCACTAACTCAACACATTTCTACTTCCCCAAATCAATGCACATTATTCACTAGCAGAAATACGTTCAAAACAAATTACCCACTAACTCAACACATTCCTACTTCCCCAAATCAATGCACATTTTCATCAAGCATAAATACGCCCACACATTCAACACATTTGAACTTGTAGGGGTTCACAAGGTTGCATATAACATATTACCTTGCATATAAACTTTCACATTCATCTCATTTATTAGAACATCTTTCTGTACATGAAACTTACTTTCCAGAGTCCCTAACTCAACATGCTCTAATCCTTCTCTATCTTTTAAGTAGCGGGTAACTTTCTTTCGTTTCTTCTCAAGCTGTTCGGCTTTCATCTCTTCCTTACTTCGCCCGGCTCCGCTTCGCTCTGCTCCGCTTCTTTGATTCATTTTTACAATCATTTCTTTATTTTCTTCCCTCACTTCTTCCTCCTCTACTTCACTCGTTTCACTCACTTCTCCAAGTCTCCAATGGCCCCAAGCCAATGTGCTGATTCCATTACTTTTCACATATCTCTTATCGTCATCCGCACTCAAAGCCGTCTTGTTAATTCTCTGGGTGAAGATTTCATGTTTTGAACTTCTAATGCAATTCATAACCCTCATCTGTGGGTTCTTCGTTTCCAGACAGTTAACATAGTCTTCATGCGTGATTCGTTTTTTCACAACGCGTTTCTTCACACCCTTACATTTCTTTGTCCCACCTCCGCCATGCACTTTGAAGGAATAACACTTTGCTCTCAATCCCACAAACTCTTCAATTACTCCCCCACAAGCTTCATCCTTCATCCTTCATTCGCGTTATCGTTCCGTCAACAACTCTAGGATGTGTTTCAGTAAACTCTGACGTGTCAAAGTGCTTTGGCACATCCTTTGCTATATCCATAAACAAGTCATCAGTCTCAATTTCATATAGCAACGAATCCGTATCTGTGAAACACAACTGAGCCTTTTCCCATTTTTTCTTCACATATTCATAATGGAAGTCATACATCAAACTCTTCGATACATCCAATATCGCTTGTCTCACATATACTGGCTTGTCGAATGCCATCTTGGTCCGTTTCATATGAACTCCGACAAGATTTTTACCAAAGATGGTGAAATGCTCAAAGTTTGGTTTAGCGACTAACTTGCAGAATTTCTTTCCCTGACACACTATCTGCACATCTTTCCTTTTCTTGATGTTTTCCATCGTTTTCCCAAAGACTGCATTATTTATCAACTTGAAGAAATCCTTCTCAAATGCATTTTTGGACTGTTGTCGCAGGATGACATTCTTGTCAATAAATGACTTCAACCAGCACTCTTCCCTGAACTTCACTCCTCTTCTTACTTTCTTCAACTCCTATCCCAACTCCAAAGCTTGCTTCAGCAGTCCGCGATGCACAATCATTTTCCGCTTATTTCTCAAGTTGGGAATCAGCTTCTCCGTCTTTCCCATCATCAGTCGTTCTGGAAGCGGTGGAAAGTCATTGAAATGGTCATGCAACTCTTTGGGAATATCCACATCCACTTCCAGGACGCAACTTTCATCACCCCATCTTTCCAACTCTTCTTCACTCATCCACTGGAAGCTCCCAACTGGCAATGGATTTGACATGGCCCATGCATCCAGTCCATTCGCGTCCCAATAAGCCAGATACTTTGATGGCTGACTTTCATCAAAGTCATCACCCATGAACTTGTTGTTTGCCTTTGCTCTCCTGTGGAAGATAGTTGAAACTCCTCCCCGAATTCATCGCTCGAAGAAAAGCAGCATCTCTGGGTCTGTCAACAGTTCCAACTCCACTCCACTTTCTTTCAGCGCTGCATCCCATGCTAAACCGGGTGAAGTGAAGAACCAAGCTGGATCCAAGTTATAATGAGTCCGGCACACCTTCCTGAATTCCTGAAACACATCCGCTAACAGAGTGACATCCGCCTTCAGATAGGCATCATGGAAGTCACCCATGTTATCCATTCCCATCTCATCCCAAACCCGTGTCAGTCAACCCAGTCGTCATCACTAACTCCTTCATCATTCAAAGTCGAATAGAAGGCCTCTTTTTCAGGGAGTTCTTTCTCCTTAAATTTCTCCACTGAATCCAGCCACTCATAGGGGAAGATTCCTTTCCGCTTGAACAACTCCCACTTCTCCCCAAACACCTTTTTCGTTTCAATGAAGTCATCATCCCTTAAGTTCCTCATCAAGTTTCCCAAAGGCGCTGCCATGAATGCAGCTGAATCCAAGAACCGTATTTCATGCCAAATTATTTTAGGTGGTTTAAGCCTCCCTTGTTCTATTTCCCCAATTTTTATCTTCTTTGAGAAGGAAATGAACTTCTCTTCATTATTTGGGAGGCAACTGATATCCCCTAGCGTTAACCCCAAACTCTTCACAATGAGATGCGCGTCATATCCTTTCAAGTTGTGGAAAATCACCGGGGTGAACTTTGGTTTCTTGAAATTTAGATTGCAAGATTCATGAGCTGCTCCTCTGAATTTCCCAGTGAAATGGCAGTGGTCTCGAACTCGTTTATCATCCACTGCAAATTCTTTTTCACATATCCAACAGCAGCTGGCTTCCTCAAACTGTTTTCGTTCTTTTAGGCCAAAGATCATCCTCTTAGGGAATTTCACCTCCTCTTGCACACCCAACACAAACCGACTCAATTCCTCAACAAACTCCTTCCCAACATCCTCTTCATCATTATCTGCTCGGAACAAGACAGGATCTCTCTTCACAAAGTCTGACACTAAATGAAACGCAAATGAACAAGCCACATGTTTTTGAAACTTTTCAGTGAATGAGTTCTCAACTGTCGGTTGAACAGAAGAAATTGGAAGTTGTCTCGCTTCAAAATCAGCGTATATCACAAATGGAAATTTCATCTTTCGGTGGTAGTTTTTGAACTGCACAACACTCCCTTCTGCTGGCATGACAATCTTCACTGCTTCAAACTGGGAACACGGCTCTTCATGCCGTTTCAACTTATCATTATCGGGAAAGTGATTCAAACACCTTCGACAAAACACAAGTGCTTTTTCATGATTTGAAACTTGATTTGAGAGAAGTCGACTGAGGTTCTTTATCCAACAGAAATGCGTTTTCTCCTTTCTATCCTCATCAACCTTCTTTAACCACAACAAGTCAATGTTTTGTCCTTCTTTCTCAGAAATTCTCAAAGGAAAGACAGTTCCACCATCATACCCAAAAACATTCACTGCCAATCCCAAATTTCTTCTTTCAAACTTCCCAATATCACTCAGAGGAGTTGGGAAAGTCAAACCGTTCCAATCCAACTCCCTACTTTGTTCCCTCAATTCCACTGAGATTCTTTCTGCATTTTTATCAACTGGATTGAAGGCTCTTGTCACGCCCCTGTTTTCGGTCTGCCACCTCATTCTTCACCTCTGTGACTGCTTTCACAATGTCATAACCATTTTTTCCATGTTAACGAACTTTCTCACTCTTTCAAGATCCATTTTAAGTGTTGAAACAACATTTATTTTTGGAGATAAATGTTGTTTCAACACTTAAAATGGATCTTGAAAGAATAAAGAAGTTTGCCGAACGGAAAAGTCTTTGTGAAAGGGATTGATGAAATATGGGCAGCAGATCTAGTTGAAATGGGAAAATATGCTGAATGGAATGAAGACATTCGATATCTCTTGATGGTGATTGATATCTTCTCCAAATATGGGTGGATCTGCCCTTTGAAGAAAAAACGAGGGGAATCAGTTGCTGAAGCGTTTGAAGACATCTTCAAGGAACGAAAACCAAAGATGATTTGGGTTGACAAAGGAAAAGAGTTTTGGAACAAGACTGTTCAGACTTTGATGGGTGAAAATGTCGTGGAACTCTATTCAACTCAAAATGAAGAAAAATCATCTGTGGTTGAAAGATGGAACAGAACAATCAAAAACCGGATCTGGAAAATGTTTAGTGCTAGGAATAACACAATTTATTATGATCAACTGGGGAAGGTGGTGAATGACTATAACAACACCAAGCATTCAAGCATTGGCATGACTCCAGTGGAAGCTAGTTTGAAAAAGAATGAGAGACAAGTTTTCACAAATCTCTTTGAGGACCAACTCTGGGTGAAACGTGGTGTGGCAAAATTCAAAGTAGGAGACAGAGTGAGAATCACAAAGTTCAAGCAAAACGTTTTCGATAAAGGTTTCACCCCCAACTGGACAGAAGAAGTTTTTGTGGTGAAGGAAGTGATGCATACGAAACCAGTGACGTATAAGTTGGAAGATTTGTTGGGAGAAGAAGTGACAGGTTTCTTCTGTACACAAGAACTTCAACGCACCAAACAAGATGTCTTCCGGATTGAAGAAGTGTTAGAACGAGATGAAGAGAGTGGAGAAGCACTTGTGAAATGGAAAGGATATGATGACAGATTCAATTCGTGGATCCCATTGAGTGATGTTGAAGAAATATGAATGCGTTGGCAGTCATATTCATTGGGTTTTGAGTTTTTTCCTGAGTTTTTCATTTTCTGCAATGAGTTGTTCATTTTCATCAATCAGTTGGGAGATGGTTTCCTCATCCTCTTCGTCGGAAGTGGTGACAATGAATTCCTCATCTGAAGTGGTTGGGGATTCATCTTCGGAGCAAGTTGAACAAAATTCATGATCGCTGTCTTCACTTCGCTCAGCTTCGCTTCGCTCAGCTTCGTCGGAAGATGTTTTTTCAAGGTCCATTTTCTTTCCAATTTAATTTTTTGAAGATTGTTTGGATTATTTTTTCTTGTTCTGCCCTTTTTGATGGGAGAACAAGAAGCTTGAAATCATCTTCATTGGGGTTGAAACCATTCTTTTTCAGAAGGGAGAAAAGAACTTGATTTAAATTGAGAAACTTTTTTCTGTTTAGATGAAGATCATCATACTCAAGTGAAAAATATTTAAAATCATCAATGAGGAACTTTTCAAGATGCTCATAATCATTCCCATCGCGATTTGTTATGTGATTGAAAATTTCATGATCGTTGCCATTGACTTTTTTCCATTTGGAAGCTTTGACAAATTCCCTGACTTTTTTTCTTGTGACTTCGTGTAGGGGAATTTGGGAAAGAATTTCTTTTTGATAAAATTCGAGATCTTTGAGTGGAATGTGGTTCTTTCCCTGATTTTTGCGGATGATATTTTTGAAATGTTCCAGTCTGGAATTTTTGTGAGAATGCCCTGTTGTATATGTTTCTTGAATAATTTCAGGAGTGCCATCATAAATTTCTTCTTCTGAATCAGACATTTTTCTTTTCTTTTCTTTTTTCCATGAAGGAATGAAGATCCACACCAGTTGATTGTGGGCGTATTTCTGCTTGATGAAAGTGTGCATTGGTTGGGGAGAGTGGGAATGTGTTGAATGTGTGGGCGTATTTCTGCTTGGCGAAAATGTGCATTGATTGAGGGAAGTGGGAATGTGTTGAGTTAGTGGGTAATTTGTTTTGAACGTATTTCTGCTAGTGAATAATGTGCATCGATTTGGGGAAGTAGGAATGTGTTGAGTTAGTGGGTAATTTGTTTTGAACGTATTTCTGCTAGTGAATAATGTGCATTTATTTAGGGAAGTAGGAATGTGTTGAGCTAGTGGGTAATTTGTTTTAAACGTATTTCTGCTAGTGAATAATGTGCATTTATTTAGGGAAGTAGGAGTTAGTGCATTGATTTGGGAGAGTGGGAATGTGTTGAGTTGGTGGGTAATTTTTTGGTGTATTTATGCTTGATTGAGGGTAAGTTTTTGGGCGTATTTCTGCTGTGAGCCAGAACCTGTATTATGTTAAATTGAGGGGGATTGTTTTTGGGCGTATTTCTGCTGTGAGCCAGAACCTACATTATGTTGAATTGAGGGGGATTGTTTTTGGGCGTATTTCTGCTGTGAGCCAGAACCGGCCTTTTCTATATACTGAAGTCTACCCAAACCGAAGTGACGGCCACGTCCGGAGAGTGAAGGTGAAGACGATGAAGTCAATTCTGGAGCGCCCCATAGACAAGATTGTGCTGCTGGAATCAGCCAGTGGGACAGCCGAGAAGTAAAGTTGCATTTGATGAACTTGCACTGCGCATAATTTGTGCAGATAGCTAAAAAATCGAACTATGAACTTTATTAGTTAACATTTAAGAAATTTAATACGAACAAAGTTGATTTCACTTTGTGATTGAGCTTACTCGAGTTAGGGCGTTTCAAACCTTTATTTGTTTGGTAAAG
Source organism: Cladopsammia gracilis (assembly GCA_022457155.1). Lineage (NCBI taxonomy): Eukaryota > Metazoa > Cnidaria > Anthozoa > Scleractinia > Dendrophylliidae > Cladopsammia > Cladopsammia gracilis. The sequence continues at coordinate 2,009,828 of JAJGOT010000070.1, forward strand.
GCTCCCTAAGTGTACCTTTAGGGGCCGGAATGTTAGTTTTACACGCCCAGTTTTAATGTATTCATGCTTAAATTAGTAATTTTATAGCTTATCTCGTTTCCACCAATGATTTTTATCATCATTTATAAATTAACTATAATTATCTAGCCATGTGCCTTATTACCCTAGTTGGGTGTGATAAGAATTTAGATAGGAGAAGCTAAGCTAGGACAAGGACCACCCTTTCCTTACGAAACGAGGAGAAAAAAGAAACACAAGATTTATCTTGACTGATACCTCTGGAGACTAAAGTAAGTCGTCTTAATTTCATTTTCTAAGATAGACGTTAGGTTATTCGTTTTCTTTGGAATTAGTTTGCATGCTAGCATATTATCGTGTATTTTTACTTATTACTTGATCGCGTGATAGAATTGTAATGTAGTAAGGTAGTTTTCTGTTCATTTTATGTTCTAGTTCGAACCGCACAACCGCACCAAAGCACGCACTAAACTCATCTACTGAATCGCATTGAACTGCATCAAAGTATCTTGATTGTATCTGAAAGAACTCAGATGAACCTGAACTTAAACATTAGGAGAATAAACTGACATCACCTCAAGCAGTTTACGGCCTGGGTTTAAAGTGTGTTCGGAAAATATGGTTGACACTTAATATCTTCACCGAGAAAACCTAGATCAAAATGAAATTTTCCCTGAATGTTAATCTTGATGTTTTCTTTTGCCTTAACGCAAAAGTTTGGTCACGTGACATGTCACGTGATCACAATTTTAAAATTACGTAAATCAGCGAATTGATAGCGAATTTTCTTTGTATAGTTAAATAAATTAATTTTTCCGATGGAGGTTTAACATATTTAACCTTCTACGTTTGGAATGATTGTCCTCAAGTCTTGAAATTACAGTTACAAATAATTATAGGTTGAATTTTGGACTGAAAAATGGCCTTTGTCCTCACAATTTTTTTTAAGAGATTAATAGACACTCATTCCAAACGTGAAGGGCTGGAGATATTTAATCTACATCAGAAAAGCATTTTTATTTGATGTTTTCTCTTAAACCCGTCACCAATTCGTCAAATATTTGCTATTTTAAGAAAAATGGCCACGTGACATGTCACGTGACCTATGCCAAAGCTTATTATACTTAAAAATGTTAAGGACGATAATATCTTTGTATGTGCAAAATTTCGATTCACTTCCATTCCGTTTGTAAAAGTTATTGCGAATAAACGGTTTTTTCCTGGTCAAAGCCCTTGACCCAGGCCTTAAACTACTTGAGACTGAACAGAATTGCGTGTTCGAATCACTCTCCATATTGAATTAATTTGCTACACCGTGGGTTGGTTGGTTTAAGATCGGAATTACGCTGCCTGCCACTCACAACCTTCAGGTACTCCTGTGTTACAGATCATTCATTCTTGTGTGAAAGCAAGAGCAAACTTAAACAGACTCACCGAGTTTATTAATCTAAAGGGCCGTGGTTGCCTTGTTTTTAAAAAGGACCTCAAACGAGCGTACCGACAAATTCCTGTGGATCCGTACGATTATCATCTTCTCAGTTACACAGTGGATGGTCAGTTTTATTTTCACACTGTCGTGCCTTTCGGTTTACGCTCGGCTACTCTGGCTTGCCAACGAACAACTAAAGCCGTCGTGCATATTCTCGACAAAGAGGGAAATCAAAAAAAAAAATCAAATCAATTTATTTAAGTGTCAAAGTATTTAGTACGCGAGTACCAATTGCGGACACTTTCTCGTAGATGTATACATTGATGATTTCTATGGCGCCGACCACTCAATCGTTTGATCGCATGACTCATTTATTTTCCGAGCTCGGATTGCAATCATCGCCCGCGCGCTAAAGACATGTGAACACGCTAACTATGACGCTGACTGTTCCCGAGTTCCGCTTGCGCGAGCTTCAAGACCTTCTTTCCTTGTGGTTGTTTCTATTATTAATTGATTTATTTATTGTTGTTACAGTAACTAATCATAAATTATCCATTCCTTATTTTCGTATTTATTGTTATCTGTCAATTATTTTATAGCAAAGCACTTGCCAGGCCGAAGGCCTGGCTGCGCAGCCCCATACTCATAGAACCAGAACCTATGCCCTTCATTTTTCATGGTCATGGCTAGCGGAATGTTTCGCGGGCGCGCGTGTGCCCTCCGTCCGCGGGCGTGTGTGTGCCCTCCGTCCGCTGTCGCACAGGACCGGACCGCGCAGGACTAGCTCGCGCGCGCGTATGACGTCGCAAAACATTCGCATACGACGTCATGTTGAAACCAAAGCAAGGCTTTGTTTTTCGCGCGGTTACACGACTGAATGTCACGTCAGCTAGAAAAACACTTTGATGTTTTGCTGTGAATTTACTAAGCGGAGAAAACCGTTTAAATAAAAGGCGTTATTTCCCCGAATATTTCGCGGTTTGCTACTCAAGACAAGGAAGCTAATTAAGGGATACTTAGAAGCCGCTTTAGTGGGAAAAGACGAGCTTTCATGGATAAAATCTTACTTCGAGGAACTTCGTGTATTACGTTTTTATCAAATGCGGGAGACTGGTTTGTTTTCTACGGATTTCAGAACCAGAAGCGGAGATTTGAATTTCCAAGCAAGCGAGGGACATAAAGGTAAAGATTACAGTTTTCGATGAGAATTTATGTTGATATAGTCTTTTTATTGGTGTTATTGTTAGTTTTGGAGCATTGATTTTAAAACGTGCTTAAATTCAGTTGTATCGATCTCTTGAATTTCATCGAAGAAAGCTTGAACTCTATGAGCTTTAATTAAATGGTACGCGTTTTGCTTTTAAACGTAAACTAATGGAGATTTGAATATAATTTTTTATCGAAAGAAGATTGTGTTGTCCATTTTTATGTGTTTGTTCATCTATGCTACGTGTAGCATAGAATTTTTGCGGAAAACAGAAAACGCCGATAATACTCCGCAAATATTTACTCTCTTCGATCAACTCTGTTGTCTAATGTAAACTTGCGCTACTATAGGACGATATTGAATAAAATACGTGAATACCGTACACGTCATATACCGTTTCTAATTGTGTCACGTTTGTAACGTTCGATGATGACCCTCGCGGCGTTTCGCTTTCGGGCAGTCTTTAACAACGTGCTCGGAAGACTGGCACCGGTAACATAGTATTGGCTGGCCCGTGTACTTAAAAAATAACTCGAGCCCTTGAGTGACTAATTTGCGTGGCACTGCCTTTTGTAAACGTGTGAATTCTACGACACGGATGCCGTTCTCGATGGGCTCGTAGCCCGGGGTTTGAAGCAAAGCCGGCGGACTGCTCGCGCTTTGAGGTCGCCGTATTGTTCCAGGAGTTGTAGCAGGTTTTCATCGGGGAATTCAACGGGAACGAAGCATGACACGTGTAGTGCTTTTTGCTCTAAAAGGCGTAAAGGGATAATGCGGCCGATTCTGTAGATCGGAGGGCGATGTCGAAGCACTTTCCTCCGTAGAGGGGTACAACCCCAACGATTTCTTCTTTAAAGTCTGGTAACGACTGCGCTATACTGAGTGAGTCAAGAGCCAGGTTTTCCTCTGCTATCAAGCGTACAGTTCTAGTGTGGGAAAACGGCTGGTGCGCGGGACGCGCGGCTATCTCCACATAACGTGAGGGCGTGAAAACTCGCGAGACTGACAAGAACAGATCCCCCAATGCTGTACAGAAAAGTTGTTAGCAGAGGGGCACGGGTTCCCCTCCTTTTGCAAAAAAAAAAATAATAATAATAATAATAAAAATGATAAGGCCTAGTCTATAACATTTTCTAAACACGTCTATTGTATAACCAAATTATAGACCCTATTTTAGTCACAAGCGTGAAAATGTAAACTTTGTAATCGAAAATTAGTGATTTCCTGTTTTTAATACCCGAAATGGCTACTAATAAAACTACGCGCATTTCGTGAACATAAATTTCTATTGGCTGATTTGCATCATGTGATGTTTCATGTACGTATTTTGGATAGACTAAATAAATAAATAAATAAATAAATAAATAAAGGTGCGCTACAATCGTACAACGGCATCTTTAGCATATTCACTATCAATTCTTTTTTTTTTTTTTAATTAACTTCACGTTCTAACGCATTAACGAGATGGCTTTAAGAGCCCTTTGATTGATCGTGGCTACAGGCTTCACTGTTCATGATGAACTTTACGAATGAAATTGAGCAGACGGCAAAATGAAACACTTTGGATATTCAAGAATGTCATATCCAAGTTAAGTTTTGGATATTTCTATTTTTTTTTTGCGTCTGGGTTGCCAAGATTTCTACAGGAAGAATGTTTTCTTAAAAATCCCACATTCATTTCCTTAAACTAAACTTTACATATTTTGAAAGATCGTCAACTCTAGTATTGTCATTTTTAATCTTACGAAACTCTAAACAAAGGCACATGCTCAAAATCAGCGTTGTTTTTTGCCTACCGTTTTTAATACGGAGCACGAGATAGCCATATTAAAGCTTTTGACTATTATTGAATACTCAGATTAATCTCTAATTTTTATGAAATCATGGTGTTTAGACTATGACAAGTTATACAACAAATTGAAACTATGGCAGCTTTTTCTAGCGCAGTAGTTTTGATACGCGAGTCGAGTGAATCATAACTTATTTCAGTCCTGTTTGCATGTGTTTGGATCGCCAAATTGTGCCCAGTGTGTTGAAAATGACTTTCATCGTTTTCCTCGGAAATAAATAGATATTTCAAGGTAAAAACTACATGGCATTCATATACTTACCATAGGCTATCTATATGCAAAAGAGGAGTGAATTTGATTTTTTCAGCTTTGCCGAGGATTTGCGATTTTGTTTGATTCTTGCACGGATCTGCTCAGGCAAAATTTTGGCAGGGGTGTCACTTTGAAAAACGTTATATCGTGAACGTTTGAAAGCCGATTCGCTAAAATTTAACAGAGATATTGGCGAATAATGGAAGTGCATAAGGATTGTTTTCTTTATCGAAGGGATCGCGCTTTGCAGCCATGATGTAAGTCACTAAAGTTATTTTTCAGTTTAAACGTGGTTTTGTGTCCAAGTTTGCTCCTCGAGAAGAACACAAAGCAAGTTGATTTCACCACTCACTGATCCGACAAAACGTCTATTGTGTCATATCTGACTCCGATTTTTTTTATTTCAACTTCAATTAAAAGTTAGCTTTTAAAGGAGTAAAATTGTCCATGTTAGAATTTGAAGCCTCATATCTTCCCTTTGAAAGCCTATTTAAAAATTTTGAGTCAGATATGACAATCTACAATACACCTAGCTTACCTCACTGCAGTGTCAACTCATGAAATTCTTTATCCGCGCTGAATTCTTGGACACAAAATTGCTTGTTTTTAAGCTTCCGAAGGCTTCCCGAGCGAACACAAATGCAAAAATATATATTTATGGTAATTTTGTTAATTTTAATCCACGGGCTATTGTCAACACTTTATGCAGAAAGAACAATGCGTTGAAAAATAGTGTATTTTACTAGACAGAAACATTACAGAACCTGTTCGTGAATATTTCGCGCATTTTCGGTATCAGCCGTCGCACTTCGTGCGTACTCTTTTCAGAAATGCATACTAATGAGCGGAACCTGTCCCCCGCGACCTTAAAAGGCCATTGGAGCGTGCAAGATGACTCTCTTTATACATGTATCATTAGTTTTTGTAATAAAGTTTCCTAAATCAAGGGCGGATCGAGGAATTTCTGAAGGTGGGGGGGGGGGGGGGTCAGGGTGTATGTCCCCCGGAAAATTTTTCCAATTTTAGGGACTGTGCAATAATTACCTGGAGGGGGGGGGGGGAAGCAGTAAAACGAGAGGGGGGGCACAATGTAAACTCACAGCCTTAGGGAGGGGGGTAACATATAAATTTCTGCACAGGGCACCTCACGACTCTGCACAGAACGAAGCAAAGTGAACCAATCAATTAAATAAATCAATCAATTAACTTTATTTAAACACGGTAAAACGGCTCAGTAAAACTGTTTTTCAGACATGCTGTGCACTTAAATATAATCTAATCTAAATGATAACAAAAATATATAATATATATATATATATATATATATATATATATAGTGGCAAAACTATATATATATATATATGCAGCTATCGGAGAAGCACTGACGTCGGGTAAGCCTGTCGAGCCACCAAAAGACAACTTTCATGGACTAACAACTGAGGAGATTGATATTAAATATGACGTTGATAGAAATAGACCAACTTTGTGTTCAGTGGAAGGTGAGGAATACTTGGGCAATGGCCGGAGAAATTTCCTCCTGAATCAACGACGAACCCAGCCCCGGGAAGCATGACTTTCTCGTTTTCGTTACCAGCTACCCTCAAGAGAAGCAGATTTTATTCTTCTTGGCTAAATATCTAATCAAATAGAACAAATCTTCCTGGCAAACAGAAAGATCGATGTGTGGGAATGCTTTATTTGAAAAGCTTCAGAAATTAAAAGAAGACCATGTTCTTCAGGGGCAGTACTTCCTTGAGTACCTTAAGTTTTCCTGCATTCCAACGTGCGATGAATGCATCAATGAAGGTTGGACAAGAGGTGTTCCTGTGAAACGTTCTTCAGTTCCAACCCTAGATGCTACTTCACCTGGAAAGTATTTACCATTCACTACGGCAACGTCCACTGGAGACCAGATCGACAAGTTTCTCTCAAGTGGTCAGATAAAGAAATTGTTTAACGAGGGAAAATTGCCCTCCTCTGAAGAAAGGTCTTTGCAAGAGGTATGTTCCCAGTACAACGTGGACGAAACTGCATGTAAAAGTTATGTACAGCTCCTTGAGTTCCTCGATGCAAAAGCCAAAAAAAGAGTATAAGAGAAAGGAACACTCTTCCACTTATTTCTTGGACAATTGAAAAAGATGTAAAAGCGCTTACAAACAAGCAGCTGAAAATGTATCTAAAGCAAAAAGGTTTCAAGATAAGTGGAAGCAAGACTGAGTTGATTCATCGAGTTCTCACCCACGCACGCGGGAACCTTAGTGCCAGAGATGCTGTAGAAGATGAGGAATCTCCCAATTCATGCGAAGACGACACAAGCTCAGAATCCAGTGATTCTGATGACTCTTCGAACGACTACATACATTGAAGAGTCATTTGAAGTGATGTTTGTACCGGAGGAAGAAATCTAACAAGTTACCTAGATAAACGTTAGAAATGCAAGGCTAGTACAACGGAAATTAATGGCAGGTTTAATGGCAATATTTCGACTAGTAGAACTAGTAGAACTAGTCTTCTACAGGGCCAGCGTAGGAGTGAAAATAATATACAACGGCTCTTAAATTTGAATTTAGATAACAAGTACATGATTGGCTAATATAATATTACATGAAAAATATCTAACTAAGTTGTAACAAGATATAATGACGTATATAATGTAGGCACAAAACAATCGCTAGTAAATCTGATAATAAAAGCATATCATAGTTATCGTTTCAATGTTCATCACGGTATGTATGGGGGAATCAATGGAAGGAGGCTTTTTTCAAAGGAGAGGAGGGGGCATCCTTAATGTTATCATTATGTGAGGGGGAGGGGGTTGAAATTAATTTTTGCTTAATGAGAGGGGGTATTACTTAGTTTTGGGCCATATTGCACCCATTTTACTGCCCCCCCCCCAACCCCCCACCCCCGCCCCCCTCCTCCAGGTAGGATAGGATAGGATAGGATAACTTTATTTAGACACGGTAAACTCATCAGTACAACTATAAAAACCTAATTAATACAAAATTATTATAAAATATGTAATAGCTAGAACTACATTACTAAAATTACCCTAAATAATCAATAACTATACAACAATAATATTAAATGCGAAATTTAAAAACCTGCTTTACGTGAGTGCCGTGTGTAAAAATTCTAAATTTTCATGACGCGAAGAAACGCTCGCAGCCAGCCCGGAATGCTCTAAGGGAGTCAGCCTGCCGCAACTCGATTGGTAAGTTATTCCAAAGAACTGCTCCAGAATAACTGAAGCTATTTACTCATGCGCATAGCGGCATGAGTCAAGGTTTCGGTAAGGTTTCCTTGTTTCTATTTTTAGCTTTCGTCCCGCATTTTGTAGTCACAAATTGCCTTGTTTTTTTAAAGTTTTCCGTATCCCGCGGGACGACTTTCACTGGTCTGATTGGTTGACACGCGACCTCTTGATTTCGGCGTGCCCGTAATCACGTTCTTGTTTTCAAATAGCCGAGTCAAGCCACTAGCATTTGGACTTACCGTTAAAGAAATTACATTTTTCGATGGGAATTTATGTTGATATCAATTTGTGATTGAATTTTTCTTTGCATGTCGCTAGTTTTGAAGAAATTGCTTATAAAACGAACTCCCCCGACCCTCCACCTGGATCCGCCACTGCAAATAATCCTCGCGCACAACAGGAGGGGACCACGAAACTGCCAAAAACATAATTCCCTTGCCACCCAAAACAGAAATTATTTGCTCGTTGGCACTCTATCGGTATCGGTTCCTCATCGATGTCAATGTATCTCTTGCCCCAGTCATCTCAGAAGTCAGAATCTTAGAGCCCTTCCCCACTCCCTCCTCCCCGGGCTCTGTCGCGTGCGCTTTGACCTTTGGGAATAACGAAATTCAAAGCCAGCTGAAATCCAATACAAGTAAATAAATATTTAAATGAACGGGACGCCAGCTACTTGTCGAGCGGTGAAAATATAAGAGACATAAGAGGCGTGTAATATGAGAGAGATAAGAAGAGCGCGAGACAAACCTCTGGCAAACAGTTTGTAGTGGGGGGGGGGGGGGGGGGGAGGCGAGGGGTCCTAGGTCCTTTCTTGTAGCTCTACACCCGTTTTTATCATTCCTACAGTCACTAAAAATGCTCTTTCAATAGCGTGCGTTATTTCAGTAAATCTTATTTACCGAGACGTGAACTCTTGTCGGTAAGTGTTCGTTATAGCGGGATGAATGCAACGCGGAAGTTGACTGTGCTCCGCAGTATAGGGGAGAGAGGACATAGTAAAATGAGCAATTTAATATACCCCTCGCCAGACGACACGCATTGTTCCCCTTGCCAACTTTATGTCACAAGCTGTCTATTACTTCCTGTCACAAGCTTTTCATGACAACTTCCTGTCTCAATTCAGCTGTCTATCTAACGTCGCGCGACACTGCAGCACAAAGATAAATTCAAATTTCGCTGTGAAGGCGTTGTCTTGGTGTCTTACGCAGCTGCTACTTCAAGATGGCAAAACTTTTGCTCGCTTTTCTGGCCTTGGTTACCATTCAAAGTGCATATTCAGGTAGGAAAATTCGCCTCTGCAGCTACGCTTTTGTGTTGGCTATTTACAATCCATCTTTCAAACGCTTTGCTAGAAATTTTAGACGAATTCTCTTTTGTTTAATTACTGTCTTGCAAGAAACCAGTTTATATATTAAGTTATATCCGTTGGTTTGCGCTGCTAATCTCGGTTCATGACTTACCATCTTACTAATGTCGGATTGCAATTAATTCTTAGGCAGCTTTGATTTTTTATTAACTAACAGAACCACGTAGCATAGCTCCGGCCAGTTGTGCAAGGAAATGACCGACTAGCTGAAATATCCTTTATCTGTTTTTCTATGTCACTTCGGGACTTTTGCAAAGAGACAAGCGTGACTGAGCTAATAGCTCAATTCGTTTGAAAAGACTGCTCTATTTCAGCTTGGACAGATAAGCTATCGATGCTGCTGGAAATAGCACCTATAAATAAGCAAACCGTGTAAATCTGATCGTTAAACCTTGCTTTGAAGCGGCGATTTCAGGTCAGTGAATGTCGCGATATACAAGATTTGCGCACCTATATCTTCGCTTTTAGGCAAGATATAACGGTTACATTTTACGATCTTGCTAGTTTTTAGGTGTTCTTTCTGGCAAGAAAAAACAAATTTAGCAAACTAAGAGGTGATCCGATTTATGTTTGAATCATGGCAGAACAGTTCAGGACGTTTCGTGTATAACGAAGTCAAAATTAAAGCCTTTTCAAGACTCGTAGATGTTCTTTTATGGTACCCATGAAAGCGCTATTTTCATCCTGTCGACATTTCGCGGAAAAGGGTAGTAATGATAACTTAGCAACTCGATCAGACTCCGAGTACATCCGCCGAGGCGTCTATTGTCGGATATTATGGTCTCGTGAAAGATTTACCTCTCCACTGAATCCAGCCACTCATAGGGGAAGATTCCTTTCCGCTTGAACAACTCCCACTTCTCCCCAAACACCTTTTTCGTTTCAATGAAGTCATCATCCCTTAAGTTCCTCATCAAGTTTCCCAAAGGCGCTGCCATGAATGCAGCTGAATCCAAGAACCGTATTTCATGCCAAATTATTTTAGGTGGTTTAAGCCTCCCTTGTTCTATTTCCCCAATTTTTATCTTCTTTGAGAAGGAAATGAACTTCTCTTCATTATTTGGGAGGCAACTGATATCCCCTAGCGTTAACCCCAAACTCTTCACAATGAGATGCGCGTCATATCCTTTCAAGTTGTGGAAAATCACCGGGGTGAACTTTGGTTTCTTGAAATTTAGATTGCAAGATTCATGAGCTGCTCCTCTGAATTTCCCAGTGAAATGGCAGTGGTCTCGAACTCGTTTATCATCCACTGCAAATTCTTTTTCACATATCCAACAGCAGCTGGCTTCCTCAAACTGTTTTCGTTCTTTTAGGCCAAAGATCATCCTCTTAGGGAATTTCACCTCCTCTTGCACACCCAACACAAACCGACTCAATTCCTCAACAAACTCCTTCCCAACATCCTCTTCATCATTATCTGCTCGGAACAAGACAGGATCTCTCTTCACAAAGTCTGACACTAAATGAAACGCAAATGAACAAGCCACATGTTTTTGAAACTTTTCAGTGAATGAGTTCTCAACTGTCGGTTGAACAGAAGAAATTGGAAGTTGTCTCGCTTCAAAATCAGCGTATATCACAAATGGAAATTTCATCTTTCGGTGGTAGTTTTTGAACTGCACAACACTCCCTTCTGCTGGCATGACAATCTTCACTGCTTCAAACTGGGAACACGGCTCTTCATGCCGTTTCAACTTATCATTATCGGGAAAGTGATTCAAACACCTTCGACAAAACACAAGTGCTTTTTCATGATTTGAAACTTGATTTGAGAGAAGTCGACTGAGGTTCTTTATCCAACAGAAATGCGTTTTCTCCTTTCTATCCTCATCAACCTTCTTTAACCACAACAAGTCAATGTTTTGTCCTTCTTTCTCAGAAATTCTCAAAGGAAAGACAGTTCCACCATCATACCCAAAAACATTCACTGCCAATCCCAAATTTCTTCTTTCAAACTTCCCAATATCACTCAGAGGAGTTGGGAAAGTCAAACCGTTCCAATCCAACTCCCTACTTTGTTCCCTCAATTCCACTGAGATTCTTTCTGCATTTTTATCAACTGGATTGAAGGCTCTTGTCACGCCCCTGTTTTCGGTCTGCCACCTCATTCTTCACCTCTGTGACTGCTTTCACAATGTCATAACCATTTTTTCCATGTTAACGAACTTTCTCACTCTTTCAAGATCCATTTTAAGTGTTGAAACAACATTTATTTTTGGAGATAAATGTTGTTTCAACACTTAAAATGGATCTTGAAAGAATAAAGAAGTTTGCCGAACGGAAAAGTCTTTGTGAAAGGGATTGATGAAATATGGGCAGCAGATCTAGTTGAAATGGGAAAATATGCTGAATGGAATGAAGACATTCGATATCTCTTGATGGTGATTGATATCTTCTCCAAATATGGGTGGATCTGCCCTTTGAAGAAAAAACGAGGGGAATCAGTTGCTGAAGCGTTTGAAGACATCTTCAAGGAACGAAAACCAAAGATGATTTGGGTTGACAAAGGAAAAGAGTTTTGGAACAAGACTGTTCAGACTTTGATGGGTGAAAATGTCGTGGAACTCTATTCAACTCAAAATGAAGAAAAATCATCTGTGGTTGAAAGATGGAACAGAACAATCAAAAACCGGATCTGGAAAATGTTTAGTGCTAGGAATAACACAATTTATTATGATCAACTGGGGAAGGTGGTGAATGACTATAACAACACCAAGCATTCAAGCATTGGCATGACTCCAGTGGAAGCTAGTTTGAAAAAGAATGAGAGACAAGTTTTCACAAATCTCTTTGAGGACCAACTCTGGGTGAAACGTGGTGTGGCAAAATTCAAAGTAGGAGACAGAGTGAGAATCACAAAGTTCAAGCAAAACGTTTTCGATAAAGGTTTCACCCCCAACTGGACAGAAGAAGTTTTTGTGGTGAAGGAAGTGATGCATACGAAACCAGTGACGTATAAGTTGGAAGATTTGTTGGGAGAAGAAGTGACAGGTTTCTTCTGTACACAAGAACTTCAACGCACCAAACAAGATGTCTTCCGGATTGAAGAAGTGTTAGAACGAGATGAAGAGAGTGGAGAAGCACTTGTGAAATGGAAAGGATATGATGACAGATTCAATTCGTGGATCCCATTGAGTGATGTTGAAGAAATATGAATGCGTTGGCAGTCATATTCATTGGGTTTTGAGTTTTTTCCTGAGTTTTTCATTTTCTGCAATGAGTTGTTCATTTTCATCAATCAGTTGGGAGATGGTTTCCTCATCCTCTTCGTCGGAAGTGGTGACAATGAATTCCTCATCTGAAGTGGTTGGGGATTCATCTTCGGAGCAAGTTGAACAAAATTCATGATCGCTGTCTTCACTTCGCTCAGCTTCGCTTCGCTCAGCTTCGTCGGAAGATGTTTTTTCAAGGTCCATTTTCTTTCCAATTTAATTTTTTGAAGATTGTTTGGATTATTTTTTCTTGTTCTGCCCTTTTTGATGGGAGAACAAGAAGCTTGAAATCATCTTCATTGGGGTTGAAACCATTCTTTTTCAGAAGGGAGAAAAGAACTTGATTTAAATTGAGAAACTTTTTTCTGTTTAGATGAAGATCATCATACTCAAGTGAAAAATATTTAAAATCATCAATGAGGAACTTTTCAAGATGCTCATAATCATTCCCATCGCGATTTGTTATGTGATTGAAAATTTCATGATCGTTGCCATTGACTTTTTTCCATTTGGAAGCTTTGACAAATTCCCTGACTTTTTTTCTTGTGACTTCGTGTAGGGGAATTTGGGAAAGAATTTCTTTTTGATAAAATTCGAGATCTTTGAGTGGAATGTGGTTCTTTCCCTGATTTTTGCGGATGATATTTTTGAAATGTTCCAGTCTGGAATTTTTGTGAGAATGCCCTGTTGTATATGTTTCTTGAATAATTTCAGGAGTGCCATCATAAATTTCTTCTTCTGAATCAGACATTTTTCTTTTCTTTTCTTTTTTCCATGAAGGAATGAAGATCCACACCAGTTGATTGTGGGCGTATTTCTGCTTGATGAAAGTGTGCATTGGTTGGGGAGAGTGGGAATGTGTTGAATGTGTGGGCGTATTTCTGCTTGGCGAAAATGTGCATTGATTGAGGGAAGTGGGAATGTGTTGAGTTAGTGGGTAATTTGTTTTGAACGTATTTCTGCTAGTGAATAATGTGCATCGATTTGGGGAAGTAGGAATGTGTTGAGTTAGTGGGTAATTTGTTTTGAACGTATTTCTGCTAGTGAATAATGTGCATTTATTTAGGGAAGTAGGAATGTGTTGAGCTAGTGGGTAATTTGTTTTAAACGTATTTCTGCTAGTGAATAATGTGCATTTATTTAGGGAAGTAGGAGTTAGTGCATTGATTTGGGAGAGTGGGAATGTGTTGAGTTGGTGGGTAATTTTTTGGTGTATTTATGCTTGATTGAGGGTAAGTTTTTGGGCGTATTTCTGCTGTGAGCCAGAACCTGTATTATGTTAAATTGAGGGGGATTGTTTTTGGGCGTATTTCTGCTGTGAGCCAGAACCTACATTATGTTGAATTGAGGGGGATTGTTTTTGGGCGTATTTCTGCTGTGAGCCAGAACCGGCCTTTTCTATATACTGAAGTCTACCCAAACCGAAGTGACGGCCACGTCCGGAGAGTGAAGGTGAAGACGATGAAGTCAATTCTGGAGCGCCCCATAGACAAGATTGTGCTGCTGGAATCAGCCAGTGGGACAGCCGAGAAGTAAAGTTGCATTTGATGAACTTGCACTGCGCATAATTTGTGCAGATAGCTAAAAAATCGAACTATGAACTTTATTAGTTAACATTTAAGAAATTTAATACGAACAAAGTTGATTTCACTTTGTGATTGAGCTTACTCGAGTTAGGGCGTTTCAAACCTTTATTTGTTTGGTAAAGGCTCCCTAAGTGTACCTTTAGGGGCCGGAATGTTAGTTTTACACGCCCAGTTTTAATGTATTCATGCTTAAATTAGTAATTTTATAGCTTATCTCGTTTCCACCAATGATTTTTATCATCATTTATAAATTAACTATAATTATCTAGCCATGTGCCTTATTACCCTAGTTGGGTGTGATAAGAATTTAGATAGGAGAAGCTAAGCTAGGACAAGGACCACCCTTTCCTTACGAAACGAGGAGAAAAAAGAAACACAAGATTTATCTTGACTGATACCTCTGGAGACTAAAGTAAGTCGTCTTAATTTCATTTTCTAAGATAGACGTTAGGTTATTCGTTTTCTTTGGAATTAGTTTGCATGCTAGCATATTATCGTGTATTTTTACTTATTACTTGATCGCGTGATAGAATTGTAATGTAGTAAGGTAGTTTTCTGTTCATTTTATGTTCTAGTTCGAACCGCACAACCGCACCAAAGCACGCACTAAACTCATCTACTGAATCGCATTGAACTGCATCAAAGTATCTTGATTGTATCTGAAAGAACTCAGATGAACCTGAACTTAAACATTAGGAGAATAAACTGACATCACCTCAAGCAGTTTACGGCCTGGGTTTAAAGTGTGTTCGGAAAATATGGTTGACACTTAATATCTTCACCGAGAAAACCTAGATCAAAATGAAATTTTCCCTGAATGTTAATCTTGATGTTTTCTTTTGCCTTAACGCAAAAGTTTGGTCACGTGACATGTCACGTGATCACAATTTTAAAATTACGTAAATCAGCGAATTGATAGCGAATTTTCTTTGTATAGTTAAATAAATTAATTTTTCCGATGGAGGTTTAACATATTTAACCTTCTACGTTTGGAATGATTGTCCTCAAGTCTTGAAATTACAGTTACAAATAATTATAGGTTGAATTTTGGACTGAAAAATGGCCTTTGTCCTCACAATTTTTTTTAAGAGATTAATAGACACTCATTCCAAACGTGAAGGGCTGGAGATATTTAATCTGCATCAGAAAAGCATTTTTATTTGATGTTTTCTCTTAAACCCGTCACCAATTCGTCAAATATTTGCTATTTTAAGAAAAATGGCCACGTGACATGTCACGTGACCTATGCCAAAGCTTATTATACTTAAAAATGTTAAGGACGATAATATCTTTGTATGTGCAAAATTTCGATTCACTTCCATTCCGTTTGTAAAAGTTATTGCGAATAAACGGTTTTTTCCTGGTCAAAGCCCTTGACCCAGGCCTTAAACTACTTGAGACTGAACAGAATTGCGTGTTCGAATCACTCTCCATATTGAATTAATTTGCTACACCGTGGGTTGGTTGGTTTAAGATCGGAATTACGCTGCCTGCCACTCACAACCTTCAGGTACTCCTGTGTTACAGATCATTCATTCTTGTGTGAAAGCAAGAGCAAACTTAAACAGACTCACCGAGTTTATTAATCTAAAGGGCCGTGGTTGCCTTGTTTTTAAAAAGGACCTCAAACGAGCGTACCGACAAATTCCTGTGGATCCGTACGATTATCATCTTCTCAGTTACACAGTGGATGGTCAGTTTTATTTTCACACTGTCGTGCCTTTCGGTTTACGCTCGGCTACTCTGGCTTGCCAACGAACAACTAAAGCCGTCGTGCATATTCTCGACAAAGAGGGAAATCAAAAAAAAAAAATCAAATCAATTTATTTAAGTGTCAAAGTATTTAGTACGCGAGTACCAATTGCGGACACTTTCTCGTAGATGTATACATTGATGATTTCTATGGCGCCGACCACTCAATCGTTTGATCGCATGACTCATTTATTTTCCGAGCTCGGATTGCAATCATCGCCCGCGCGCTAAAGACATGTGAACACGCTAACTATGACGCTGACTGTTCCCGAGTTCCGCTTGCGCGAGCTTCAAGACCTTCTTTCCTTGTGGTTGTTTCTATTATTAATTGATTTATTTATTGTTGTTACAGTAACTAATCATAAATTATCCATTCCTTATTTTCGTATTTATTGTTATCTGTCAATTATTTTATAGCAAAGCACTTGCCAGGCCGAAGGCCTGGCTGCGCAGCCCCATACTCATAGAACCAGAACCTATGCCCTTCATTTTTCATGGTCATGGCTAGCGGAATGTTTCGCGGGCGCGCGTGTGCCCTCCGTCCGCGGGCGTGTGTGTGCCCTCCGTCCGCTGTCGCACAGGACCGGACCGCGCAGGACTAGCTCGCGCGCGCGTATGACGTCGCAAAACATTCGCATACGACGTCATGTTGAAACCAAAGCAAGGCTTTGTTTTTCGCGCGGTTACACGACTGAATGTCACGTCAGCTAGAAAAACACTTTGATGTTTTGCTGTGAATTTACTAAGCGGAGAAAACCGTTTAAATAAAAGGCGTTATTTCCCCGAATATTTCGCGGTTTGCTACTCAAGACAAGGAAGCTAATTAAGGGATACTTAGAAGCCGCTTTAGTGGGAAAAGACGAGCTTTCATGGATAAAATCTTACTTCGAGGAACTTCGTGTATTACGTTTTTATCAAATGCGGGAGACTGGTTTGTTTTCTACGGATTTCAGAACCAGAAGCGGAGATTTGAATTTCCAAGCAAGCGAGGGACATAAAGGTAAAGATTACAGTTTTCGATGAGAATTTATGTTGATATAGTCTTTTTATTGGTGTTATTGTTAGTTTTGGAGCATTGATTTTAAAACGTGCTTAAATTCAGTTGTATCGATCTCTTGAATTTCATCGAAGAAAGCTTGAACTCTATGAGCTTTAATTAAATGGTACGCGTTTTGCTTTTAAACGTAAACTAATGGAGATTTGAATATAATTTTTTATCGAAAGAAGATTGTGTTGTCCATTTTTATGTGTTTGTTCATCTATGCTACGTGTAGCATAGAATTTTTGCGGAAAACAGAAAACGCCGATAATACTCCGCAAATATTTACTCTCTTCGATCAACTCTGTTGTCTAATGTAAACTTGCGCTACTATAGGACGATATTGAATAAAATACGTGAATACCGTACACGTCATATACCGTTTCTAATTGTGTCACGTTTGTAACGTTCGATGATGACCCTCGCGGCGTTTCGCTTTCGGGCAGTCTTTAACAACGTGCTCGGAAGACTGGCACCGGTAACATAGTATTGGCTGGCCCGTGTACTTAAAAAATAACTCGAGCCCTTGAGTGACTAATTTGCGTGGCACTGCCTTTTGTAAACGTGTGAATTCTACGACACGGATGCCGTTCTCGATGGGCTCGTAGCCCGGGGTTTGAAGCAAAGCCGGCGGACTGCTCGCGCTTTGAGGTCGCCGTATTGTTCCAGGAGTTGTAGCAGGTTTTCATCGGGGAATTCAACGGGAACGAAGCATGACACGTGTAGTGCTTTTTGCTCTAAAAGGCGTAAAGGGATAATGCGGCCGATTCTGTAGATCGGAGGGCGATGTCGAAGCACTTTCCTCCGTAGAGGGGTACAACCCCAACGATTTCTTCTTTAAAGTCTGGTAACGACTGCGCTATACTGAGTGAGTCAAGAGCCAGGTTTTCCTCTGCTATCAAGCGTACAGTTCTAGTGTGGGAAAACGGCTGGTGCGCGGGACGCGCGGCTATCTCCACATAACGTGAGGGCGTGAAAACTCGCGAGACTGACAAGAACAGATCCCCCAATGCTGTACAGAAAAGTTGTTAGCAGAGGGGCACGGGTTCCCCTCCTTTTGCAAAAAAAAAAAAATAATAATAATAATAAAAATGATAAGGCCTAGTCTATAACATTTTCTAAACACGTCTATTGTATAACCAAATTATAGACCCTATTTTAGTCACAAGCGTGAAAATGTAAACTTTGTAATCGAAAATTAGTGATTTCCTGTTTTTAATACCCGAAATGGCTACTAATAAAACTACGCCATTTCGTGAACATAAATTTCTATTGGCTGATTTGCATCATGTGATGTTTCATGTACGTATTTTGGATAGACTAAATAAATAAATAAATAAATAAATAAATAAAGGTGCGCTACAATCGTACAACGGCATCTTTAGCATATTCACTATCAATTCTTTTTTTTTTTTTTAATTAACTTCACGTTCTAACGCATTAACGAGATGGCTTTAAGAGCCCTTTGATTGATCGTGGCTACAGGCTTCACTGTTCATGATGAACTTTACGAATGAAATTGAGCAGACGGCAAAATGAAACACTTTGGATATTCAAGAATGTCATATCCAAGTTAAGTTTTGGATATTTCTATTTTTTTTTTGCGTCTGGGTTGCCAAGATTTCTACAGGAAGAATGTTTTCTTAAAAATCCCACATTCATTTCCTTAAACTAAACTTTACATATTTTGAAAGATCGTCAACTCTAGTATTGTCATTTTTAATCTTACGAAACTCTAAACAAAGGCACATGCTCAAAATCAGCGTTGTTTTTTGCCTACCGTTTTTAATACGGAGCACGAGATAGCCATATTAAAGCTTTTGACTATTATTGAATACTCAGATTAATCTCTAATTTTTATGAAATCATGGTGTTTAGACTATGACAAGTTATACAACAAATTGAAACTATGGCAGCTTTTTCTAGCGCAGTAGTTTTGATACGCGAGTCGAGTGAATCATAACTTATTTCAGTCCTGTTTGCATGTGTTTGGATCGCCAAATTGTGCCCAGTGTGTTGAAAATGACTTTCATCGTTTTCCTCGGAAATAAATAGATATTTCAAGGTAAAAACTACATGGCATTCATATACTTACCATAGGCTATCTATATGCAAAAGAGGAGTGAATTTGATTTTTTCAGCTTTGCCGAGGATTTGCGATTTTGTTTGATTCTTGCACGGATCTGCTCAGGCAAAATTTTGGCAGGGGTGTCACTTTGAAAAACGTTATATCGTGAACGTTTGAAAGCCGATTCGCTAAAATTTAACAGAGATATTGGCGAATAATGGAAGTGCATAAGGATTGTTTTCTTTATCGAAGGGATCGCGCTTTGCAGCCATGATGTAAGTCACTAAAGTTATTTTTCAGTTTAAACGTGGTTTTGTGTCCAAGTTTGCTCCTCGAGAAGAACACAAAGCAAGTTGATTTCACCACTCACTGATCCGACAAAACGTCTATTGTGTCATATCTGACTCCGATTTTTTTATTTCAACTTCAATTAAAAGTTAGCTTTTAAAGGAGTAAAATTGTCCATGTTAGAATTTGAAGCCTCATATCTTCCCTTTGAAAGCCTATTTAAAAATTTTGAGTCAGATATGACAATCTACAATACACCTAGCTTACCTCACTGCAGTGTCAACTCATGAAATTCTTTATCCGCGCTGAATTCTTGGACACAAAATTGCTTGTTTTTAAGCTTCCGAAGGCTTCCCGAGCGAACACAAATGCAAAAATATATATTTATGGTAATTTTGTTAATTTTAATCCACGGGCTATTGTCAACACTTTATGCAGAAAGAACAATGCGTTGAAAAATAGTGTATTTTACTAGACAGAAACATTACAGAACCTGTTCGTGAATATTTCGCGCATTTTCGGTATCAGCCGTCGCACTTCGTGCGTACTCTTTTCAGAAATGCATACTAATGAGCGGAACCTGTCCCCCGCGACCTTAAAAGGCCATTGGAGCGTGCAAGATGACTCTCTTTATACATGTATCATTAGTTTTTGTAATAAAGTTTCCTAAATCAAGGGCGGATCGAGGAATTTCTGAAGGTGGGGGGGGGGGGTCAGGGTGTATGTCCCCCGGAAAATTTTTCCAATTTTAGGGACTGTGCAATAATTACCTGGAGGGGGGGGGGGGGAAGCAGTAAAACGAGAGGGGGGGCACAATGTAAACTCACAGCCTTAGGGAGGGGGGTAACATATAAATTTCTGCACAGGGCACCTCACGACTCTGCACAGAACGAAGCAAAGTGAACCAATCAATTAAATAAATCAATCAATTAACTTTATTTAAACACGGTAAAACGGCTCAGTAAAACTGTTTTTCAGACATGCTGTGCACTTAAATATAATCTAATCTAAATGATAACAAAAATATAATAATATATATATATATATATATATATATATATATATATATATATAGTGGCAAAACTATATATATATATATGCAGCTATCGGAGAAGCACTGACGTCGGGTAAGCCTGTCGAGCCACCAAAAGACAACTTTCATGGACTAACAACTGAGGAGATTGATATTAAATATGACGTTGATAGAAATAGACCAACTTTGTGTTCAGTGGAAGGTGAGGAATACTTGGGCAATGGCCGGAGAAATTTCCTCCTGAATCAACGACGAACCCAGCCCCGGGAAGCATGACTTTCTCGTTTTCGTTACCAGCTACCCTCAAGAGAAGCAGATTTTATTCTTCTTGGCTAAATATCTAATCAAATAGAACAAATCTTCCTGGCAAACAGAAAGATCGATGTGTGGGAATGCTTTATTTGAAAAGCTTCAGAAATTAAAAGAAGACCATGTTCTTCAGGGGCAGTACTTCCTTGAGTACCTTAAGTTTTCCTGCATTCCAACGTGCGATGAATGCATCAATGAAGGTTGGACAAGAGGTGTTCCTGTGAAACGTTCTTCAGTTCCAACCCTAGATGCTACTTCACCTGGAAAGTATTTACCATTCACTACGGCAACGTCCACTGGAGACCAGATCGACAAGTTTCTCTCAAGTGGTCAGATAAAGAAATTGTTTAACGAGGGAAAATTGCCCTCCTCTGAAGAAAGGTCTTTGCAAGAGGTATGTTCCCAGTACAACGTGGACGAAACTGCATGTAAAAGTTATGTACAGCTCCTTGAGTTCCTCGATGCAAAAGCCAAAAAAAGAGTATACGAGAAAGGAACACTCTTCCACTTATTTCTTGGACAATTGAAAAAGATGTAAAAGCGCTTACAAACAAGCAGCTGAAAATGTATCTAAAGCAAAAAGGTTTCAAGATAAGTGGAAGCAAGATGAGTTGATTCATCGAGTTCTCACCCACGCACGCGGGAACCTTAGTGCCAGAGATGCTGTAGAAGATGAGGAATCTCCCAATTCATGCGAAGACGACACAAGCTCAGAATCCAGTGATTCTGATGACTCTTCGAACGACTACATACATTGAAGAGTCATTTGAAGTGATGTTTGTACCGGAGGAAGAAATCTAACAAGTTACCTAGATAAACGTTAGAAATGCAAGGCTAGTACAACGGAAATTAATGGCAGGTTTAATGGCAATATTTCGACTAGTAGAACTAGTAGAACTAGTCTTCTACAGGGCCAGCGTAGGAGTGAAAATAATATACAACGGCTCTTAAATTTGAATTTAGATAACAAGTACATGATTGGCTAATATAATATTACATGAAAAATATCTAACTAAGTTGTAACAAGATATAATGACGTATATAATGTAGGCACAAAACAATCGCTAGTAAATCTGATAATAAAAGCATATCATAGTTATCGTTTCAATGTTCATCACGGTATGTATGGGGGAATCAATGGAAGGAGGCTTTTTTCAAAGGAGAGGAGGGGGCATCCTTAATGTTATCATTATGTGAGGGGGAGGGGGTTGAAATTAATTTTTGCTTAATGAGAGGGGGTATTACTTAGTTTTGGGCCATATTGCACCCATTTTACTGCCCCCCCCCCCCCAACCCCCCACCCCCGCCCCCCTCCTCCAGGTAGGATAGGATAGGATAGGATAACTTTATTTAGACACGGTAAACTCATCAGTACAACTATAAAAACCTAATTAATACAAAATTATTATAAAATATGTAATAGCTAGAACTACATTACTAAAATTACCCTAAATAATCAATAACTATACAACAATAATATTAAATGCGAAATTTAAAAACCTGCTTTACGTGAGTGCCGTGTGTAAAAATTCTAAATTTTCATGACGCGAAGAAACGCTCGCAGCCAGCCCGGAATGCTCTAAGGGAGTCAGCCTGCCGCAACTCGATTGGTAAGTTATTCCAAAGAACTGCTCCAGAATAACTGAAGCTATTTACTCATGCGCATAGCGGCATGAGTCAAGGTTTCGGTAAGGTTTCCTTGTTTCTATTTTTAGCTTTCGTCCCGCATTTTGTAGTCACAAATTGCCTTGTTTTTTTAAAGTTTTCCGTATCCCGCGGGACGACTTTCACTGGTCTGATTGGTTGACACGCGACCTCTTGATTTCGGCGTGCCCGTAATCACGTTCTTGTTTTCAAATAGCCGAGTCAAGCCACTAGCATTTGGACTTACCGTTAAAGAAATTACATTTTTCGATGGGAATTTATGTTGATATCAATTTGTGATTGAATTTTTCTTTGCATGTCGCTAGTTTTGAAGAAATTGCTTATAAAACGAACTCCCCCGACCCTCCACCTGGATCCGCCACTGCAAATAATCCTCGCGCACAACAGGAGGGGACCACGAAACTGCCAAAAACATAATTCCCTTGCCACCCAAAACAGAAATTATTTGCTCGTTGGCACTCTATCGGTATCGGTTCCTCATCGATGTCAATGTATCTCTTGCCCCAGTCATCTCAGAAGTCAGAATCTTAGAGCCCTTCCCCACTCCCTCCTCCCCGGGCTCTGTCGCGTGCGCTTTGACCTTTGGGAATAACGAAATTCAAAGCCAGCTGAAATCCAATACAAGTAAATAAATATTTAAATGAACGGGACGCCAGCTACTTGTCGAGCGGTGAAAATATAAGAGACATAAGAGGCGTGTAATATGAGAGAGATAAGAAGAGCGCGAGACAAACCTCTGGCAAACAGTTTGTAGTGGGGGGGGGGGGGGGGGGGAGGCGAGGGGTCCTAGGTCCTTTCTTGTAGCTCTACACCCGTTTTATCATTCCTACAGTCACTAAAAATGCTCTTTCAATAGCGTGCGTTATTTCAGTAAATCTTATTTACCGAGACGTGAACTCTTGTCGGTAAGTGTTCGTTATAGCGGGATGAATGCAACGCGGAAGTTGACTGTGCTCCGCAGTATAGGGGAGAGAGGACATAGTAAAATGAGCAATTTAATATACCCCTCGCCAGACGACACGCATTGTTCCCCTTGCCAACTTTATGTCACAAGCTGTCTATTACTTCCTGTCACAAGCTTTTCATGACAACTTCCTGTCTCAATTCAGCTGTCTATCTAACGTCGCGCGACACTGCAGCACAAAGATAAATTCAAATTTCGCTGTGAAGGCGTTGTCTTGGTGTCTTACGCAGCTGCTACTTCAAGATGGCAAAACTTTTGCTCGCTTTTCTGGCCTTGGTTACCATTCAAAGTGCATATTCAGGTAGGAAAATTCGCCTCTGCAGCTACGCTTTTGTGTTGGCTATTTACAATCCATCTTTCAAACGCTTTGCTAGAAATTTTAGACGAATTCTCTTTTGTTTAATTACTGTCTTGCAAGAAACCAGTTTATATATTAAGTTATATCCGTTGGTTTGCGCTGCTAATCTCGGTTCATGACTTACCATCTTACTAATGTCGGATTGCAATTAATTCTTAGGCAGCTTTGATTTTTTATTAACTAACAGAACCACGTAGCATAGCTCGGCCAGTTGTGCAAGGAAATGACCGACTAGCTGAAATATCCTTTATCTGTTTTTCTATGTCACTTCGGGACTTTTGCAAAGAGACAAGCGTGACTGAGCTAATAGCTCAATTCGTTTGAAAAGACTGCTCTATTTCAGCTTGGACAGATAAGCTATCGATGCTGCTGGAAATAGCACCTATAAATAAGCAAACCGTGTAAATCTGATCGTTAAACCTTGCTTTGAAGCGGCGATTTCAGGTCAGTGAATGTCGCGATATACAAGATTTGCGCACCTATATCTTCGCTTTTAGGCAAGATATAACGGTTACATTTTACGATCTTGCTAGTTTTTAGGTGTTCTTTCTGGCAAGAAAAAACAAATTTAGCAAACTAAGAGGTGATCCGATTTATGTTTGAATCATGGCAGAACAGTTCAGGACGTTTCGTGTATAACGAAGTCAAAATTAAAGCCTTTTCAAGACTCGTAGATGTTCTTTTATGGTACCCATGAAAGCGCTATTTTCATCCTGTCGACATTTCGCGGAAAAGGGTAGTAATGATAACTTAGCAACTCGATCAGACTCCGAGTACATCCGCCGAGGCGTCTATTGTCGGATATATTATGGCGTGAAAGATTTACCTTTCTTGACCCTCTTGGCTTTCATTTTATTTATGGTAATGAATTAAAGAATGAAAAAATACCAACACCACAGCACAGCCTGAAAACAGCTTAGTACTTGTACTGATTCTTTCATTGGAATGGTCACAATAACACTACAGAGGCGGTAAAAAAATTTATACATTTTAGAAAATACAATGGATAAATGGAGGTTTTGTCCCCGACAATCATAGCTTACGTCGACTCGTGTTGGGTAGAGCTTATTCCTGAGTCTGTGCATGAAATTCTATGGTGTGACCATTTCGATGATCAAGTAATAGCTCTTCTGCAGTTCTTTTCTATGGTGGAGTTTATTATACTGTACAATGTAGTTCTAACTTTTAGTCTAGTGATGAAATCCTATGGTGTGACCATTCGAATGAAAGCTCTTCAGCAGTTCTTTCCTATGTTGCAGTTTATTATACTGTTCAATGTAATTCTAACTTTTAGTCTGGTGATGAAATCCTATGGTGTGACCATTCGAATGAAAGCTCTTCTGCAGTAAGTTTCTATGGTGCTGATTGATTTAAATTATTTTGCAAAATGAAATTTTGATTTCGATTTTGGGACAATTTTTGAAAAGTTTCAAGAACGCGATAAGCAAGATCCAATTATGTTTATACTGCGTATTACTGACATTACTCGTTCGTGTCCTAACATGGTGCAGATGTCAGTCATGTTGAAGGAACAAAAGATATAGAAATAAATTATGGAACAAGGAAGTTAAAATCGTAACAATTTGCTTAAGAAGGTTAACGTTTTCCCGGCCGGATCCATCCTAGAAAAGTAATTAAAGTTTCAAATCGCATAAAATGCAAATTGTTTTCTTGGCACCGAGCCTTGGCAAATAGCAGACCTGAGTTGTTTTGATAAAAGCATCTCGTGAGCAGTGTTTGACCTCAGTGCTAGGTAACTGAAACGTGAAAGAATGCATGGCAAGCCAGAACAATAGATTTGAGATAAATATTGGATTATTTTACGCATGTCACACGATGCGAGATTTTAGCAAATGGCTTGCACCAGGCCGGGGCATATAGTTTTTCATGGAGGAAATGATTATCAAGACCTTGCAAAATTTCTACAATGGAATAACAGACGCAGACTTAAAATACTACAGACGTGACATGTGACTTTCTCACTCCAAACTGACACTAAGCTTTTTCAGTCCTCGCAAGGTTATGACAGCGGCTTCCAACTAGGAATCTTTAAGCTGTAAACCCTTAGAATGGCGTTGCACAGGGGGAAATGCCCCGCCCTGATGTAAATCTAAATTGCTTTTGCGTATTATTTAAGTGCCTTTAAAGGAAACTATGCGTGAAAGCTAAATACAATTTCGAATATTTTAACATCTCAGCGCAGAAACTTTTAGGGAATGGAATCTTATCCAACGAAATTTACTAGCTGCTTTCCGGGGGGGGGGGGGTACTCCCCCAAAATACCTATTAGGGTATGTGCCGCCCAACGGGGTCGTGATTTTGGGACTGCTGATCTAGAACGGGGTATCCATTTTAGAGACGTTTCCTAGAACGGGGTATAATTATTCCGACCGCACGAAAGCTTCAAAATATATGCAGCCATTTTTTCTAAAACGGGGTATTAAAAATTGACCTATTTCTAGAACGGAGTATCATTTTGAGTGCAAATTCTTTCTAGAAGGGGGTCCAAATTTGGAGACTCGGGCGGCACATACCCACTCAAAATATACCTGAGTACCCCTCCCCCCCGGGGGGGGGGGGTGGCTGCTTCTCGCCTTAATCCGAAAATACCTGCTGACCTTATGTCGCACCCATATCGACATGTTCGACAGTTTGAGGCGACAAGTAAATTAAGTCTAATTAATTACGAATTTTAAAGACATGACTAAGGCCTTCCAAACAGATTTTACACTGAAACAATTCGTCGGTTGCTCTTGTTATAGCTGTTTTACTTTTATTTTCCTGTGCTACTATTTTGTTATGGCAGTTTATCCTCTGTTATATCACAATATAAGTGTTTTTTTTTTTTTTTATCATTTTTGCATTCAGAAGTGTCCATAAATTACTTTTTAAATTAAACCCACAGGTTCCGCGGGGTAGATTGAAAGAACTAAAATCATGCCAAACACTATTAAGCAACACATGCAACGAAGACATTTGTCGAGCTTCGTATGATTTTCTAGTCTATTATAAATACCAGAGGGCTTAAAATAAATAGTTACCTAACCAGTATATATTGTGTCGCCCCAACTTCGATGCCGTAATCCGTCACATGAGCAAGCGAAGTGCCAAAACAAGCATGGGGAGACTGGATCGGAGAGACAAACGAGCTGCTCGCGCTCAGCAGGAAGGCAGCTGCAGGGACGAGAACGTAACCGGGGAAGAAGCTTGCATAACAGGCACCTTTGTTTTCGTGCTGCTGTTGTGCAGGCCACTGAGGAAGCTCAAATTCTCGCTCCCTCGCTCAGGGGATTAACTCGCCCGCTCACCTATCTAGTGAAAGACTACTAGCAGTCTTACTTCAAATGGGCTAGGCCAGCAAAGAAGTCATTAATCAGTAAATGATTTTTTTTAGATTTCAAAGGGAAAATAAGTTAATTTATGTGACTGTCACGCAATTGGTTTAATCTGTGACCAGCATTCGGTGGTCACAAGGGTAATGCTGTCATCCGGGTCATTATGTAACAGTCCTTTAAGCTAACTACCTATTTTGCTCATTTTCTCGAGCACGTGTATCCTGTTCCAGGCGTTCAGATAGTGGGAAAAGCGCGAATAGTTGGGGAAGGCGCGAAGAAAGCGAGCGAAAAAAAAAAAAAAAAAAAGCGGGGAGCATTTTTTTCGCTCGCTTTTCTTCGCGCCTTCCCCAACTATTCGCGCTTTTCCCACTATCTTAACGCCTGGAACAGGCTAGGAACAGGAACAGGCTAGAGCAAGTGCCAAATTAATGTTGTATCACTTGTTTCAGAAGTCAGCTTCCGATGGTGCGCACGTCCGGCAGACAAGGCCAAGTGTACCGACTTCGTCAAATATGTGAAAGAAACTGCAAAGAACAAAAGTTTGACTGTCTCTGCCTCCTGTGTTGAGGGAAAAGATTACGTTACTATTCCGATTACGACGATTGCGTGACCAAGATAAAAAATAACGAAGCTGACCTTGTGACTCTGGACGGTGGATATGTGTACACAGCAGGTACGCTATTGAAGAAATATTTTGACAAATGAATAGCATATAATTGCTCTGCAAGGGGCATTACATAACTTGGTAAGTTTCCTAGCAGTCGTCTGCCAAAATACAACGTGAAATGAAAAGGTAGTTTTCGTTAGTTTTCATTTTGATTTTTTACTTTTTATTTACATTCTCTGTAGATCCAACTTTGACACGTTTTGCCTCTTTAACCATTTTGCTTCAAAGGACGTTTTGTAATAAACTAAAAAAATTGAGTGGTCACACTGTCGTCCGTGGCCAGTTACCCGTGTCACGGGAATGTTGCGTCGTTTAAAAAATAAATTCAAGGTTTTACATTTTTATCTCGTTAATGCGCATGCGCATTAAGCGAGATTTCGGAGTCAGTCACGAAAAAAGGGACAAAAGTTGTTAACAAAATTTTGTGGACTTTTGTCCGGGGGGGGGGGTTTCTTCCTTCTTCTTTATAGAAGCTATATTAGGGCATTGAAGATATGGTTGGTTAAACCGGTTAGGATTTCAAGAAGGGCGTCACATACTGCACCTAAAATTTTTGGGGAGCACCCCCGGACCTATTGTTAATTTCCCTAGGGTATTGGGATGTCAGAACTTGTCATGAACTTGTCATATCTCACATTACGTTACCGCAAAGGCATTAAGTTCTTCTTAAGTTTCGATATCTCACGTTACCTTTAGAAGGGTAAAAATAGGTCAAATGCGTTTTTTGGCAAACGCAGTTTGAGAATTTCACGGTGTATTTTTACGAATGGCGGCGTTTTAAGAAAGTTAAATGGGACGGGAAAGTTTGTGCTTTAATAAGAGCGATATGGCAGAGCAAAATTTGCGTTTGTTCTATTTTTGAAACATTGCTATTACGGTTTGATTATGCAATAGTTTGGGAAAGACGTCATAGTTTTGTTGATTTAGCTACCGTGCACAAGTGTCCGACTGAATTTGTTTTTCGGGAGGAAATTTTTGCGGGTCGCAGAGACAGCTAAAATTTCTGGTTCTATTTGCAATTCTTCGACAACCACAAAGTGATTACAGTGGCAGTAAAGCTCACTGTCGTTGCAGATAAAAATTAAACTGATCACAGTACGCGGGTGGCGGCTTAGAATTTTAAACATGAACGCTTATCAGCATAAGTGGAAAAGCGTTATTTCCTGAATTATTCTAGTGCTCTCACGCAAGTATGAACCTACCTGCCATGATCTATCAAGAAACGAAACATAATTATTATCAATTCGCTGTTCTGACTCGAATGAGTTAAAATTTTATATTCAAGTTCCGATGATTAGAATTTCATTGCATTCTCAAATGCTTGTTCATTTGGCTCGGATGGTTTTATGCCGGTGGATTTTCAAGATCAGTTGCTTATACGCGCCACACTGTGAAAGAAATTTCCGGGAAAGTTTAAAATTTTACAAGATTTTGGTGTATTCTCTTGCCAAATAATGCCATTTCAATGTAATCGATTTTTGTTACAGTTAGCGTAAACTTCGAGTTCTACGAAGGGTTCGAGTTTAATCAATTTTTGCATAACCGGAATTCAACTGGATAAAAATGTACGACGATAAGTCGTGCACTTGTAATAAGCTGAGCGTGCAAGGCCTAGCCGTGTGGTTTTAACGCAATGAGAAGTTCGTAGACAATATAATAATTAAGGCCTTTAAAAATCAGTTGAAATCATTAATTCAAATGGATGGACTCAATACCTATTTAGTTTACTCTTAATTCAAAAGATAAATAGTATTGAAATATTTATGAAGAGGAATTTAACCGTTGCACCCCCTTAAAACTGTACTTATCTATATCCTTGGTGCACTGTATTAAATTTTTCTTAATAGGTTTTTAGAAGACTTACCTTCTACTTGCAGCTGAAAATGCTAGGCTTAAACGTAGCAGTCGCTAGACTGTCAAAAATGCCAACGAAGGTTTTAGCGAGCTCCCCGCAGCTATAAAGCGTAGCGAATACAAGCTAAAATTACAGCCTTTACTGAGACACTTACGATACGACCAAAAACAGATCGCTGCATTCACCCCTCTCATAAAATAGAAGTCTGTATACGGGTGAACATTTCAAGTTCGTTTACCAACAGGTTGCAACTGAACTGACTGAAAATTCTAAAAACTGACAGGAATCTTCTGCGACACCTTCTTTCAACAACCTTGACGGGCTTTTTTAATTTCGTTCCTATTACAAATTAAGTTATCGTCTCTTTCGTAGAAAAATACGTAAACATTGGGAACATCAAACTTTAAGAGGGTATAAAGGAAAAGTAACACACATCTGAACAGGCCACCATTTTGGACGGCAATCTATCCGTTCCGATGTTAATCGCGTAACTCTTTCCTCCTTTCCGGTTCTAGATTTCTGTTCGTGAAATGACCAGATCAAAACCCCCCCGAAAATAACCTTCAGGCTGATTAGGGTATTACATTTCACAATTCCAAACCTGAAAAACTTAGAAATTACAAAAAAAAAAAAATAAACATATATAGCGTTAAATAACGCGAAAACGGGAGGATTTTTTCCGGATATGTAATTGATACTATCCATTAGATTATTACAATGGAACTCAATTCATTCTATAGAGCGTTTTCACTTGACGTCATAGCCGCCATATTGGTGTTCCCGTACAAAAGAATTTTAATTAACTCCTTTTGACAGGAACACCAACATGGCTGCCATGGCCTTTGTCATTTGAGTCCCACGGGACTGAAGGTCACGTGAGTGAAAACGCTCTATAGGTGTCAGAACATTCACTGAAGCGTGATGCTTGAAGTTGTTTCTCGCGGTGAATTTGCCAGTAAAGAGCTGTAAACCCGGCGCAGCTTTTTCTCGACAGCTACAGTGAGCTTACTTTACCATTTTGTAAACAAGGCCAAACACACGACAAATTAATCTAGCACTGGTAAATGAGGGTGCTAATGGGGGTACCCAATTGTCAGTTAACTACTATTTTTTCGGCCAATTGTCAGTTAACAAGAGGCTACACTGGTAGCCTATACTCATGCGCTTGTATAAGAAAGTTTTATGTTTTTCTTTTTTAACTGGATCACGCTGTCGGAAATCGGTTCATTTCAATATTTTCATATCATTGACCTTATCAAGTGATTTAGCTTGACAAGTAGGAAATTACGTATATCAGTAAGGATTTTAAATTTGCAAAGTTAAGATAAGGTTACTTTACAGGCCATGTGAATGACCAGAGGGAATGCGTTTTCGGGATTGGTAGCCTGTTCCAGGCGTTCAGATAGTGGGGAAAGCGCGAATAGTTGGGGAAGGCGCGAAGAAAAGCGAGCGAAAAAATTCCCTCGCCTCGCCTCCCGCAATTTTTTTCGCTCGCTTTTCTTCGCGCCTTCTCCAACTATTCGCGCTTTCCCCACTATCTGAACGTCTGGAACAGGCTACGGGATTGGTGAACATTGTGACTAAAGATCTAGGGACTTTGCGATGTCGTTCGCGACAACGCACCCCTTCCTCTCAACGAATTTTGCGTGACATAAGCCTTGTTTTGTTTACATAAAACCAGAGACAGAGAAATGTATGGAAAACTAAAACAAAAACAGGCCCCCAAAATTTGTCAGTAGAACTCTTTGCCGTGTAGCTTTAGTTTATATTTTTTTTTAGAACAGCCGCTTTACGAAAATTATTCGACATTAGATTCTCATACAAAAACCATAATTTCTCACCTGTCAAGATAGCTTCCAAAACCGTAATAAGGATCGTCAGTAAGATGTCTGTT
This sequence comes from Cladopsammia gracilis, assembly GCA_022457155.1. Classification (NCBI taxonomy): domain Eukaryota; kingdom Metazoa; phylum Cnidaria; class Anthozoa; order Scleractinia; family Dendrophylliidae; genus Cladopsammia; species Cladopsammia gracilis. The sequence continues at coordinate 2,041,234 of JAJGOT010000070.1, forward strand.
TGATACAGGATCGTACACAGAGAGTATGGGAAGGAAAAAAATCGAAACTCACTGATGCTTGTGTCCAATAAAATACCAACGGTGTGTCCACTTACTTTGGAGTCTGCTTAATACAGGTTTTAGTGTAATCAGAAATCTTACTCATTTAATCTAACACTGAAAAGGGCTCGTGTGGTCAAACCCGGGGTCAACCCGCGTTCGCGTGCTAGGACAAAATGACGAAACAAAATACATACCATGTATCTCACTTGTCGCACTTCCCATTAGAAAAGGTAGCTCCATTTCCAACTGAGCCTTTGTAACAGCTTTCCCGTCGATCTTCTCTAATCGGAACAACTTTAAATCAAACTCACCGAGTCCAAACTTTCCGCTTATTGTTTGATTATATGTCCATTGAATTGTGCTTTGTCATGTCAAACGGTATGCGACTTATGTGTCATTCGAATGCCGATCCTTTGTCATCATCTCGATAAAAACTCAGAATAACTTTGACCACGCCACTCGACGCCATCACGGAGATCAAGGTCAACGCTCTACGACCCTGGTACCTTTCGCATATAATATCGGTTAATATGTCACCTGGTCACGCAGCGAGGCAGGTAAAAGTCACAAAATAGCTTTGCTGTTAGGAAAAAACTACATGTATGTTGCTTTTATTAACAACAACAATCGTTAATTTAGTATAATTAATAGAATGTCACTTAACTGTTACCGTATTTTCTCGATTAAACGCCGGCCCCGAATAAACGCCGGGTATAATAGAGGAAGTTGTAAGTAAGCTCCTCAAACGTTTGTTTGTGGTATAATAAACTTAAGATTTAAGGGCAAGGTACAAGGCTGCCAAGAAAAACGAATAATAACCCTTTCTTAAAAAATGGCGGGCGAGAAAAAACTGCTGATACAAAGAAACGCCGGGTCCACAAGGCCAAGTTTGAAATAAACGCCGGGGGCATTTAATAGAGAAAATACGGTAACTTTTCATTTATCAGTTAACTACTATATTTTTGGGCAATTGTCAGTTAACTGTTAACCCCATTAGCACCCTCCTAAATGCACTGGTATTCTGAATTTCACTTTTGCCGGAACGCAATTGGCATGAAAACAAAACGAAAAAAACTCGCGAGATAATAATGCCTTTTGTCACAACATTTCACCCACGACTGAAAAACCTTAAACAAATACTGATGAAAAATGGAGTTTCGTTCAAAACCAACCATTCCTGAAAACTATTTACAAAACGCCGCCTAACACATCATTCAAGACGTAAATCACTTAACGACATACTCATAACAGCCAAACTTTGAAAGCTAATATAAATGCATCGCAACCGCAAAACCACATAGCGGAGTCGGTGCAGGCCTGTCATGAACCTCATTTCAATCTAAGGGAAACTAAAAAAGTGACCGCCAGGAGTGGTGCCCTGTTTATCCGCTCCAGACCCAATATTTTTATATAAGTGCGTCCATAGCAGACGTGACCGAAAAATGACCACGTGATCACCATTTTCCCGCCATTTTTCACGTCAAAATATATAAAACAGCAAAGCAAAATACCATAAATTTTGACTTTCGTTCTATTTTCGAATACTGCTGGAGAGTTGAAAAAGAAATGGCTGATGGGCGATGTCTGCTAAACATAGCTCAAATTGTCCTGGCATGGGGAAGGCAGCTCTAGAGAAATGACATGTTGTTACGGCTCCTTCCATTAGATTCGGCACATGTGAAGTTCAATGTTTGAACCTGGCCTTACTTTAAAGAATATTAAAGATTCAGTCACCATTTGTTGTGTCAATTGATATTTTGATAATTAATATTAATATGTTATCTGATCAGATATAAAGTCATTGCACGTGACGTATTATCAATCACTTGATAGGTTTGTGGGCTTTTAATTGTTTTGAAATTGCGGCAATCTATTGTATTTGATTTAGAAAGTCTTTTCCATTGTCAAATATCCCAACAGAAAATAGACAATGAATAACTGAAAATGCACTGTGTAAATTGAACCAACAACACATTTTCATCGTCAATTAGCTAGCAAGGCGGGAAAAGTCTTTCACTTTCACTTCACTAACATCAAAATTATTTACATTCACACTCGTGATTCTTTGTTACTCATAACTTTTTTTGACTTGCACCAACACGAATTTTCAACAATTTCTCTCAATCTTCTCTATCCTGCCAAGAACCATATCCAGTTGACTACTGCGCCTCGCATTTTCTACATAATGTCTGATTCTACAACGCCATCTTTACCATATTTATTTTATATTTATTTTAGATTCTTCTTTTTTTAACCTCATTTTCCAACGCATTAACGAGATGGCTTTAAGAGCCCTTTGATTGTTTCCAAAATGGACCAGAGCAGACCATGGTCTGTTCATCTTTCAAGAATTGGTTGATTCTTTCTCTTGGGAGTTTACCATTATTTTGTAAATTCGTAAAAGTATTGTAGTATGGTTTTGACCATTTAATTAAGGTAAAAATCCCTGCGATACTGTTCCTTTAATGGTTGATTGCTTTCTCTTGGTGTTTTGTTATTATTTTAAATAAGTAAACTAAGATATTGTAGCACGGTTATGACTAAAATTAAGTCAAAATCCCTGTGGCACTGACTCCTTTCTAGGATATTAGACAATGAAAAATAGTAACTAAAATGTAATTTTGTATATTTTTCTTACTCTCCTAATAGGCAAAACATACGGTCTCGTACCTATTGTCTCTGAGCAATATGGGAAGTACGGAGTGAAATACTTCGGTGTTGCTATAGTGAAAAAAGCGAATACAGGCTTCAACCTCAAAACCCTGAAAGGGAAAAAGTCCTGCCACACTGGGTATCGGAGAACTGCCGGTTGGAATGTTCCCATCGGATACCTACTGCGCTCGGGGATAATGCCATTAGAAGAGTGCGACATCATTTCAGCTGCCAATTACTTCAACCAGAGCTGTGTACCAGGTACATGTTCATACCAGGGCCTTCTTACTTTTCGACGTCTTTTTTGGTTTGTTTTGTTTTTGCCTTACTGTTCAATTTGTATGAAATAAAAACAATTTTAAAGACAGGGATGAAATCGGAAAAAAAAGCGCCAACAAACAGTTGATACCCACGCGTTTCCTTGAGAAAATCCGAATTTAAGTTCAAACCGAAGATTATTTTTTCTTTATCATAGCAACGATACCACGCATGTGCCGCTAATCTGGAGTACTCTTTTCGAATCCCTCCCCAATGAAACGACAGGTCCTGAGTTAAAAAAAAAAAAATAGATTCAGATTTAATCCATTGAATCTGTTCTGGGTATAGATACATTAGATGCATTTCCAAAGTTCATTTCGATCCGAACTGATAGTGGAGATAAGAGCCACCCCGTGTATTCCACTGAAATTCCTGTTTATTTTATTTATTTTTTTGTCATAAGATGCTTTATCCATTTTTGGATTTTAGTAAATTAAAGGGTTTTCTGTTCGTAGTCAATATTCCGGATTAGGATTTTCTAAAGAAATGCACCCCAAGGCTGCAAACGTATACTTTCTTTGGTTTCTTAGGAGTCAGGGCATACAACGAGTCAGAGGAGATTAACGACAAACTCTGCGCACTCTGCGCGGGTACTGGGGCTGACAAATGCTCCGGAGACTCGAAGAAAAATAAGTACGCAGGCTACCATGGCGCGTTTAAGTGCATGGCGGACGGCAATGGAGACGTGGCGTTTGCTAAATACACAACAACCGAGGAGGTGGTCAAGTTAGGAAATCATGGCAATGTGGCGGATTATCAATACCTATGCAAAGACGGAAGTAGAAAAGGTAATATATATAGATAGGCCCAGCCTATCAGCTTCGCACTTTAAACAAGCTTAACTTGTGAAACTTAACTAAGGTGAAAGGTTGGAAGCACAAGAATTAAGATTGAAGAACGGGCTATTTTCAATTTTAGCATTTCTCAAAAACAGTATTACCTGACCGTCTGCACAGTACATTTAGACCGTAGAAAAGTTCACAAAAACAACTTTTCTCTTTCCAGAATAACTAGTACGACTACTTTCCGAATAAAATACAGTTTTTGTTTGTCAAAAATTGCGAGAGAAACTGATTTGGAAATTAAAATTGCAAAAATACACAAACATAAGCTTATTTGCATATGGCGACGCGAGTGAAGACAGAAAATCTAAGTCTTGTTTTTTTTTACATAAAATCGCTTTTTAATCTATGTAATGAATGAACAAAGACATAAAAACGGACAACGCAATCTTCTTTCGAAAAATTTTATTCAATCTCCATTAGAAAAGCACGTATTATTTCTAGCGCATCAAGGCAGAGCTGTCCTCGATGAAATTCAACAACACGACTTAATTTGAACACGTTTCGATTCATAAACATGTCTCCAAAACTTAAGGAACTCAAAGGAAAAGTCAATCAAAAATTGATATCAACATAAATTCCCATCGAAAAAATGTGATTTGTTTTACCTTTAAAGCACTGGACTGCTTGGAAATTCGTTAAAACTCCGCTTCTTAGGTTCTGAAATCCGTAATAAAACAAGGCATCTCCCCGCATTGCTCCTGCATTGATAATATGAAGTTCCTCGAAGCAAGATTTTATCCCTGAAAGCTCTTCTTTTTCCACTAAAGCGGCTTCTGAGTATCCCTTAACTAGTATCTCTGTCTTGAGTAGCAAACCGCGAAAAACTGCAGGGAAATAACGACTTTAATTCTCCGCTAAACACAACAATCCAACTCTGAATCCAACTAAAGTGTTTACCGAGCTGACGGCTATGTAGCCGCGCGAAAAACAAAGCCTCAAAGATCCCGGATGTTGATGACGTCGTACGCATGCAGCTGACGTGACATTCGGCATTCCCGGATGTTGTGTGGCGTCATTCGCGCATGTTTTGCGACGTCATACGCGCTCGCGAGCTAGTAGCCTTGAGCGACGCTCGGACACACGGGCACACAGTCTGACACACATGTAACAGACGCCGCCCGCGAAACATTCCGCTGGTCATGACCATGAAAAACGACGGGCATGGGTTCTATGACTATGGGGCTTCGCGCGGGCCTTCGGCCCGCAGTGCTCCGCTAAAACATAACAGTGATCATTTACTGGTAATTATTTAATTACTCTTTACAATACCAATTTACCAATATATGGAAAAGCAAATTTTAGTAACAGAACTAACTGCTGGCTTAATAAGGAATATAAGGAATATAAGGAATATGAACATCCCTCTGTCCTTCTGTTAATACTTCAAAAAAATTAACCCTATTCAGACCGGGGGGGGGGGGGGAATTTTGATGTGTCAGACGTTTGTTCATGACGTGACGTTTCCATGGCAACCATACTTTGATAAGCGTGTTTACGAAAATTTTGAATTTTCAGCTTCAATTGCGGTTATAGGGAAAAAATTACCAGACATGTAGTATATTTTACAATTTAAGATCATTTAGGCATTCTTCGTTCGATTTTGTTTCATTTGGCGCTTTTCTAGCATGATGGAAATCACAAAAATGGCAGACCCAAGATGTCAGCCATTCAAATTGATGACGCAATTCCCACTTCATATGATGTGATCATGTCATGTGTGACCTACTTTAAAGGGACACTGTCACCTATTTTTAATATCACTTTGAAAAGCCAAAAAACATATTTGTTTTAATGTAAACCTTAAAATAACGGTCCAGTTTTGTTAACAAATACTCTACCAGTGCACAGAAACTACTATTCGTTATCTTTGGCTGCGGATGGCCAGGATGGATTGCAACTTGAAACAAATGGCCAATTTTTTCAAGTCCCTCCCAAGAGTCGTTGAAAAATCGCAGAAAAACTTATTATGGTTTGTTCTTCCTCGACGAAATCACTTGAATCATCTTCTTGGTGTTCTAAAAGCAATTTTATGTTTGAGCCAAGGTACTTTGTCATATATTTAGTGTATTTTGACCAAAACACAGCAAAATCTGCGTGACAATCCCCCTTTAACTTAGCCAGTTTTTGACGTATTATAAACCCTAAAAGTTCCATAGCCATAAAATAGCTTTAATATTCTAGACGTTGCGAAGAGTGGGGACAAAAGGAGCCCATTATGAATAGGATTAAGCACAGTTGGGTGGTCACGCTAAGAAATGGCACATGTCCTGGCTAGTTACTGCAAAGCAGAAACCATGTCATGGAGGACTTATAAATGAATGTATTTTTAGTCTGGATAATAAGGTTTGCTCATTACATGGAAGCTATTGAGCAATACAAGCCTAATACTTCCCTTTGGTCCTTTTTATTATGTTCTTCACTAAGGTGATTCTAACTTTTATTCTGTGATGAAATAAATCATAAATTGTGACCATTCAAATAAAGTCTGCTTAACACCGTAGCTCTTACATCATGTATGAAACACCAAAGTGTGCCTATTCAAACGAAAGCTATTCAGCCGTACTTGTCAGAGCACGGTGCTATCTATTATGCGTGCGGGCCGTTAAAAGGTGGTTCCAAATGCAGACGTCTGGGGAGTGTCAAAGTGTCACTCAGTTATGGTTTGGCGTTGTTGATCATATAAAAACTTGTTTCATGTGCATTTGAATCATATTGCATGGTCGAAAGCTAATTCTGTGATAACGATGACCTTTAATTTATCAGAAATTGGACAGCACGAAAATTGCAACCTGGGATTTAACCCGGGGCATGCAGTGGTGACAAGGAAAGATTACCCCGGCATCGACGACGTCATCACGATTCTGACGGCCATGAGCGACATGTATGGTGTTAACCAAACCGACCCGAGCAAATTCCAGCTTTTTAACTCCACAAAGTACGACGGCGGCAATTTGCTGTTCAAAGATTCCACCACCGAGCTGAGGGCCATTCCAAGCGGGAAACGAAGTTACGATGGCTTCCTGGGAAATGACTACGTCCTAGATACCGAGGCACTGAAGTCGTGCGAGACTCCTACCACTCAGACCACTACCGCTCAGACCACTAAGCCCGTAACAACATCGTTGTCCACCAAGACCGCGCCCTACACGATGCTAGTGCTTGTGCTAGCACTACTCACTGTCCTGTTACTGTAGAGTCAAACAGTATATGGATCTTAATTAAGTCAGGATCAAACTAAAGCCAAGAGCCGATTAAAATTCAAACTTACATGCTCCGTCATCAAGTTTTCGACTCATCTCCAGTCCCTTTTCTTGGGGAAGCGCGCACAATTTGGGATGGGAAGAAGGAAATCGAGAAGGGAGAGTCCCTGTCCTTTCCTCCTTACCAGATCATTTCTTGCGCTTTCATTTTAGGCACGCCTCTTTAACACAGCATTCTCGACCCCCAGAGCCTTCGGTTGTCTTTGACTGCGCAACGCATGCGCAAACGAGAAGAGCTGTGATGTCGAGAATGGCAACAGAGGTTACCTGGGACGAGTCATATTAAGTTTCGCCATCTTTCTCTTCTACTTAATGATCGAGTTTGAGTCTGCTAAATTGTTTTATCGTAGTTTCCACAAATGATGACAGCTTAAAAATTTTGCTCACATGTGGCTGCCAACTCCATGCAGTTTTTTCGACTTCTCGTGCGCCATCAATGAGGTTAAATATTGTCAAATCTTTTCAATATTTTTTTGCTAACCAACAAAATTTCAAACTTTTGCTCTCGTTTGATTGCCGATTCTCGTGCGCTTTCATTGTATCTGAACTTGTCGACTCGCGCTTTTCGTTTAATCCTGGCTTGACAAAAAGTAACGAGGGAACACTTAGCCGATTAAAAATTAGATTAGACTTGCTAAAGGGGGCATAGGGAAGACATGTTAAAAATATCAATGGCACAGCTTCAAATATTATAGTTATTTTATATTTTACACCAGCTACTAAACAAGGGCTTATTTTCAGTGCGTGTGGTTAAGTGCCTCCTCCCTTAGTCGGAGGATTAACCGAGCCCACAATGTGTGCGCAGTTTTCCCTGCTTGGAAGGCTGCTGGGAAACACCGCGTATCTTATGATGTCATCAGCAAACTTAGATAAAACCTGTCTCGGTGTGCACTAAATAACAATGTATCGTAGAATAACTAAATCTTAGACTAGTGCTTTTAACGAGGTATCTGCCGCCCCAAATGAAACTCATGATTTTGGAAATTAAATGTTCCCTCTGACTAACTAACACTAACGAAAGTGTTCTTTTTTTCTTCTTGTTTTAGACGTATGAAAATCGCAAAAGTTACTATTAAAAGTGTTATGTAATGTTAGGTATTGGAATAAAATACTTCAAAAGTCGAAGTTTGTAGAGTCAATTGGTTAATGTAGGTGAGAGTACAAGAAATGCTATACAAACTTCAGCAAGGAATTTTGGCATGAATGCAAACAAACAGTTATTATGACAAATAACTTTTGGGCTGCCTCTCTCACTGTACAAGGGTGTTATTTAGCGAATTATCGCTGGGGATGTTTTGTAAGCCTTCAAATTAATTCCTGAAGAGGTTTTGACTGTACTAGGTTTCTACATAATAAGATATTATTATTCTTGGTTTGCACATGACGTCATGAAAATTCAAAAATCCAAAGTATACGTCCTACAAAGGTGTTTCTAACATGGTATGTGAATACCTGTGTTATAATCTTTCACCAAAAGTTTCGCTTCCGATTGTTTAAAGGTTTTAAATGCGTCACACAATTCGTCACGCTATTTCAGGTAAGCCATGAAAATAAACAAAATTGAACCAGTTGAAAGTTATGTTTGTATTATTAATGCATATAAGCCGATTTAATAGGACTTTTAGCGAATACAATTTTTTGGCGTAATTAAGACTGAATTTTTGGCCGCCATGTTGGTTTCTCTGAGTGGGGCACCAAGATGGCCGCTCCATACATTTCTTACTAAAAATGTCTAATACTCGTTCGCCTATAACTATCGAACGAAATGCTCTTCGCTACAAACTTTGGCCCAGATGTGTAGTTTTAAACTCTCTACAATTCCATAGACATTTTGGAATCGAAATCTCTTGTTTAATGCTTGTGAATTTTGATATTTGACGTTAGTGAAAATCAAGAATGAGGAAAGAGGATAGATCGTCTTTATTGTCAAGAAAGTCTCGGCAGTCTGAACAGAAAATAAAGGGGAAATTTAAATTAAATACATCTGTCCAAGGTTTGCATGAATGGTTACATCTACCACATAGATAATGTCTTTACAGCCTGCGTATTGGAGACCACGCGTGAAATTAAGAGGGGACGCTAAGAGTGCTCTTTCATAAAATACCCTGTCAATTGATGGAAATGTCAATCTTCTATCAAATATTTCACTAGGTGGTTGGGGGACGAATATGAATTCGAGCAAACTTTGGCCACCACATCATGTAGAACAGAGTAATAGCCCCAGCTAACTGTAGGATAATTTGCACAATACAGCAAATAGCACGTGTATTCTGCTATTAAACAAGACTCGAATTTTTATTGACTGGAGGATTATAATATAAAAGCGACAGATACATTTCAAAGTAGCACTCTTAGCCAAATGAAATAAGGGCCTTTTCTGCAGGCGTCTCTTACTAAATATTCCTTTCGCTTCCTCAAACCCGCGGCCTGTAATACTTCGGGGTCTGCTACGCAAGCTATATTGTCTATTTAAAACACGTTCTGAAAAAAAAACAGGGCCAGTAAAATTAGAGGTTCTAAAGAGCTTCGTGGCACCTGGAAAATATTGACAGAAAAGTGGAAATTTTTTTCTGCCAAGTAATGGCAGAAATTAAACTAAAATTGGTGTACTCTGCCATAAGTAAGTTTACACTAAAGCTAATTAAAACATGGCAAAAAATTGGGTGACATTTGCCTGTAATTTTTTTAACTCGTCCCCAGACCCCGAATTTGACCCTTAAAATCACTGTGAAAACGCCATTTTTTAAGGGAAAATCAAAATTTTGCCCATTTATGAATTACTTTTCGGAAATCCACACTCGGATTCCCAGTAATTTGGTTATTAATCTATCTGGAAACGTTAAAATATTTTAATAACTTAAAAAAAAGTCCCGTCATTTTGACCTTGAAGTGACCAATGTCAAGTAAAGGCTTATATGAAGTTCAACCGCGCGGTCATCGCTTTTAGCCGTATAACTCATTTTAATAGGCATAATGTCAACATCCACACTCGTTTTTGAAGAGACTGGGATCTTGTGAACATTTTGGTGAGAAATATGATTTACTTGGAGCGAAAAAAACCCCGTCATTTTGCCATTTCTTCAGTGCACTATGCTTCAACTGAGCCAATTTTGGCTTCTATTAGTCGCTATCTATTCGCATGTTCTTCTGTCAATGCATGGCCTGGCAATTTATGAATTACTTTTCTGAAATCCACACTCAGATTCCAGTAATATGGTTACTATTCTATCTAGAAACGTTAAAATATTTTAATAACTTTTAAAAAAAGTACCGTCATTTTTACCTTAACCCTATTCAGACTGGGGGGGGGGGGGGGGCTTTTCGAACCCCCCCCCTCCAGTAAAATTGTGATAACTCTTACACCGAAATAGCTATGAGGCTGAAATTTTCTGACTTTTCCTAGAATTTATCTAGGGACATTTTGGTATCCATAACATGTCAGTGTGATTAACCATGTTGCCATGGCAACCGGTTTTTGACACATAGGTTTTCAAAATATTAAAATATGTTGAATTTTTTTTATTTTAAGATCTTGTTCTTTGACTTATAGTGCATTTTCTTGTTAGAATAGTTTTTTTCTTGGGACTAGTCCTTGAAAGACATCAAAAATTTGTAACATCAAATATTTGGGGGGGAGGGATAGGCAAATTTTTGCTCACTTTTACTTATTGAGAAAAATTTTGTACTATTTATTAAATAACGCTTCTAAATTCATTGTTTGGATAAAAGACATTAGTTTGATACGTGTTTTATACATTCTGATCCTTTTCTCTTTTAGATATTTTTTAAATTTTAATTTAAACGAAAAAATAGGAAATCCAAGATGGCGGATCCAAGATGGCGGATCCAAGATGGCGGACAATAATTTCAAAATTATAGTTTTATCGCCTTTTTTGCCTTTTCTCGCTTTACAAGTGTGTCTTTGTTTGTATTTATTACGTTTTAATATTAAAAATATGATTTTACAGTTATATCTGATATTTTAAGTATCTGGATGGAAAAATATCAAAGAAACATCGGAAAAACAAAAAATGACGTCATTTTGACGTCATAATTGGGTGTGGCAGGTCAAAACTGGGTGTGAGGTTTCCTTGTATGGAGATGAACATTGTGTGAAAATTTCATGGTCCTAGCCTTACTGGTTCCAGAGATATGAAGGGGGGTCCGAGGAGCCCCCCCAGTCACAGATTGCCTAAAAAAGCCCAGTCTGAATAGGGTTAAGTGAGCAATTTCGTATAAAGGCTTGTATGGAGTTCGACCGCGCGGTCATCGCCTTAAGCGTTCTAACTCATTTTAACAGTCGCAATGTCAACATCCACACTCGGTTTTGGAAAGATTGGAATCTAGTAAACATTTTCGGCGGGAAATTTGCTTTGGTTCGAGCGAAAAACCTCCGTCATTTTGCACTTTTCAGCCGGAAAGATTTCCGTTTAACCCAACACATTAGTTATGCATACCGTTCTTAAAACTAAAACAAAAGCCAAAACAATAGAAATCCAAAAGCAAAACAATAGCGCATACATACATAATTATAAGCAACAGTTCATTTTGGTAACGCGCACGCCCGGAGCAAATGTCTCGTCTGAGAAGCAGTTTCCGATTCTAAAATGTTTATGGAATTGTAGAAGCGCAAGAGCATTTTATTCAAGAGTTATAGGCGAATGAGTATAGACATTTTTAGTAAAAAATGTATACGTATGGAGCGGCCATCTTGGTGTCCCACCAACATGGCGGCCAAAAATTTAAACGTTAACCCTTTGACACCTAAATTTCCACCAAAAAACGCTTTTTCAGGCTACAAATGCCATTTTATGGCCATTCTCAAGCCAAATTGAGGCCGAACAGTCAATAACATCGTTTGCAGTTCGGCAAACTAAACCCTTCTGCCATTTGTAGAAGTATTTGAGAATTTGAGTTCGGGCATGCGCACTCATCGAAATTTCGACAGTTTTTGAACGAGAAAAACACGACTTGCCTTGACTTTTTCTTTTTTATTCTCAAGCCCGTTCTTTTAGTTTCCTTTTTGTCTGTTCTTTTTTGGTCAGTTTTGTTGACCTTTTAATAGTCTTTCTTGACAATGTAAAGTTTTCACCCAAACTTCGCGGAATGTGAAAAGTTTGATCGTCAAGTAGTCGTCGGTGGGAAGGGCAAATTTTCCTTCGATTTTGTAACATAAAGTTCAGAGGTTGTTTGCGTGAAACTCCAGTTCAATTCATCTAATCGGTCTCATCTGGGTATGTTTAGTAAGATTTCCTCCTTCCCTTGCCGATGATTGAAAAAATATCTTTGGACGCTAAATCTCATGACGTCACAAATGGTACAATATGCATGACCCTAAACAGCGCTTAAAAGCGCGCTTGCTATTAAAGTCTTTCAAGACTTTATATTAATATAAATAATTAATATAAATAATTAATATCAATAATTAATCATTAACATTTTGTGATTTTGATTTTTGGTGTTATTTTAATAACACCAAAAATCTCATCACAAAATATTGTATTCACTATAAGAGGCATGAAATCGGCTTATAAGCATCTATAATTCATTAATAACTTTCAACTAGTTCAAAATCTTAAACAGCGTGACGAATTGCGTGACACATTTACAACCTTTATAAATCGAAAACGAAACATCGTTAAAACCTGAAACTTTTTTTTGTGAACGATTATAACACTGGTATCCACATACCATGTTAGAAACAGCTTTGTAGGATGTATACTTTAGATGTTTTAATTTTTATGACGTCATGTGAAAAAAACTCTATAGGTGCGGCAGGCCAATTTTGAAAATAATCGGGGAAAACGAAAGAAACCGCTTCCGGAGGGACACGCTTTTTGTGGAATGTTTTTGTTTTTATGTCATTACGTGTATGTTTTCGACAGCATGGACGGACAGTGCGACCCTAAAAGAGGGTCAGGACAACTGACAAATGGCTAAAATTTTAACTGACAAATAAGTCTCATTTATACTCGATTTTTACTGACGCGTGATAAAACGCTTAGACCATGATATTATTTTTTTATAAAATTAGTAAATAACCTCTTCGGATAATATTTATGCGTTTTTAGTCGTTTACTATACTAAATCACCACGCTCGAGTTTCCCAGTAGACCTAGTACGTTAATAAGTCTAACTGACAAGTCTTTTAAAATTAATCATTAATTTACAATTTGGCGGATTCTAACATAACTGTTATATGTTCCTCAATTTACTGTGGCCACGCGCTTTAGAAGGAACGATTTCTGCCATATGTCTATTCGTGGCGTTATCAAAGCGATTGTGGGCTTTTACCTTATCGATTCCGATACAGCGTTCGAGCATCATCGAAGCCGCATACCCATCAACGATGATCTGCAGACGGTAGTGAAGAGGCATTTGGTAGAATTTCTGGGCTTGAAGGAACTGGCAACGAAGTTTGGGCTTGGTAATTTCGAACTTTAGCTCTACAGGATGTCGAAAGGAATGGGAGGAAAAACCGACAATTTACAATAACAACTGAACAATATCAAGGACTCAGTCAAAAAACTATGGTTTCCTTTAGAAAATTGAATCTCCAAAACTAAAACGAAAAACGCTTTCAAACTTTCATAGTTTCATCTCATACACTATACACACATTTTGGAGTAAATTTGAGATTGAGAAATTAAACTTTTATAAGCTTAATTGAGGAACTTATGGACGTGCTTATAAACATGCAAAATCACAAGTCCGAAATGTTTTTCTGATTTACTCGAAATCGGCTTGACAAAATTATCTAGTTTTTATATATTTTGTTTGGCATATCCCATAGTTTATCGCAATAGTTTTGATTTTTCTAGATGCCATCGCAATCGCTCGGAATTTAGACTCAAGTGATTTCAATGTTTCTCGTTTATCTCCGTAATTTTAAATGCGATTTACAAATTTGTTACACTCTTATAAACTTCAAACTATGTATAATAGTTTGTGCAAGTTTCATACTAATTCAATAAAGGAAAGTTAGTTAGACGGCCGCCCAAAAATGTTCGGTGCGGCTGCATGGAAACTGGAGGGAAACACCTTAAATTAGACCAAATTACTCTCAGAGAGTATTAGGCACTCAAAATAAATAAAAGGTATCACAATAGATGAACATAAAGAAGTTAAACTTTCACAATATGCAGATGACACAACTGCACTTCTTTCTGATGTTCAATCAATGTACAACGTATTCGATTTACTATCGCTTTTCGAAAAGTGCTCCGGTCTAAGAATAAATCAATCAAAATCTGAAATGTTATGGCTTGGCTCTACGCGTCATCACAGAAAAGACTCAATCCTTGATCTTCAAATGAGCAGTGAGCCAGTTTATGCACTTGGAGTACATTTCACATACGATCTGGAAACATCTGAAAGGAAAAATTTATTCGATAAATTAGGATCGTTAAAGAAAACATTAAATATGTGGTCCCAAAGAGACCTCTCGATCTACGGTAGGGTGAACTTAATTAAAACATTAGCACTTTCAAACCTCGTCTTTATTTGTAGCGTTATGGAAACCCCAAAAGACTTCGATAAAGAGAATAATAAGATTACGTTCGACTTTATTTGGAATCACAAACCGGCAAAAAGAAAAAAAAGCTACTGTTATAAAACAAAAAACGTTTGGTGGCCTAGATAAGAAGGAATTGTCTCTCATTGATAAAGAACTGAAGCTAAATTGGGTTAAACGGTTGTGTTCAAACTCAGATGCCCCATGGCAGTACATACCAAAATCGCTCCTAGCAGGTGTTGGCGGCACGGAACTGTTTAAATGTAATTATAATATTGTTAATCTTGACAATAATCTTCCTACCTTCTACAAACAAATTATTTCATACTGGCAAAAATGAAATTCAATCTGGAATAACAGATTTATAACTGTAAACGGAAAAATGTTATACATTCCGCATTAGTACAGTGCAGAGATAAAATAAATCTCACACCTATTTGACTCCCAAGAAGGCCACTTTCTTCCGTTTAACTCCTTTCGCAATAAATTTAAACTTAAATGTAATTTTTTACAATATTATAGTATTCTTTCTTCCATTCCCAAAAGTTGGAAAAAACTATTACAGGAAGGCCTCAAAAACTCATCTTCGCCTTCTACCTCAATTTGTTCGCTGACATGCAAAGCAATATATATTATGCTGTTTGACCTTGAAAAATTACCTCCACCCACTTGCGAGAAGAAAAACTGCTCGCATATGATGTTCATAAGGGTGACTTGAATAAAATTTAGCTTTTACCTTTTCAAACTATAAAATAAGTTAAATTAATGATGTTCCAATATAAAATTATTCACCACATTTTACCAACAAATAGCTTGTTAAAAAAGTTGCCTCTCCTTTCTGCAATGGTCTTTTGTCCTTCAAAGTGTTAAACCAGTGGCATTTGTTTATACACTGTAGGCAGGCCAACTCATTTTGGAATAAATTTCAAGAGTGGTACTCGGTTTCGTGCAATACGAAGATACTTCTTTCAGGATTAGAGATTATGTTTGTAAACCTATTCGTACGAACTGTTTAGCCCTCAACCATCGCATTATTGTAGGCAAATTTTCTTGTATAGAAACGCTTTAACCGTCGGACATACAAGGGGGGGGGGTTGCCACCGCCCCCCCCCCCCCCCCTTATGGTTTTTCTCCGATATTTTCAAGACCTTTTAAGATTAGCACATGCCGTTTTCAATAGCTGTTCATTTATCCTTGAGACACAGTTTGGTAAAGTTTGGCGACAACCGGTTCCTATGGTAACGAGATATGACGTCATAAGTAACATGTGGTCAACCCATTTTTTAAGAAAAATGCCTGTTTTTCACCTTTTTTCAGCGAAAAAACATATAGGGTGTGTTCCTTTCGGAGAATCCAAAAACGGATTTTTGATCCGAGATTTGCCGGATTTCGCGGCCGAAAGGAACGCGACATCCGGTTTTGGATCTGTAACCTTGGTAATCTTTCTTAAAGTAAAATTAAAAAAACTAAAAGTAAAATCAAAACTTTATTGTTACAGATTAAGGTTACAGTGTACCTTCAGATCGAAAATTTCTTGAAAATTTTTTTTTGGCGTTAAAATAAAGTTTACAGAATGAACTTTCATCCAAAAAAAAAGTATCGAAAAATAGTGAAAATTGACGGAGAAATGACGGTATAACTTTTGTGGGCGGAGTTTGTTTATTAAGCGATATGTTTTTTTAAGCGCCGTTTTCTCAAAGTTAATTTTTCGCTTGTTGGGGACACTTTAAAGAGCTACAACTCAAAGGGAATTTGTTCGATTTTCCTTAAATTTGGACAGAAGCTAGGCTAACATATAGTCAACAAAAATGTTTCGGCGAATTTCTTAATTCCGAAAACTTTTTCGTCAAGAGGCATTTCCGTGCGACGATTCCAATTTTTTTCTCCCTTTTTCGAAAATATTCTGTAACTTTTCACTGCAATTGAATATGGAAAATCGCCGACACGTTTTTTTAGCGCTTCGTGTTCGGAAACCCGAGAACAAATCAAATTAGCAAAATATAATAATCGCTTTGAGTTATAGCGTTTTAAAGCTGATTCGGACGTTCGAATTTAGACGTCGTAAAAAATTCGACAATTCATTTTATTACCAAATGGTTTCCATATTTAGATAGCCAGCTCTATAAGCTTTAATTTGATATCTGGGTTTAGGTATATTAAGTGTAATCTTAAGACGCTAGAGCTGTTATACTGGAGACACCCCCGAAGGTACACTGTAACCTTAAGAGAGTAAAAAAAGCGCGTTTATTTGCACAAAATGAATGGCTGAAAAGTTACAGAATATTATGGTAAACAGACCGCAATTTTCATATAAGCTTAATTCTCTAACACAAACTCAGGCGTACAAATCTGCTCAAAATGAGAACTCGTATTGAACAAGCTGCTAAATGTCAGGCCTTTTTACATAGCAAATTACACTTATTACGTTAATTGAGGTTCTAAGCAATTTCTAACGGCATATGGTCAATACATGAATGTTTTACTGTACCTGGAACGTTTGCCCACATGTTTGACAAATGGCGGTACCAAAAAGTCTCGAGCTGACTGTGCTCTTTCTGGAAATTCCGCTGGTTCATTAGATTAATTTCAGATCCGTTGTGAAAGGAACAGCATAGATCACTAATCCGTAAATCTGGATTTGGATTCTTTGGATTTCAAATCCAGTGAATCCTTTTTCAAAAAGGATTCGCCAGGTCACAAATCCGGATTTGGATTTGCGGAAAGGAACGCAAAATCCGTTTTGGGATCGAAAATCCATTTCTGGATTCACCGAGAGGAACACACCCAAAAAATGCTACCAAAAGCATCAAATTGTTTAATTGTATGTTATTTTGCAACTCAAGCAAACAATATTTGCAATTTCCGCATTTTTCCGATAAATATGAATTTTTAGTAAAATCCAAGATGGCTGCCACACTGGCGGCCATTTTGGATTAAGTCACGGACCACCAGCAGCGCCCCAACCCATAATATTTACCTTATCTTGTAGAGCACATCGCGGGCTATCTATTAGATGTAAAATATTCCGAAATATTGCAACATCGCAAACCCGTTTACGTGTACGTCCGAGGGTTAAACACAGTGATGTATCATTTTGGTGATTTTTATTTTGTCTCGTTAGTACGCGAAAAAATCAGTCACGTCTAAAACGGAGAAAGAGTTCGAAAATAAGTGGAATTTATTTTTTGCCATATGTAACATTATAACTGCCTTGTGAATTAAACTGCAAGCGAAAGAAAAGATAAGTGCAAAGACTGCTTTGCATTGTATTCAGTATGTATTGTATGTACAGGTAGTGTAATTGTATAAGAAGTGAAAGTTTTATATTCAATTTACCCCGTATATTGTAATTAATAAAGCATTATATGTAGTGGAAAAAAAACATGTTGTCAACCCATTTTTGAAGAAAAATGCTTGTTTTTCAATCAATCAATCAATCAATCAATCATCTTTATTTATTCACGGAATCTCATCATAAAAATGCTCTTCCAGAGAGCCGTGCAATAATATAATCATGCAATAAAAAGTAAAAATGGTCATTAAAACTGTACTAAATTACAAATATGATAAAAACGATTTCAGGCTTGTCTGCCCTTTAGTAGTATTTTATAGACTATTCCAGAGAACTGCCCCTCTATAGTGGAAGCTATTTTTTCCAGCCTCAGTATACGGTCTTGGTACAAATAAATTATATGTTGAGTTTCTTAGATTGTAAGAATACATAGAGTTTGTACTATTAAAAATTTGAGCCAAATGATCAGGTACATTTCGATTTTTCAAGTTATACATTATTATGGCTAGTTGTCTTGTCCTTCGTGTTTCAAGATTATCCCACAGTTCATACTTTTTTTTCAGCGAAAAAAAACATATAAAATGCTACCAAAAGCATCAAACTGTTTAATAGTATATTATTTTGCGACTCTAGCAAACAATATTTGCAATTTCCGCATTTTCCCGATTAATTTGAATTTTTGGTAAAATCCAAGGTTGCAACCCCTCCCCCCCCCCCCCCCCCAATTCCCCCCCCCCCCCCCCCACCGCCTTGTACCACGGTTGGAGTATACGTTTGCGGCACAGGCACGCATAGGGGCATAGGTTCTTGGTTCCATGAGTATGGGGCTCCGCGCGGGCCTTCGGTCCGCAGAGCTCCGCTAATGAAATTCTAGAGTTCGCGGAAATAAGCATGAGAATATGTAGTGCTAAAAGTGAACTATGGATACGAGTACATGCAATTGCAATAAAATATTTCTAAGTATGAACATTAATTTCACTGTGAGGAATGCATATAGATAAACATATTTTACAGATCGGAGCCGAGTCAATTAATATTCAGGATTAGCGGCACCAACTTCTAAATGGTCTGTGTGCTTTCCTAGAAAACTAGCTGGCAGGAATGATTTGCTCGTTGTATCTTTTTTATTTGCGTTAAAACTGCGTTTTTGATATCAAGTAAGTTAACCCTATTCAGTCTGGGGCGGGGCACAAAGTGCCCTCGCTAACTTTCAACATTCATGACTTCTTTAATATGTATTTAATCTGGCAACAATTTGATATGACAATTTGTTGATCACGTGACTTGATGTTTCCATGCCAACACGATTTTGACAGGCATGTTTTTTGAAATTTGCATATTTGTGCCTTTGAATGAAGAAAAACAATGTTTATTGGTATAACTTTTATATTTTACGTCATTTAGCGTTTATTTATTGGTTTTGATTAATTTTGAGTCAATTTGGACAGGTTTTAAGAGGTTTTAAAAAAATTCAGAAATCCAAGATGGCGGATCCAAGATGACGGCCGTATAACTACTTACCTAATAACTATGTCATATAACGTCATCGTTCCATTGTGCGGACCGCAAAGTAGACAGTTTTGGACGTACTATGTACCCTTCAAGTTTCATTGTCATAGCCTTAATGTTCTTGAAGTGACGAGGGTTCCCAGGCTCAGGAACTCAAGAAAAGCCCATGCTGAATAGGTATTGGTGCATTTCGATCCTCATTATTATTCCGAAAAGATGTTGTTCCCTCTCCGGTCCGATTTGATATCGGTCGGCTGTCAAATCGGACCGGGGAGGGAACAACATCTTTTCGGAATAATAATGAGGATCGAAATGCACCAATAGCAACAAGCCAACGTGCTACATAACCGACACGTAAACAATCGACCTCATCGGCTGATGAAGACTAGCAGTAATAGCAGTCGAAACGTCGCGATCAACATCTTAAAGTGACTCCATCGTGAGACAAACGAAAAAGGCGTCTACCTATCTTACACACCACGATGAACAACAACCACATTTTTAGTAATAGTCGCTTTGTACAAATGATTATGGCGATTTGATCGACGCGTTTATATTAAACCATAGGGAACCCACGCGTTTATTTAGAATGATCATAGAATAAAGTTACAAATGGACTTACGTGATGTTGTGTTTCAATGTTATAGCAGCCACAACGGTCCGATCAAATCCGTTGATACGATTTCGAAACGATCGTGTCTGTTATTTTTAAATGGTCTCGCATTTCGCCGTCTGTTATTAAAGTTGAACTTGTCAGCGTTTCGCATTTCGCCGTCATGCGGCATATCACGTAACCGTGAGAGCGAGAGAGAGAGAGAGAGAGAGAGAGAGAGAGAGAGAGAGAGAGAGAGAGAGAGAGAGAGAGAGAGAGAGAGAGAGAGAGAGAGAGAGAGAGAGAGAGAGAGAGAGAGAGAGAGAGAGAGAGAGAGAGAGAGAGAGAGAGAGAGAGAGAGAGAGAGAGAGAGAGAGAGACAAGGGTCGAAACTCCAGAGGTTGTTTCGATAAATCAGTGACTGAACTTGAGTGGACCGCGTCACCCACGCAATGCGCTAGGTACTCGAAAGCTCCAGAGTCTGTTAACATTCGCGAGATTCACGCGACCGCGACCGATAACGGCGGATTCAATGTTGTTCACTGGTAAGCAGAAAGCTAACTTTTGCGTTCTTTTAACGTTCCTTTATAAATAAGAGAAAATAAAATTACTTTTATTTGATACATGGGCATGAGATTTATTTAGGTCAGGCTAACAAGCACGACTTGCCCGTACCAGCATCTCCTGGGATGAAGGCATTATGCCCCTGAAGAATCAGATCTAGAGCGTTCTGTTGGCACAGATTTAATAGGACCCTGTGATAACACAAAAAATCTTTGAGATAATGCCTGCATTTGATAGATTTGGAACGCGACAGGAAAGACAGCATATTTAAAAACTCCACCTACATTTTTACTCCCGAAGGTGTATTTGTGGTCACATTTAAAAAACAATGGCAAACTCTGACTTGGATATTCTGTTATAGACGATTGAAAATCGAATATTTAAACGTAGAGCGCGCTCCAAGATGGAAAAAGAAGTTCCGCGAAAGCAAACAAATTACACGCGAGAAAACCAGGAACATAGCGCGACAAATATTCTATATATTCTAGTATTTAGCGCGTGGAAAACGTCACTTAAACAAAAGATATTGATTGATAAACACAACGTCACAACGCGTATGCCAACTTCCGGTCCACTCAAGTTAAGTCATTGATGCTACGATAAAGGAGCTAAAGATTTCTGTTTATTTCACGAATGAATAACGACTTTTCCACGGGAAATAAACGGTCTGACATCAACTTCAATCTTTGAGATACTACTCAGTGTGGTTTTGGAGCTTAATTCTGACGGTTAAGAGACGGAACGGCTTGCGAAGAAATTTGTCCTCAAATGAGTTTCGTCCCTTGTCAATTTTCTCTTCTCCCTATTTCCAGACGCCGAAATACGAGACCATGCCGCATGACGGCTGACAAGTTAAAATTTAATAACAGACGGCGAAATGCGAGACACGATCGTTTCGAAATTGATCGGACCGTTGTGGCTGCTATAAATCCCGGCATAAGCTGATTTCAGTTATTCAACAGCACATTTGGATTGAAACACAACATCACGTAAGTCCATTTGTAACTTTATTCTATGATCATTCTAAATAAACGCGTGGGTTCCCTATGATTAAACGGGGCAAGCTTCAAAATGGATCGAACAGTTTACTCGCTGGGGAAAACCTATCCTGCAACTGCAAATTCCCAATTTGAAACTTTGCTTTTTTTAGTAAAAAAAAAACATTCCTTCAGGAACACGGCTGAAGGAAAGAACTATCGAACGCAGACAAGATCCCCCACTCCTCCTCTTCCCTCCCCCACAGTACTCCTCAGAAATCCACTGAATCAGTGCATCCAAGGCATTATGTTTTATAGTTGCTAAGGAAGTTTCGTGTGACAGCTCTTCGTTTCCGCATGGATACAGTGCTTTTATTGGGCCGTGAAAGGTGCACCGTTTCATTTTAATAGCGTTGTCTGGATGTTCTGTTACTAGCACAAAGCTCTCTCTTCAATATGGCACAAACTTTGCTGGCTTTTCTGGTCTTCGTTACCATTCATAGTGCTCATTCAGGTAAGAAAATGTTAAGGGTACAAATAAATGTTGAGCCACGTAGCACTGGTGATGCAAACAAGGAATCAGAGAATTAACTCTGTGTGTAAATTATAGTGCTAAGTAAATTTCCCTGTACTGAGCGTTAGCCCTAGTAAGGAAATGAGGGACCACACGAGGGAAAGAAAAAAATCTTTGACCTCGGTGGGATTCGAACCCACGACCTCCGGATTAGATCTTCCGTTGCTCTACCGCTTGAGCCACGAGGCCGTACGGGAGCAGATCGTGGGTGAATAAGGTGGTAATTCGTGGCAATGAGAATGTGAAGGGTACAATGTTAACTTGAAGTTGCTAAGGAAGTCTCGTGTGACAGCTCTTCGTTTCCGCATGGATACAGCGCTTTTATTGGGCCGTGAAAGGTGCACCGTTTCATTTTAATAGCGTTAACGTTCTGTTACTAGCACAAAGCTAGCACAAAGCTCCCTCTTCAATATGGCACAAACTTTGCTGGCTTTTCTGGTCTTCGTTACCATTTATAGTGCTCATTCAGGTAAGAAAATGTTAAGGGTACAAATAAATGTTGAGCCACGTAGCACTGGTGATACAAACAAGGAATCAGAGAATTAACTCTGTGTGTAAATACAAACAATGAATCAGAGAATTAACTCTGTGTGTAAATTATAGTGCTAAGGTAAACCCATAAATTTCCCTGTACTGAGCGTTAGCCCTAGTAAGGAAATGAGGGACCACACGAGGGAAAGAAAAAAATCTTTGACATCGGTGGGATTCGAACCCACGACCTCCGGATTAGATCTTCCGTTGCTCTACCGTTTGAGCCACGAGGCCGTACGGTAGCAGATCGTGGGTGAATAAGGTGGTAATTCGTGGCAATGAGAATGTGAAGGGTACAAATAAATGTTGAGCCACGTAGCATTGGTGATACAAACAAGGAATCAGATAATTAACTCTGTGTGTAAATTATAGTGCTAAGGTAAACCCATATTGTTGTTTTGTTTGTTTCGTTTCATAATTCTAGACACACATGAACGATTGTGCTAATTGGTCCTGATTATTTTTAAATTTAGAGACCTTGACCAAACAGTTTGATACATTAAAGCCAAACATCGTCAATAAACATTTTAAAGAGTTTGAGTCAACGTATCACGTGATTCCTCTAATAAAAGAATAAACTATGTTAAGTTTTGAACCGGCGACTTTTCCAAGATCTAAGGAAGGAAATTTAAAAAAAGGCTATTTTTTTTTTCAAGCTGTAGTCGATTTCTATTCTAGCCAACTGAAACGCATTTCATGTAATGATATAGTTTTAGGGTACGGATATGGTGAATGTTTAACACAAATAGGCTTTTTTATTGTTATCATTTAAAGAATTTTTATTTGAGGCTTTTCAAAGTGATGATAAAATTGATGACATTGCTTCCGTCTAACAATTACGAAAGGACCAATTATCGCACTTCGTGCTGAAATGCAAATTCCCTTAGGTTATTAAATGCAATTAATGGACACGCGGTTGATTAATTGCAATAATCAGGCCCCGTCCACACGTATCCGGATATTTTTGAATCCGCAACTTTTTTGTTGCGGATTGGCCTTCTGTCCACACGTATCCGACGAATTCGACTCACGAATCCGCAACTTTTTGAATTCGCTCTCCAGAGTGGAAATTTTTGAATACGCTACGAGTACGGCATCGTGTGAACGGTCGAATCCGGATATTTTTTAATAGTAATGGTAAAAACGGCAAACTGATCCTTACGGCAAGAAGAAAAGATAGAGACAGAAGTGAAATAAAAAAATAATAAATAATAATAATAGTTTAATAATAATAATAATTAATAAATAATAATAATAGTTTATTGGGCAAATATACTCAACTGTTTATTATTTTTTTATTTCACTTCTGTCTCTATCTTTTCTTCTTGCGTAAGGATCAGTTTGCCGTTTTTACCATTACTATTTCAAGATTTTACTGATCCAGGTATACGATAGATCCGGTACTCTGTCTTCATTGGTTTGTTGTTGTGGTTTTACCGTTATTATAATTATTTTTCAATATGCTGACGAAACAGTATCAGTCGTATTCCTGAAACTTTCACCTCTCATCTTTGTACAAATTAAAATTTCTGAAATGTTTTCGGGATTTTCCGAGGTTAAATTCTTTAAAAATCGACGTTTCGGCCAGTTTCACTGGCCTTCTTGAGGTCCTTTTAAAAATGTATCAATATGGCGGAACGTTGTTTAGCTTGGTAACCGCATGTAACTTTGTGACTATTACATGACGTGTAAACGATGTCAAAATGCGCGGGAAAAGCAGAACACGGAGAGCGCGGGAAAAACACCTAGCGGAGGAACTACACAACATCGAAGACGTGTTTGTAGCGAATGGATATCCCAGAGAAACCGTGAGGAGATTTATGGAACAAAGACCTCAAGAGATAGACAGAAGAGAACAGGAAGAACAGGAAAGTCGTGGAGCCGTGACGATACCATATTTGAAAGGATTGTCTGAGAAATTCAGGAGAACTGCTAACCGACACTCCTTTCGGGTTGCTTTCAAGCCTGGAAGAAAGATAAAAGAGATTAAACGCACATGTCAAGAGCCGCTTGGTGAAAAACAGAAATGCGTTGTGTACAAGATTCCTTGTACCTGCCAGAATGCTGTGTATGTAGGAGAAACATGGCGCCTTTTCCGAACAAGAAAGAAAGAACACATGGACAAAATCAGACTAACAAATGAAGACCTTCATAAAGGGAACACTCTATCGGCCGAAAAACGGATGGGCAAAAAAGATGGGGGCCTAGCACGGAACACCGTGGAGTGCCAAGGTGATGTCGACTGGGGAAATGCAGAGATCGTAGCAAGAGAGAGAGGATTAAAACAAAGAAAGGTCCTCGCAGGAATCAAGTCACTACGACAGAAACATCGCGGAATGGGAGTGCTTAACAATTTTGACCATGTTGAAACATGGAAACCAGTCCTAAAATCCTTCTTTGATCGTGAAAAAGACTGTAGCAGACAGTGAATTATCGCAAAAGTAAAAGTACTTCACAGGCCTTCGACTGCTTTTCCGCGCATTTTGACATCGTTTACACGTCATGTAATAGTCACAAAGTTACATGCGGTTACCAAGCTAAACAACGTTCCGCCATATCGATACACTTTTAAAAGGACCTGAAGAAGGCCAGTGAAACTGGCCGAAACGTCGATTTTTAAAGATTTTAACCTCGGAAAATCCCGAAAACAATTCAGAAATTAAATTTTAATTTGTAAACAGTATCAGGTCCAGTCTTTAACCGCGCGAATATTCAACATGGCCGACCGAAATGTTATCGCTTCACTTCTACATGGACTTATTTCTAGTCTAATAACGTGTTTACAGTTGAACTTTGATTTGAACTTGGTCTTTGCGTATGCTTTTTTGGCGACTGATTTAAAGAGGAGCCCTGGCAGCTTGAGCGAATCCGGATACGTGTGGACGGGCAAATACGATTCGAATACGCTACGTGTGGACGCGAATATTTTCTAATCCGCAACAAAAAAGTTGCGGATTCAAAAATATCCGGATACGTGTGGACGGGGCCTCAGTCTATACACCTACCCCGAAAGCCACGCAAAAGAACGGGTTTGCAGTTTGAAAAGTAAATACGTTTATTCAAGTAAATCAATGATTCACATGCTTTCTAACTTTTTCATTATAAATCAGTTTTAAGATTTTTTTTTTCTTGACGCTATTTCATTGTTCTCGACTAAAATGATGGAATGCCGAACATCTCATATTCACATCTCCGGTGTATGGCTTATTGTAACGTGCTTCGGTTGCTTTCTCTGCTACATTTTAAATTCAACAAGAAGCTGTACACCGCTTGAACTCGTGGCGCCTTTAACTCATTGCAGCATTGATTCCCGAGTGAAGTGAGTGCTGTTACGGAGAAACATAAGCATGAAATTATGTGTAATCAAAGGCTACTAAGAGCCAACCCGAGAAGAAGAAATGCTAACGCGTAACGCGTAACGCGTAACGCAATATTGCCGTAAGCTTACGTTTTCACACTGACACGGTTCGATATATATATATATATATATATATATATATATATTTTTTTTTTTTAAATTAAACGTACGGATTTTTGACGAACGAAAAAAAAAGTACATCACTTTCATAATGTCCAGTTTGAAAAAAGAAAAAAAGGAAAAAAATAAGGGACTTTATGGAGAGTCGAACTCGGGCCGTCCGGGACTAAGACACAAATTCAATCCACTGCGCTGTCCAAGAACACATACTACCACGCATCAGAACGCGTGTTCGAGTTGCAAAATCCTTTCAGATCGATTTTAATGTTGCACTAAAAACTCCAAATGCGAAACATCTGTAAGCTTATTGTTGTCTATATTCGTTTACATCAAATTAATTATTGTTATCGTTGGATTCATGTTGAATTCCTGTTACGAAACGTGTTCGTAACAAAGCATTTGCTCACTAAGTTTACAGCTGATGGAAGGAGCGAGTGAGTGAGTGAGTGCGTGAGTGAGTGAGTGAGTGAGTGAGTGAGTGAGTGAGTGAGTGAGTGAGTGAGTGAGTGAGAGAGTGAATTTTATTTAAACACCGTTGCCGATAACCCGTTGATCATGCTTTCACGTATACACGGGTTTAAACGTAAGACTACACTGCATTCACTAGATTCAGTAGCTGACACTTAAGCTCGACCCGGAGCTCGATCGCTAAGCAAATGGTAAGTTTAATATATAAAACACAGAACTTGCCAAAGCAAAAATCCCACAGGAATAAGCGGCGAACACAATATCAAACGGTCCTATCCATCCATGAACGCCTTGGATTGCCTTGAAAATGTGCAATTGTACTCTGTAGTTCTTTATCTTGCTTCTCGAGTCAACACACGGAGAGATTTTACGGTATGTATTTCATGGCCGAAAGCCATATAGTCGTCGACATAGACTTAAATATGCGTGCATAAATTTGCATGCGCTAATGTGACACGAAAAAAAATAAGAAAAGTCAAAGCCGGATTTACAACTCGTGTGCTTCGCCACGAGTAATTAACAATGGTCCACATCGTTTATAAAGCCAGCATGTATGAAAATTGATTCTTTACTATAAAGTTGGCTACGTTCTTCGCACCCAACTTCCTTTTTGTTTCGAACCTTAAATCCAGAAGTTTTTGGCTGCCATAATAGTAATAATGATATTCTAACTCACGCGGAAATAATCATGCGAAAATGATCAAATGCGCTTTTCACCAAGTGCTAAAAGCTAACTATGGATACGAGTACATGTATGCAATAAGAATAATAATAATGATAATAATAATAATAATAATAATAATAATAATAATAATAATCTTTATTTCTTAAGATAAAATCACATATCCTAAGTTACAATATAAACTCAAACAAAAAAAGAAAGAACTATTTACATATCATATCTAAAAATTGCAATATTATGTTTCTAAGTATGAACATTAATTTCAATGTGATGAATACATATAAATAAACAACTTTTAAAGACCAGAGCCAAGTCAATTTATATTCAGGATTAGCGTCACCAACTTCTTATTGATCTGCGTGCTTTCCCAGAGAACTAGCTGGCAGGAATGGTTTGCCCGTTGTACCTTTTTTATTAGAGTTGAAACTGCGTTTTTGATATCAAGTAAGTTGAAGAAGTAAAATTCTTGTTGTTTTGTTTGTTTCGTTTCATAATTCTAGACACACATGAACGATTGTGCTAATTCGTCATGATTATTTTTAAATTTAGAAACCTTGGCCAAACAGTTTGATACATTAAAGAACATTGTCAATAAACTTTTTAAAGATTTTGAGTCAACGTATAACGTGATTCCTCTATTGGAGAACAAACTATGTTAAGTTTTGAGTGACTTACCAAGATCCGTGGTCGTAAATTAAAAAAAAAAATGGCTTTTTTTTCACGCTGTAATCCTTTTCCCATAATTACAGCTACTTGAAACTAAAGGCAATTCATGTAATTTTTGTTTGAGGGTACTGATATAGTGAATGTTTAACACGAAAAGGCAATTTTTTTTCATTTCAAAGAAGTCTTTTTTTGCCTTTTCGAAGTTTTTTTTTCTAATAATTATAAAAGGACCGATTATCGCACATCGCTGAAATGCAAATTCCCTTAATTTGAATTGGTTATTAAATGCAACAAATCAATACGTGGTTGATTAATTGCAATAACCAGTCTATTCACGTACCCCGAAAGCCACGTAAAAGAACGAGTTTCGAAGGTAAATACATTTAATCAAGTAAATCAATGATTCTCTTGCTTTCTAACTTTTTCAAAATAAAATCAGTTTTGAGATAAACTTATCTGTCTCCTGTTACAATGTCATTGTTCTCGATTAATAGGCTGGAATGGACACCTCATCTTAACATCTGCGGTGCCTGTCTTATTCTAGCAAGCTTGGATCGATGTTTTTCTCTGCTACTTTTTAAAATGCGTTTAACCATGGTCCACGTGCACCGCGTTTAAAAAGCCAGCATAAAAATTGATTCTTTGTCGCTCGTGCAATGATCTATGATGTTGAAGAGATGTTACCAAGCTCATGCAAGAATAATAGTCGCTTTGTACAGATAATTATGGCGATTTGATCGACGCGTTTATATTAAACGGGGCAAGCTTTAAAATGGATCGAACAGTTTACACGGTTATGCTTTAAGGAAATCCACCCCAAATGGGTTAAGTTAACTAAGTTAAGTTTTGCAAAGGCCGGCCATTTTTTTCTTCCTGGGGGGAGGAGGGCCGAGGGGTGAAAAAAAAAAAATCTCGCAAGCCAACTCACTGGGGAAAACATATCCTACAACTGCAAGAGCCCAACTTGAAACTTTGCTTTTTTAGCCAAAAAAAAAGCATTCCTACAGGGACACGGCTGGAAGAAAGAACCAGCATCGAACACAGACAAGATCCCCCACCCCTCTTTCCTCCCCTCCCTCACAGTAGCCCTCAGAAATCCACTGAATGGTTATTTTTGTTAAGTTGAAGTTGGTAAGGAAGTCTCGTGTAACAGCTCTTAGTATCCTCATGGATACAGCGCTTTAATAGGCCATTTCCAAGTTGCCTTTAGTCTCTCTATCAAAGCGAGACTACAACCCTGGCCAATACTTCTTGGGACACTAACCGAAATTGCACGCAAAAATACGCTTCGCGAATATATCGTTATCCTACTACGTACTATACATCTCAATCTTGTTATCACGTGCTATTTCAGCCCCCTCCTCCCCCCCCCCCCCCCCCCTAAAAAAAAAGCAATGTTGATTGCCATGAAAAGAAATTTGAACCGGTAAGATCAATATTGCACTAGGGGGGAGGGGGAAAGGGGACTGCGTCATATCGTGGCGTTTTTTGGGTAAGTGTCCCAAGAGTATTGGCCAGGGTTGTAGATTCGAAACCTTTCATATGAAAATAAGTTTTCATTCGCTTGCAAATAAGTTTTATTTGCATGTGAATGAAAACTCATTTTCATATGAAAGGTTTCGCACCTAGCCTCGCTTTGATAGAGAGGCTAAAGGCAACTCGGAAATGGCCTATTGGGAAGTGAAAGGTGCAGCATTTCACTTTAAAGGAGTTGTCTGGATGTTCTGTTACTAGCGCAAAGCTGCTTCTTTAAAATGGCACAAACTTTGCTGGCTTTTCTGGTCTTCGTTGCCATTCAAAGTGCTCATTCAATTAAGAAAATGTTATTCTGCACTATGTAGACTACATCTTTTTTACTACAAAGTTGCCTACGTTCTTCGCCTGGAATCGATCCGGAAGTTTTTGACTGCTATTTTTTGATAATAGTAATTATGATATTCCAACGTACGCGGAAGTAAGCATGCGAATATGATCAAAAAGCGCTTTTCACCAAGTGCTAAAAATGATTGGATACAAGAGCATGAAATATTTCTATGAACATTAATTTCAATGTAAGGAATACATATAGATAAACAACTTTTAAAACTCAGAGCCGAGTCTAATCATAGTTAATCGAGGGACTGGTTATGAAACCTTGCAGACTTCAATGGCGATAACAAAGGAGCTACAATTTATGTTGAACCGTACTTGACCGTGCACATCTTTTGTTTTTTGATCACACCCTATGACTGAATAACTTAATAGCACCATTTCTATTGGTCAGTTGCTCGAACAAAAGATCAACATCCATTGTGTTGTGTACGGTCAAGGCCGAAAAACGATAACAAAAAGATTGAACAAAGACAATTCCCAGGTTTCACAACCTCTCGATTAACTATGGTCTAATTGATTTGTTTGCTTTCCCAGACAACTGGCAGGAATGGATTGCCCGTTATGTCTTTTATATTAGAGTTGAAACTGCGTTTTTGATGTCACGTAAGCTAAAGAAGAAAAATTATTGTTGTTTAGTGTGTTTGTTTCATACTTCTAGACACACTTGAACGATTGTGCTAATTCGTCATGATTATTTTTAAATTTAGAAACCTCGACCAAACAGTTTGAAACCTGCATAAAAGGACATTGCCAATAAGACTTTTTTTAAAGATTTTTGTCATCGTAAGAAGCGATTCCTCTAATGAAAAACGGACTATATTAATTTTTTAGCGACTTTTCCAAGGTCTGAGGTTGGAAATAAAAAATAATAGGCCATTTGCACGATGACGTCATTTGACTACTACTACCAGAATCCTTCAGTTTTTTTTTTTTTTGTTTTGTAGTGCAAATTAGGGCTATTGTTATTTAAACCACACTGGGATTACAAAATTTAAAAAGAAAGAAAAAACGAAATGAATTCTGGTAGTAGTAGTCAAATGACGTCATCGTGCAAATGGCCTATTGGGTGCAATCAAAGTTCAAACGGATAATTCGTACCAATCAAATTCCAGACGGATAATTCGTTGCAATCAAAGTTCAAACGGATAATTTGTACCAATCAAATTTCAGACGGATAATAGACTTCTTTAGCTTGTATGTTTTGTTTTCCCAATGTAGATCATGTGATGTTATCGTAGAGAAAGGTTTATTTTAAATTTTGTTTTTTTCACGTGCATATGTATGCATAATTTAAGAAAAGACAAAGGACAAATTCCCTTGAGAACATCACATGACCTACATTGGGAAAACAAAACATACAAGCTATAGTTAAAGAGGCCTATTCGGTGGATATGCAGATGATTCTGTAATTTTGTTACCCTTTTTACTCATGCGCGTAACGGCATGAGTTTTGGTTTGTCCTCCGTTTTCCTTTTTTTGTGTGTGGCGATTTTGCATGCAAATTTATGCACGCATATTTTAAACTGTGCACTTCTGGTTCATAGCTTTGTCATTTACACTTCCTGTTTAGTGACTTCCGGCTACTCCAACTTCCGGTAAAACAACGTTACTGAAGTGTCACAACAGCGTCTCCTACAACCCTACTAACATTGCTAATGTTCACGTTAGGTATATATAACACTTAGAACAATCACTGGCTTCATTGTGGTACAGCCTTCATTTACAAAACATTCAATAGTAAATAACGTGGTTTGCAGGAACAATGACTAAATGAAAGGAGTAACTCTTCTCCATGTCGGACATCTTCTTATCATGTTTAAAACATATCATAAAACCTGCAGCAGCCTATACTCATGCATGCGCATGAGTATAGGCTGCTTGGAGCCTCTTGTTCCATATCATTTTGATGCACCCTTGATCCCTTCTTGTAGCTCTACACCCGTTTTATCCTTCCTACATTCACTAAAATGCTCTTTCAATAGCGTGATGAGTTATTTCAGTAAATCTTATTCACCGAGACGTAACTGTTCGTTATAGCGGAATGTCTGCAACGCGGAAGTCGACTGTGCTCTTCAGTATAGGGGAAAGAGGAAAGAGTGAAATAAGCAATTTAATTTCCTCCTCAACAGACGACACCAATCGTTCCCGTGCCAACTTGTTGTCACAAGCTGTCTGTTACTTCCTGTCACGAGCTATTCAACTTCATGTCACAATTAAGCTGTCTATCTAACGTCGCGACACTACATTACAAAGATCAATTGAAATTTCGCTTTGAAGTAATATATCAAACACGAGGAACAGTGTTTCATCAGATTTCCAAACACCGAGAAGTGGATTGGAAAAACGAGGCGCAGCCGAGTTTTTTTAAACCACTTCAAGGTGTTTGGAAATCTGATGAAACACTGTTTCGAGTGTTTGATATAGCTTCTCAAACTGATCGTTAAATGCGGAGAAAACGAAGGAATAAAATCGCCAAAATCTATGCAAATTAAGAAACGATTTCAAAACCTCCTTCACGGTAGTGATTTCCTTTGTGTTCTCGTCATGAATTATTAATGAGTTTGAGAAGGAATTGTCTTGGTGTCTTACGCAGCTGCTACTTCAAGATGGCAAAACTTTTGCTCGCTTTTCTGGCCTTGGTTACCATTCAAAGTGCATATTCAGGTAGGAAAATTCGCCTCTGCAGCTACGCTTTTGTGTTGGCCATTTACAATCCATCTTTCAAACGCTTTGCTCGAATCGAAATTTCAGACGATTAGAATTCTATTTTGTTTAATTCAGAGTGTTTTGCAAGAAACTAGAATTAAGTTAAATTGGTTTGCACCGGCAATCTCGATTCATGACTTGCCATCGGGTCGGTACAAAACGTGGACCCCCCCCCCCCCCCCTTCTGGACCCCCCTTTTGGACCCCATCTGGACCCCTTCTGGACCCCCATCTGGACCCCTTCTGGACCCCCATCTGGACCCCTTTTGGACCCCATCTAGACCCCCATCTGGACCCCTATCTGGACCCCTTCTGGACCCCCATCTGGACCCCCTTCTGGACCCCCTCTATTTCTTCAAGGAAATGGCCAAATGACAGTTTTGAATTAAAACACGTGATGAAGTAGGAAAAAATGTAAGAAAAAGAATAATATTAAAATTGAAACAAATAGAAGATAAAAACAACTGGGCAACTGAAAAAGGAACTGAAGAGCGCTATAAAAAATTACCACATCTTTCCCGCCTTTATGATTGCACCATCAGCTCTTTACATAACTAACAGGTTTCTTTATTATTTGATGTAGAATCTGGTATTTTTGGAGACGATCGTTAAATAATAAATTATGACATACCGTGAAAATAAAGTCTGCAGCTGCTTGCAAAAGCCATATTTTCTTCTCTGTCGCATGCTTTTTAGCTTGGTTCGACAAAATTGCAACACAATGTGCTCTTATCACGTTTCACTTTCTATTTATAATACATGTCATGCTACACTATTTCCACTCAGTGTTTCATTCTGTTCAAACACTCACGCCTGATAACATTAATGTCATTACAGGATTTAACAAAGAATGGGCGGTTAGAACCTCTTGCTGTCGACAATGACTGTGTGATAACAGGAGCATTAGCTCACTTGGTAACGACAAATACAAATAACAATGGTCTCCGAAAATTCCAGATTCTACATCAAATAAAAAAACCTGAAAAACACTCACCTCCATTTTAACAGCCAGGTAAGAATTGGTCAGCGGTAATTACATTTTTGTAAAGAGCTGATGGTGCAATCATAAAGGAGGGAAATATGTCGCCAGTTGTTTTATCTTCTGTTCATTTCAATTTTAATATATATTTTTTTACATTTTTTCCTACTTTGCACACGTGTATTAATTCAAAACTGTCATTTGGCCATTTCCTGAGGGGGTCCAGAAGGGGGTCCAGAAGGGGGGTCCAGATTGGGGTCTAGAGGGGATCCAGATGGGGGTCCAGATGGGGGTCCAGAAGGGATCCAAAAGGGGGGGCCAGATGGGGGTCCAGAAGGGGTCCAGATGGGGTCCAGATGGGGGTCCAAAAGGGGTCCAGATGGGGTCCAAAAGGGGGGTCCAGAAGGGGGGGGGGGGGGAAGGTCCACATTTTGTACCGACCCCCTGCCATCTTACTAATGTCGAATTGCTATTAATTCTTAGGCAACTTTGATGTGAAATTAACTGACACTGGAAGCAACAGAACCATGTAGCATAGCTCCGGCCAATTGTGCAAGGGAATGACCGACTAGCTGAAATGTCCTTTATCTGCTTTATCTGTTTTTCTATGTCACTTCGTGTCTTTTGCAAAGAGACAAGCGTGACTGAGCTAATAGCTCAATTCGTTTGAAAAGACTGTTTAATTTATTTCAGCTTGGACAGATAAGCTATCGATGCTGCTGGAAATAGCACCTATAAATTAGCAAACCATGTAAATCTGAGCGTTAAACCTTGCTTTGAAGCGGCGATATAAGGTCAGTGAATGTCGAGATGTTTGCATGCTCAGTATGCAAGATTTGCACACCTATATCTTCGCTTCTATGCAAGATATAACGGTTACATTTTACGATCTTACTAGTTTTTAGATGTTCTTTCTGGCAAGAAAAAAAACAAATTTAGAAAACTATGAGGTGATCCGATTTATGTTTGAATCATGACAGAACGGTCCAGGACGTTTCGTGTAACGGAGTGAAAATCAAAGCCTTTTCAAGACTCGTAGATACTCTTTTATGTTACCCAAAGCGCTATTTTCATCCTGTCGACAAAAGCAGGTGTAAAATGTTACCATTTCACGGAAAAGGGTGAGTGATGACAATTTAGCAACTCGGACTCCACGTATTTCCCCGAGGCGTCTGTTGTCGCTTCAAAGGGATAATTCGTACTAATCAAATTTCAGACGGATGATTCGGTACAATCAAAGTTCAACGGGATAATTCGTACTAATCAAATTTCAAAGTAGTTTAAAATAGCGCGAATTATTTTTCCAACTGACGTTTTCCTTGGCGCTGCCGTCGTTGTTGCTTAAACTCCCTATTATGGGGATGCTTGCGTGTGTATCCTTGTGTATTTACCCATTTCCTAGTTTTAGTGCGAAGGATTATAAAAAGAGAACAGAATATAGTCGACGACTCTCTAGACCTGCCTATATCTTCGATAGACGAGAAACGCGTTGTGTATATATTGATTGGCTATCCCAACAGCGGAGCTCCCTCTCGCATTAGAATTGACAATTAAGTTTTGGATTTCTACTACAAGGACTTCACCGAGTTTTCAATACAGCAGCAGTCGCAAATTTAACCCTCGAACGTACAAGGGGTTGTGGATGCCACCCCCACCCCCTTAAGGTTTTTCTCCGATTTTTTCAAGACCGATAAGATTAGTACATGCCGTCTTCCGTAGCTGTTCGTTTATCTCGCTGCTATGGTAACGAGATATGACGGCATAAGTAGCCTGAGGTCAAGCCATTTTTTGAATAAAAATGCGTTTTCACCTTTTGTAGGTGAAGAAACATAAAATACTACCAAAAGCATCAAAATGTTTAATTGTATGTTACTTTGCTACTCTTGCGAAACATATTTGCAATTTTGAATTTTTAGTAAAATCCAAGATGGCGGCCATCTTGGCGGCCATTTTGGATGACGTCACAGACCCCCAGTAGTGCTACAAGGCATAATATTTACCTTATCTCCTTATCTTGTAGAGCACATCACAGGGTATCCATTAAACGTAAAATATTTCCGAAATATTGCAACATTGCATTAACCCACTTGTTTTCACCTTCAAGTAATAGTTTTTACGAAACAATTGACTATCCATAGTTTACTTTAGGATTTATCAAGTTAATTATCCTCAAGCTATAAACTGTGCATTGTAAATTGGCGTGGAAATAATGGCAAAGTCCCGGGTTGACGTAATCTAATTAGCATTTTGTAAATTCAAATCTCTATAACTCACAAACGCGACGTTCAAAACAAGAAATATTTTACCATTCAACTATTCATCATCCATAGCGTTGATTCTGAAAATAACTTTCTTGAGGTGATAGGCACTTTAACCCTATTCAGACTGGGCTTTTTTAGGCAATCTGTGACTGGGAGGGGGGGGGGGGGGGGGGGCTCCTCGGACCCCCCCTTCATATCTCTGGAACCAGTAAGGCTAAGACCATGAAATTTTCACACAATGTTCATCTCCATATAAGGAAACCTCACACCCAGTTTTGACCTGCCACACCCAATTATGACGTCACAGTGACGTAATTTTGGTTTTTCCGACGTTTCTTTGATATTTTTCCATCCAGATACTTAAAATATCAAATATAACTGTAAAATCATCTCTTTAATATTAAAACATAATAAATACAAACAAGGACACACTTGTAAAGCGAGAAAAGGCAAAAAAAGGCGATAAAACGATAATTTTGAAATTATTGTCCGCCATCTTGGATCCGCCATCTTGGATCGGCCATCTTGGATTTCCTTTTTTTTCGTTTAAATTAAAACTTAAAAAATATCTAAAAGAGAAAAGGATCAGAATGTATAAAACACGTATCAAACTAATGTCTATTATCCAAATAATGAACTTAGAAGCGTTATTTAATAAATAGTACAACATTTTCCTCTATAAGTAAAAGTGAGCAAAAATTTACCTACCCCTCCCCCCCATATATTTGATGTCTTTCAAGAACTAGTCCCAAGAAAAAACTATTCTAATAAGAAAATGCACTATAAGTCACAAAACAAGATCTTAAAATAAAAAATTCACCATATTTTAATATTTTGAAAACCTATGTGTCAAAAACCGGTTGCCATGGCAACATGGTTTATCACACTGACATGTTATGGATACCAAAATGTCCCTAGATAAAGTTTAGGAAAAGTCAGAAAATTTCAGCCTCATAGCTATTTCGGTGTAAGAGTTATTACAATTTTACTGGAGGGGGGGGGGTTCGAAAAGCCCCCCCCCCCCCCAGTCTGAATAGGGTTAAAGTGATATAGTGACTGTCATGGTTCAAAGAATAACCCGCTTCTATTATTCATTGGGCAAGTTGACATCGATACTTGACCATACTTCAACGTTTTTCTTTCTCCAACGCTTGTATACGGCTGCGGCTGCGTAAACAAGCAAAAATGTATAAACAATATATTACGAGTTAAAACAGAAACCCATAAGTGGGTTGAAACGTGCAACTGTCTCTTGTACGCTTCAAAACAAGCTTCCGATTATTCAATTTGAACAGGTTTTTTTACGATAACTGAAGTTATTCTCGCATGCTGATTGGTCAATTTTTATCATCAATAAGAGTACAGACACAAAATTTTAATTTATGCAAGACATCATCCTGTCAACTTTTTAGCCAATGACATTTCTTTATTGTTATCAGTTAGCCAATGAAAGCGAGAAAACTTATGACAATGATTGCGTCAATTTGAATAAAACTCAGCAATTTCTCATGTTTACATTGCGTTCACTCTTCATTTCATCCGGTTTTTTTTTTACGATTTTGACGTTTTCGTTATTGTAAAAAAAAAAACAAATTGACGTCAGTTTTTTTTATGCATCTGTCCGCTTATTTATGATAAAATTCGTCATAACACATGCTGTGGATGCACTCGCCTGCGGCTCGTGATCCACAGCACTTTGACAATGTTATGACGAATTTTATCATCAATGAGGACAGACGCATAAAAAACTGACGTCAATTTGTTAAGTTACAGCCATATTTGGAAAATCAAGATAAAAATATTAACCAATCAATTCGCTAGAACAACTTGCTTCCAATCTCGAGGGGCCGAGGGGTTTCCAAATATAGTACTAAGCAAAAAATGAATGTTCGGAAGCTGTGAATGCGCGTTACACGTTTCAACCCACTTATGGGTTTCTGGTTAAAATTAACATTCTAGCACCTTTTTTCAGCATCGATCAGCTTCCGATGGTGCGTACTCGCGGCAGAGAAAGCTAAGTGTACTGACTTCATCAAATATGCGAACGAAACTGCACGAAACAAAACTTTGGACGTGGTTGTCACCTGTGTCGATGGAAGTTCAGCTGATGATTGCGTGACCAAGATAAAAAATAGCCAAGCTGACCTTGTGACGCTGAAGGGCGCAGACGTGTACAAAGCAGGTAAAACTAGATGATGTATGATGATGATTTCTATCATAAAGTTTTCAGATGAGGAAAAGAGGGGCCCAAAATTATAAAACACGCTTTGTGTAGAGTTTTATAGCTTTGAATTTCCATGCAAAGCTTTCAATTTGCCACCGAGATATATCCAGAAATGCAGGCAGAGGGGCGTCACTATTAAAGTTCACCAAAGCACACAAACTTCTGTCGCATTTGAAGCAGTATGAAAACGTCAAACAACTCTGTCAACTAAAAAGTATTCGTTAAACATGAACAATCCTTGCCTGCATTTCTGGACAAAAGTGGGAATGTCAAAACATGTTTAACATCATTATTGCAAATGGCCGCCATCATGGACCCGCCATCTTGGATTGCCGTCATGTAAGAAAAACGCCAAACCAGAGTCAAAATTTATGAAAATCAAAAGAAAGATGCTACAAAGAACTGCAACAAAGTTAAAAATGCTTAGTTTAAGCAGAAAATGGAAAATTGGGATAAACATGCCTGTCAATAGATAGTTGTCAGTAAAACGTCACATTGTCATGAAAAGAAATTCTGTCATGCATATCAAAATGTTTCCAGATTTTAGACAAAGTCAAGAAGATTGGTGGGTATTGGTTAAATGTTTTTACGTCAACGTAGGCACTTTTTGCCGACCCCCCCCCCCCCCCCCATCCCACACCCCCCACTCCCCACCCCCCGGGTCCAAATAGGGTTAGAAATGGAACACGCCTTCCGTGTATCCATAGAGTAAAGGTAACACATGTCAAGTGGAAGTCTAGAAGAACAAGAAATAGCTTTGGTAAGACGAGTCGTGTCATTCTAGAACTATTTCGAGTTACTTAAATTTCCACGGGTGTTGCCATACAAACAGGGAAAGAACGTTTTCTATGTTTCTCTAGAATTTTAGTTAAGAATAAGGTCAATAATAACGTTAGATTTAGGTTTATGATAACTAGTTATGATTAGATAAATAGTTTTTATTGGATAGTTGTAATTATAATATATAAGGTTTTTTTTTTAGTTATTGTATGTAATAGCCCACGGCTCACTGGAAGATCATTTTTTTGTAATGAATGTGATCCCTTATTTTTAAACAGAGTTTTAAATAAAGATGATGAATGAATGAATGAATGAATGAATGAATGAATGAATGAATGAATGAATGAATGAATGAATCATAACGTCAGTAGAATCTCGCTTGTTTTTATGGAGGCAGTACGCAACTCTTACAAGGTCATCTCTGATTTGCTGAGAAAACAATAGAACAAACAACACAACAATGAACCCTAGCCCTGAAAACAATAGAGATGCGTGATACCCAGCATGGTATCTGTTTTTATAAAAGAAAGTAGTAATTTGTGGGTAGTGGGTGTCTCTTCATTTTTAACAACGACAACAACAACAATACTTTATTTAAAGTGCGCATACTCTTAGCTTAATTCACAGGTATGCCACTGTGAATAAAATTATTAAGACAATATAAAAACTATTTACTGATTAAATTTAATTATTATACGTAAAAATACTATTAAAATAGTTACAAAATTGACTAAAACGACGATTCGTCGACTACTCATACTCATACTACTAATTTTCCAACGGTTTTCTGAACGTTTTAAAATCTGACGACGCTCTTACGACATCAGGCAAGTTGTTCCAGATCTTGGGCGCCTGATACCGCCAGGAATTGAGTCCAAAGCGTGTTATGTTGACCTTAGGCACTTTTAAAATGTCCTTTCCTCTCAAGGCATATGTTGTTTCTCTTAATGATATTAATTCATACAAGCTTTCCGGGTTCGTTTTAAGGGTTTACAATCGAATTTATACAATTGTATTAATCATTTGAACAATGTAAATGCAGGTAAGACAGACATGTTGGTGCCCATCGTT
Organism: Cladopsammia gracilis; assembly: GCA_022457155.1. Classification (NCBI taxonomy): domain Eukaryota; kingdom Metazoa; phylum Cnidaria; class Anthozoa; order Scleractinia; family Dendrophylliidae; genus Cladopsammia; species Cladopsammia gracilis. The sequence goes on from JAJGOT010000070.1 coordinate 2,081,089, forward strand.
TCTGAACGGTACGGATTGTCCAACGTGCGCTATTATGCAGTTGCTGCGGTGAAAAAAACTAACACAGATGTTAACATCAACGCCCTTAAAGGGAAGAAGTCGTGCCACACCGGGACTCGCCCGAGGAATGCGGGCTGGAATATTCCTATCGGATACCTTCTGAGCTCAACCATTCTCCCAGAAGAAGCGTGTGGAAACGAAAACCACGATTTAATCTCTGCAGCCAAGTTCTTCAGTGAGAGCTGTGTACCAGGTAACGACTGCTTTCCCTTGGTACATTCCTCGCCTAGGTACATCCCTCGGCATAATCCTAGGTAAATCCCTGGTACATTCGTCGGTAAATCCTTCGGTACATCCGTCGGCATATCCCTCGCTACATCCCTAAAGTACATCCCTCGGCACATCCCTGAGCACCTCCCTCGGTAAATCCCCCGGTATATCCCTCGGCACAGTTACGCACATCCCTCGGTACATTCCTCTATACATTCTTCTGTACATGCTCGGGTAGATCCTTCTGTACAACCCTCGCTACATCCCTCGCTACATCCCCGGGCACATCCCTTCCTCGATAAATCCCTCGGTACATGCATCCCTCGGAACATCCTTCGGTAAATACCTCGGTACATTTCTCGGTACATCCCTCGGTACATCCCTAGGCACATCCCTCGGTACATTCTTCGGCACAGCTACGTGCATCCCTCGGTACATCCCTGGGCACATCCCTCCGTCGATAAATCCCTCGGTACATCCATTCTTCGGTACATCCCTCGGCATATCCTCGGTACATCCCGACGAGATTTCATTTGGTAATTTATATTTTTTAACTTCTTGGGAATATGGAGGTTTATAGCAAGGGTACGTCTAACAACAGGAAAAAGATTAAAACACCTCAAAGTGGAACGATGCTGTTTCCATTTTCTTAGTTAGTACCTAGTACCTATATATCTTCATTATTCTCAAGTTATTGGATGTTTGGTAAAACCATTCGTGCCAGAACAGCTGATTTGGGGAGGGATATTCGGATTTATAGAGAGTATAATTTGGGTATTTTTGGTTCATGGGGATTTAGGGTGGTATACTAAAATTGTGAGCTACAGTAGCACCCATCGCTCTAGACACTTTACGTTTTAACTCCTGTACAGTGCAGAGCAACGTCGTAACTATACGTCTGCTTTATAGGAGCTAACAGCGCGGAATTCAACGCATCTGGTGACATTCCTGGCAATCTCTGTGCACTCTGCGGTGGTGTTGGAGCTAACAAATGCTCCGCTGACGAGGACAAAAATATGTACGCTGGCCACGAGGGTGCCTTCAAGTGCATGGCGGAGGGCAGAGGAGACGTAGCTTTTTTTAAACATGGAACTGTAGAAAAGGCGGTTAAGAAAGGAAATTATGGCAATTTGACGGATTATGAGTACCTCTGCAAGGACGGAAGCAGAAAAGGTGAGACAGAAGGTCTCGTATATATGCCGTAACATAGTGTGTGTGTGTGTGTGTGTGTGTGTGTGTGTGTGTGTGTGTGTGTGTGTGTGTGTGTGTGTGTGTGTTAGAACCTTTCTCTGCTGAGATCGACCAAAATAAAACTTCATGAAAAATTTAATTTGGTTAGCATGTTGCTAGTTGTAAGCCCTGAGGCCTTTTTCGTCCCCTTTTGCGAACAAATTTGTATCCATTAGTCAAATTTGTTCCTTGGAATTAATTTATAGTAAAAGTAAAAGCTTGACCCTTTAACTCCCAAGAGTGTCCGCAAATATCAAAATTCAAGAAAAATCCCAAATTTTATTTTGAAAAATATTATAAAACGGATGACACCACGCAAAAGCACTGCTGGAGAGGTTTCATTTGAATGGTCACACCATAGGATTTCGTCCACAGACCCAAAAGTTAGAACAAATGGCACCATGCAAAAGTACTGCTGAAGAGGTTTCATTTGAATGGTCACTCGTCCACAGACCCAAACGTTAGAACAAATGGCACCATGCAAAAGTACTGCTGAAGAGGTTTCATTTGAATGGCCACACCATCGGGTTTCGTCCACAGACT